>VDFB02353493.1:131368169-131504802 GCA_007258455.2 Sequoia sempervirens
CATCCTTTATCGGTTAAGCGAGTTATGAATTCGATGGTCTTCATACAAACAGTCTTCAAAAACAGAAACCTGAAATGATTTGCTCAATTTTACATCCTTTAGGTTCATTTAGTCATTACCATAGTTGTCTTCAGTTAGAGTTTAGCTTCATCATAGGGTACATATCATTTTGCATTAGACTTTTAGAGAGGTCACTTTTACAAACTTTAGGAGTAGTCTATCATCTATACTCTAGAAAGGTCATAGTGTCAACGAAATATGTCATTGAACCTATTCTTATCATCATATACTTTGTCCTACAGAGAGTCGTCCTAGCTCATCAGTCTAGTTAGGAAACTCAACTTTTCTTTGATCTTCGTCCTACATTGGTTCCTTGACTTAACTAAATTGACACTTTGGTTTGACTTTAGGTAGTTGGTCCTTCCACCTTGAGTTTATAGAATTGATCATTTTAGGGTCTCACTTAGACTTCTTGCACCTTTAGAGTCTAGACTAGTATCATCATAGGACATCCCTTATTTTGCATAAGAAAACCCCAAAAACATAGAATAGAGTCATACAATTTCTAGATATAGTTTTGCATTTCCCGCATATTGAGCTTGTCTTACATGGTTGAAACTAGGTCTAAGAGAAGAGAGAGAGAAAACATGTCGAACCCAAGCGAGTTCATCAACCCATTTTCTTCAAGACATCATAAGACTCTATTAGACAAATTTACCACTAGAAACACTCAAGGACATGTTACAACAGAAGACATAGAGGCTGCCGCACAAGACCCTGAGTTTGCCTCTTTTGTAGATGAGTACCTAGCAAACGATCGTCAACGGTTCTTAGGAAAATTGCTAGCTGAAGGTGCTACCTTACCTCTAGGATTTGATATTAGTACCTTACAAACTCAACCTACACAAGGGACAAATACCACGACTGCTAGTACTACTATACCTCAAGTCAGCACGACTATGCCATCTAGCACGTCTACACAGAGTACGACAGTCCATACGTCCCCATTTGGTACACCTACAATGACATCGGGATTTAGTTTCACTACGGGGGCTTCATCATCTATTCCCTTTGGTCCTATTAGCGGGAGTAAAAGACCTAAAACATCAGCCCATACATCTTATGTCGGTGTCACCAGTGCACAATCAACAACCACACCTACTGCTAGCATTATAGGTACCTTGCCACAGTCGATGGCCATACCTAGTGTTCAGGTCACTAGTACTATACCAAGGATTACACAAACAGGGGGCATTCCCTCCTTCCAATATGGCAATCAAAATCCACCTTTCCGGACTAGCAGTCAAAACCAATTTACATCGGTTCCGAATCAGAACCCCTTTTCACAGATTGGTAGTCAGAATCCGTCTACCCAGATTCCAAGCCAAAACTATTTCACATCGGTTCCGAATCAGAATCCCTTTATACAAAGTGGTACTCAGAATCCATTTACACAGAATCCAGGACAACATCAATCTATGTCGATTCCAAACCAGAATACATTTACCAACATTCTGAATCCAAATCCACCTCAGATGCCAACGTTCAATCAAAACCCATCACGAGACTTTGGATTTCAGAATACATATATGGATCCACATAATCCTTCTAGCACATCTTTGACTCAAGTTGACGTCCTACAAACACAAATGCAGGCATTACAAACGCAAATGGATAACATGTCAGTGTCAACTAAGAAATCATTTTCACCAAAGGACATATGCCCATTCCTTTTTGATAGATCATTGTACATGACACCTTTCCCTCACGGATATGTCATACCAAATCTTCCTAAGTACAATGGCAAACGCAATCCAGTAGAACATATCAGGGAATTTTCTACCATATGCATTGATGTTGCTTACGACCCCACGTACCTTATGAGGCTATTTCCACGAAGTCTTGTAGGGGTTGCACTAGAATGGTTTTCGGGTCTAGATTCTGGCATTAGATCATGGGGAGAGCTAGTCGAGAAATTTGTGGAGCAATTATCCTTCCACATTGACCATGAGATAAATATAGCAACTTTGTGCCACACCACACAAGACGAAGGTGAAACATTCATTGCTTTCTTCCAGAGATGGAGAACTATTGCTAGTAGATGTCCTGTCGAGATACCTGAAAAACAAAAGGTTACAATGTTTCAAGAAAACCTTCATCCAAAACTCAGGAGTAACTTAAGGGTACATTGCTGCATATCTTTTTCGGAACTAGTGGAAAAGGGGGTGATAATAGAGAAGGATCTCATTGAAAAGGGTGAACTCAAGATGACAACACCCAATCGAAACACGGTCGTACAAAACCCCCCCACCGACAGAAACAGATTCTGGTCTCGCAACAAAAATGTCACCAATGATGGGGTGGTTGATGCTAAAACATTACAAGCAAGACCCCTCCTCACATTACAAGGACCTCATACTTTTGCTAACACGCTTAATGCTGTCAATCAACCTCCCAACATGGTCCAAAACACTCAACGTCCACCACAAAGGAGATTCCAGAAACGTGAGTTCACTCCCTTAGGGGAACCCATTGAGTCGGTGTTCAAACAGCTGTTACAACACAACCTCATACAACTGCAGGAACCAAGACAATACGATCCAGGACAGTTTAAACCAACTTGGTGGGATGACAACGCTTTTTGTGATTATCATAGGACTAAGGGACATAACCTACAAAACTGTCGACAACTGAAGAACATCATACAGGATCTTGTTGACAAGAGAATCATTGAAGTTAGTGGACAAAAACAAAAGACATCGAACACTGATCATCAAGTCTTTTCAGACCCACTACATGACCATGGGAAAGGAACTGTCCCCAGTTCGAGTACTAAGACCAATATGTCAGCCAATTATGCGAATATAAAACATGACTATGATAGTGGCAAAATCATTCATTGCCTTCGCGCCGCCAAGGACAACATCAATACCATTACTATCAAGGCTAATCCGGAATGTGCGGTCAATACTCGTCGTACTAAGTTTGTTATCCAAGGCCCTCCATCACAGCAAGCATCACAACCTTCCAAGTTACAATATAACCTACTTGACCAGTTGGGGAAGACCCCAGCCCAAATTTCAATCTTGGAATTGTTGCGTATCTCCCCCGAGTATCGGTCTATCCTCGATAAGGCTTTACAGAATACCACGGTCCCTAATGACCTTGATGTCAATCGTTTCCAGGAGATGGTGGGCTACTTGACCAATAATCATCATGCCACATTTTCTGAACAAGACTATGCTACAGATAAGATGAACCACAATGACCCTTTACATCTAGAAGTCCTTGTTGATGACACCAAAGTTAGACGAGTTTTGGTAGACGGAGGAGCAGGGTTAAATCTATGCACTTTAAAACTCATTAAGGCATTAGGTATTTCAGAAGCATGCGTAGACACCACCAAGAGTATTGTCATTAAGGCTTATGATGATGAAGAAAGAAAATCAAAGGGGGTGGTAACACTTCCTATCAGAATTGGTCCTGCGGTAATGGAGACAAAGTTCCAGGTCTTGGATCTCACCCTCCCTTATAACCTTTTGCTAGGTAGACCATGGATTCATGCCATGAAGGCAGTCCCTTCCACATATCATCAGTGCCTTAAATTCCCTTACAATGGCACCGAAATAACTATCGATGGTGATCCTGATCCTTTTCAGTATTGCACTAACCTAAAGGACATCCCTCAATGTCAAGTGCCAGTCAACCAAGAGGCCTCATCGTCTAATCCATCTTCTTATGTTGACCCGTCCACGCTCACTCGAACATCTATTGCACCTTCACTTCCCACTACTCCTAGGGTTGAGATCCAAGACAAGGGTTGTGGAGAGTATTATATGAAGACTTCCTATTGTGTTAGCCACTTGGTCCCTCCTAAGTCATATGGTTTGCCTACAACAGGTAGGGGACAGTCTATAATCACTATACATGTTCCCCCCACAACAACTTTCACTAAATGGGGTGAATTAAGCAAAGAGGCTATAGATACAGAAGATGTTACTTCCTGGCTGTATAAGGAAGATAATCAAGAACCCCTTTTACTTGATCATATTCCTACAAGACTATACGGAAAGGGTTTCAAAATCATGCAAAGCAAAGGATATGATGGACACAGTGGTTTAGGCTTAAACCAAGATGGCAGAATTGAACCAATATTTGTTTCTCAGTGGCCAAAAGGAGTAGGGCTAGGGTTTCAACTAATTCAGATTGGCGTTCCTAGTACTCCATTACCCTTACTTGAGGAAGTACGTGCTTTAGAAGACATTAAGACATCTCACGAACCAATAGACCAAAATCATTCTAACTCGCCTGACTCTAATGATTATGAGTGGGATTCCTTATCCTCTACTTCTACCATGGACCTTGACAAGTTATTTGGAGAACTTGACTTGCTGTTAAGTTCCT
This sequence comes from Sequoia sempervirens, assembly GCA_007258455.2. Taxonomy (NCBI): domain Eukaryota; kingdom Viridiplantae; phylum Streptophyta; class Pinopsida; order Cupressales; family Cupressaceae; genus Sequoia; species Sequoia sempervirens. The sequence continues at coordinate 131,372,574 of VDFB02353493.1, forward strand.
CACCAAATCCTTTAAATTCCTGTCCACCAAAGAAAATGACAAAAGAGGAGTGGTTTAAACACTACTATTGGGAATCACTTGATCCTACCTCTTGGCAACCTGCGCCACCTCTTTCTGATTGTCAAACCTTGGCATTAGGCCCACCTATTTATCCACCTAGACCCAAACCCAAGAGCAAAAAGGACTTGGTACAAGACTTTTGTGACCACATGAATAATTCAATTTTTACCTTGACTCCATTAGACTTTGATAACTCCGACGATGACATGCCTTTAGTTTATCCCCAACTCATAGATTGGGATCAACAAGATACACCCGTTTTAGATACTTTTGAGAACAACGAAGCGATTGCTGAGTTCCTGGGATTACGTGAAGGTATACCTAATGGGGATCATAAAGCTGGTTTTACCATTGGCTTGGACAATAAAGCATATTTTGGGGAATCTGTTCAACCCTCCAGTCGCAAAAATGAGAAAAAGAATAAACAAGATAAAAAGGACGAGTCTCTAGGTGAAAACCGCAAGGCACCTCTAGACCATGAAAAAGTAAAAAGAAAGGACGCATCCAAAGGTGAAAACCTCTTTGAGGCGCCTAAGGATGGAGGTTTGAACATTCTCCCCATTGCACAGGAAAAGTCACCCATGCTCGTGGAAGAATCAGTAGAAGTCAACATAGGCACAAAAGAGAATCCTCGATTGATTTATTTAGCAGTGTCACTGACAACACAAGAGAAATCAGAGTTCCACAACTTCTTTGAACAAAGATAGATTAATTTTGCTTGGTCATATGCCAACATGCCTGGGTTGGATCCTGAACTTGTTCTACATCACTTGCCTTTGTGGTGCCAAACCCGATTGAAGCAGTTGGGAAAAATGCATCCACCAGTTAGCTATTAGTCAAAGGCCGAGAACTTAAGAAATTGTGGGCTGATTGGTTTCATGGATCTATTGACTATCGCAGTTGGATTTCCAATGCGGTACGATCACCAAACCCGGTGGGGCATGGCATCTGCCTTTGATTTTGAGATATCAACAAGCTTGTCAGGATGACTTCCCTTTGCCTAATATAGACATGATAGTTGACATGACAGCATGATATGAGATGTTGTCCCTTATGGATGGATTCTCGGGATATAACCAGATCAGAATAGCCACTGAAGATCAACCTAAGACAGCCTTCACTTGTCCTTGGGGAACATATTGCTGGAATGTTATGCCCTTCGGACTCAAGAATGCAGGAGCAACTTATCAACGTGCCATGACCACTATCTTTCATGATTTAGTACACACTTGTATGGAGGATTATGTTGATGACCTTATTGTAAAATCCAAGACAAGGGCACAACATTTACAGGTTTTAGACAAGGTATTTCAGAGGCTAGAGAAGTATAATGTGAGACTCAATCCAAAGAAATGTGTGTTTGGAGTCAAGTCAGGAAAGCTGTTAGGTTATATCATTTCTAGACGAGGCATTGAAGTAGATCCAGCTAAGGTAAAAGCAATTATGGACATGCCACCACCCAAAAATCTCAGTCAACTAAGGACATTATAGGGAAGGTTGCAATCTATCAGAAGATTCATAGTGCAGCTAGCAGACAAGACACATCCTTTTCAACATCTACTTAAGAAAGGAGTACCCTTTGCATAGACACCTAGGTGTGAAGAGGCTTTTCAACTTATTAAAGAATATTTACTTACACCACCTGTTTTAATGCCACCTGTTGAAGGAAGACCATTGATTCTTTATATCACAGCAACCCATTCATCACTCGGAGCATTGCTTGCACAGAATGACGATGAAGGTCATGAAAGGGCAGTCTATTATATCAGTCGGACTTTGGTTGGTTATGAGCTCAACTATAGTAACATTGAATGTGCCTGTCTTGCAGTAGTATTTGCTACCCAAAAACTGCGACACTACATGATAAACCATCAAACAATGTTGATTGCTAAAATAGATCCTCTGAAATATCTTCTTAGTAAGGCAGCATTAACAGGACGACTGGCCAAGTGGGTCATGATACTTAGTGAGTATGATATACAGTATGTAGAGAGAAAGGCTATTCAAGGACAGGTCATTGTTGATCAGTTAGCTGATGCACCAATACAGGCAGATCACCCATTAGTGGCAGACTTTCTAGATGAGTTCATATTCACATTTGACACAAACATAACATGGAAACTGTACTTTGATGGCTCACATACAAATCATGGTTCAGGGGCTGGGATATTGTTTATCACACCACAGGGTGATTCCATCCCTAAATCATTCAGGATTGCATTTCCATGCACTAACAACATGGCGGAATATGAAGCTTTAGTGACAGGTTTACGCATGGTAGTCAAGTGGAAAATCAAGAACCTACAGGTATATGGTGATTCTCAACTAGTAATAAGATAGGTAAATGATGATTATGAGACTAAGGATGAAAAGCTTGCTCCGTACAAGCGCATGACTGATAGTTTTAAAGAGTACTTTGACAAAGTCAAGTTTCATCAGATACCTCGTGTTTTAAACAAAGCAGCAGACGCTATGGCTACAATTGCCTCACTCCTTGACATTCCTAACAATGTGCCTAAGTTTGAGTTCTTGGTCGAATAGCTTTTGGTCCCCGCCTACGATATCCCATATTCTGAAATGGTGTGTGACATTGTTGGTCCTAATTCCCCATGGTACAAAGAAATCTATGATTACCTTCATGCCGAAGTCATCCCCATTGGCCTATCCAATAACCAACGTAGGACATTCCTTCACAAGTTAGCCAAATATACCATCGTCGGAGACACCCTATATAGACGCGCTTTAGATAATACCCTACTGAGATGTCTTGATTCTATTGAAGCACAAGCAACCTTGTGTGGGGTGCATGAGGGTATATGTGGTTCCCATTCTAGCGGTCCTACCTTAGCTAAAAAGATTATGAGACTGGGTTATTATTGGCCTACTATGGAAAAAGACTCATATGTCTTTGTAACAAAATGTCGCCAATGCCAAGTTCATGGAGATTTGATACATGCCCCAGCACAGGAGCTCCGTCCTATCACGTCACCATGGCCTTTTGCTCAATGGGGACTTGACCTCATAGGTAAGATCCACCCCACCTCATCTAATGGACACAAGTTCATTATCACTGCCACTGAGTACTTTACGAAGTGGATTGAAGCCATTCCTATGACATACATTACCGGCACACAGATTTCTAGATTTATCTTAAACTATATCATCTGTCGGTATGGTGTCCCTCAATCTATAATCACTGACAATGGCCGCCCATTTAAGAACCCAGAAGTCTGTCACTTGTGTGATCAATTTCATATTCAACATCACTTCTCTACTCCATACTACCCACAAGGTAACGGCCAAGCGGAGGCATCTAACAAGACCATCATTAGAATCCTCAAGAAGACTGTCAATGATGCTGGTCGTGACTGGCATTTACAGCTTAACCCTGCCTTATGGGCTTATCGTACAAGTATCTGTACTCCCACTGGTGCTACCCCATACTCACTTGTCTTTGGATTTGAAGCCATTTTGCCTATTGAGGTCGAGATTCCATCCCTAAGGGTATCACTGAAGGGCCACATTGACGATGAAGAGTACCGAGTGTCGAGACTCCATGAGTTAGAATTCCTGGACGAGCGTAGACAGAAGGCACTGGACCATCTCTAAGCATATCAGAACCGCCTTCGTCATAGCTATAATAGGAGGGTTTTAAATAGAAATTTTGACATTGGTGACCTGGTTTTAATGGAGAATCCAAAGAATCAAGCAGAAAGAGACAAACTAGGAAAGTTTGAACCTAATTGGTTGGGACCTTATGTTGTTACGGAAGCTTTTGGATCAGAAGCGTATCAACTCTCTACTCCTGAAGGTGGACCATTGTCCTCACCAATCAATAGTATGCATCTGAAGAAGTTCTACGCATAGCTTTTGGGAGCCTTTGTCTTATTTAGCAAAAATACAAAAAAAATAGAAAATAAAAAAATCGTTATCAAGGGGAAAACCTGGTAAACAGGCGTCTTGGTAACACCAAAAAATTAGTTAATATGGAAAATAGTAAAGATAAATCAATGGTCTAATGGTGAAAACCACTTCGGTGGCGCTTTGGATAGGTACCATGGTGAAAACCTGGCAAACAGGCGCCATGTGTACTCAACCCTGCTCCTTTGTCTACTATTATTCTAATCTATCTTGTACATACACCACTTACCTGTACATAGTCCACTACCCTGTATATACTACCTATCCTTGTACATAGTCCACTTTCCTATACATAGCCCACATTCGTGTACATAGTCCACTATCCTGTATATATCTTTTACCTTTTATGTCCATCACTTGTATATATTCGTCCTAATAAGTGGTAGTCTTTTCCATAGCTTGGAACGATTGACATCGAGAGCATTTCATATCCCCCACCTTACCCTATTCATAGTCAGTTGATCTTATACTCGACTGGGGGCAGACACTTGACCTGCGTCACATTGGTTCTTACATTAGCTGTGTTGGAGACGTGAAACCATAAGAAAATCCAAAAACATCGCAAAATGACCTGAGAAAACACAAAAAAATCAAAACATTTCAAAAATTCCAAAAATAGAGTCAGAGTCGGGCCAATTTGCCGGGCCTTATCGCCATGTCAACTACGCTAAGCACCGGCACGGATGAAGGGGCGCCATCGCCATGCCTCAGGCATTAGGTCAGTTCGTTTAGGTTTGTCTGTACAAAGTCATGCGTCAATCCATATGTCTATATAACAAGGTCATTGGTTGTGTCAACTACGAGGTCTCTGCGTGTACAACGTAGGCAAGGCACATCACACAATGAGCCCCCGAGGCCGCACTAGGTCAGTCCATTAGGGTTCATCGCTTTCACTTTCACACACATCTTTATTGCAGTCACCTTTGTCACTAATCTAAGTTTAACCATTTATGTCTCGGTAATAATCGAAAGGCATTATCACACGATGAGCCCTCGAGGCCACACTCAGGTCCGGCCCTTAGGTTTGTCATCACACACGGTCAATTGTCAACACGTCATATCAAGTCATGCATTACTCTGGTGAACAAGTCAGCTATGTCTCTGAGTCATATCAAACAACTTGCCATACAAAACAAATCAAACAGATCAACCAACCGTCTGCTACAAGATGTGTCCTTCTTGGAAACAGATGTTATCAAAACAATCAACCTATGTCTTATACAGGATGAGTCCTTCCTACATAATCGACAAGGTCAAAACAATCAAACATAGCCTTACATAGGTTATCACATCAACGACATCTGACTCAATGTCTTATATGATACATGTCTTTCTGAAACCAGGCTTTGTCATGCCTTATACCGATAGTCATAACATCGAAACCAGACTCACAGTCTTATCCGGTATGTGTATCTCTTGCAATCAGGCTCTATCAATCAAACAAATCAAACAAACAAATCATGTTTTGGCAAATATTTTCATTGGCTTATTGACTTTATGGCTTGTTTATCTTATCATTTATCTTGAATTGATGACTAGGATTCATGTTACTAGCTTTTTCAATGATGTCCCATGAAGGATTTAGAGAAGCAACGACGTATCAGAATTCTATTTTCTTTGACTGCTGTCTATTGACTATCTTTTCAATTTGATTTTGAGTCATGTTACTAGTTTCCTCAAGGATGTCCCATGAAGGATTTAGAGTAGCAATGACGTATCATGACCCATCTTTTCTTTCGTTTGCTGTCTGTGGTTTGTCCTGACAAAAAGACTGGGGCAACTTGTGTCCTTAGTATGAGTTAATGACACTCCTTATCTGCGACTGTCTGTTATTAGCAAGTGGATGACCTTGCACACCTTGATTTATGTCATATCCTAGTGTTTGTCTCCATTTGTATTAGTCCTGCCCAATGATGATAAAGTGCAATACCTTTTGTGATATGGTAAAATATCAAAGATTCCTAACACTAACATTTATCTTCTGTCTTTTCATTCTTTGTCGATCTTCCATTCCGCATTAACAATTCTTCTTTCTTGCATTATGACGGAGTCCTGTGACACGAAATGGTATACATCATCCTGCATCAACATACATGTTAGAAACATACATATATATAGGCATATTTCACATTTAGATTATCATGACATAATAGACAATAATCATCATTTAACATTGCATATCATAAGTAATAAACTGTAAATACATACATCACATTACATTTGTATAGCATCACATGTCATTATATATATAACATCACATACCATCTCATCATCATATAGAATCATATGTCACATAGAATCAAATTTATCGCATTAGTTGCATAAACAACATAAAAGTACATACAACCATCCATCACATAGGCATATCATATAGACATCACATGTATAAATCAAGACTGCATAATCAATAAATAGACAATGCATATCATAAGAATCGCCGCCAAAATCATATATACATATCGCTCATATGTGTCACATCACAATGTCATAATGTATCATAAATACATGGAAGCCCGCAGGCTATCGGATCAAAATACAATGTCTCAAATGGACCTCAAAACTGTATCTCTATCCTGAACTACCACTGCCATCATGTCGGGAGTGTGTAGGAGACTGATGCTGGGAACCTGCTGATCTCAGAGCTGTGGGAGGTCTATCATATGGCCCTGCTCTGCGTGGCTGATCCACTCCCTCTGTGCTCACTGTCCGTGTGTGGGTCCTGGTCTGAGACCTGCTGCTCTGTGCTGCTGAAAAACTAGGAGCCCGTCTCTCTAAGGGAACCTCTGCCTCATACAAGTCTCGATAGTATCTCTCCCTCTCGCCGGCTCTGACCAACTCTCTGGAAAATGCTGCTGATGGTCCTGTACGCCAATGACACAGGCTCTGTGAGATCTACACTGGAGTCTCCCTACAGGGAACTCTGACACAGTCCCTCTCCAACAAGGCTCTGTCTCTCTCTACCCTGTAAGCATCTCTCTCTACCATCAACAGCCTCATCTGCTCCTCCAAGGAGGCAACCTGGGCTCGTAATATATCAGTGTCGGGCACCTCTGCCTCGGTATCATCCTAACGGACCCTATCTCACCCATCCTCCTCCTCGTCCATCTCCTCCAGGATTTGATCCCTGATCTCTCTCTCGTGATCATCCTCCTCCTCATCATCCTCCTGGTAGGCACCTAACAATCCAAGGACATCGACCTCTACCTCCTCTCCCACGGCCTCCTCTACAACTACCTCCTCGGCACCTGCCTCTGCCTCTGCTGGGATGTCAGGGATGTCTGGGATAACTGCCTCAGCTGGCTGCTCCTCCTCGCCACCCCTGGCCACATCTAGCATGGCCACATCCTCCTCTCCTCCCCTCTCCTCTCGGATCGGTGACAAGGCTGCTCCTCGTCCCCGTCGACCATGCCTCCCTCTCCTGCCTCCACGTCGGCCACCTCTGCCATCATTCCCACCATCACCTCGGCCTCCTCTGCCTCCTCGACCACCTCCTCTGCCCCGTCTACCTCTAGGACCTCTAACACGCCGCTCTACTGGTGCTGGCTGCCCTGGATCTGTCAAAGGAGTCGGCCTGTGTAGTGCCCACCACTGATCATAAGCTGGAGTCATCCCTGGATCTGCTGGTCCACCTCTCCATCCCCATGCCTGTGCCTGTAATCCATCAATATCTACCTCTACTGTGGCAACTGGAATCTCTGGTCCCCACAATAGGACCTCTCGTGAGGACCGAGCAAACTCTTCTCTCCCTCGAGGTACATCCTGTACCTCTCCATACTATCTCAAAAACTGATCCGGCAACTGCCGCTCTATGATGTGCATATGGGACACTATCCGTCCCACTAAATACTGTGTTTGTCAACAATATGGCAAATGCTCGCCCTCATCTAACCACACCTCGCAGTCTAGGTATGGTCTCCATGTAAACTCCTACATCAGGTCTATAGCATGTTTATAATAGCCCGTGTCTCCAATGTGGTGTTGAGTGGTGGCTCCCGCATACCGAAAGGCGTATGACACTCCATGAGCTAGATCTACTGTCACCGGTGGTCTAAAGATAGCAATATGCTCTCACGCCCATACCATCAGGAGCGTGGTGCCGCAACTCATTGATTGTGCCTCTCTATAGGCAATGTCATGAAGGTGGAAGTATAGCATCCCCAGCACACACAAACCCCAAACATATACAACTCGGCGCTCTAGCATGCCCACTAACATCTCACCCCATCCCACAGGGAATCCATGATCTCAACAATCAAGCAGTACAATACCACCTATCAGTGTCGCCACTAGATAGTCTAACTGTCTATACCTCTGGGCCAATACCCGCCATCTAATCTTATAATCATCCACCCCTAGCTGTCTAACGTCAGCATGGGGGTAGTATCTGCACATCTCAGCTATACCTCTCTGGGTATCATAGACTACCCGTGTGCCCCTGATAGGTAGTCTCAGAATCCTACACACATCCTCCAAAGTCACTGTAGCCTCTCCAGTCGGAAGATGGAACGACGATGTCTCCGAGTGCCACCGCTCACATAGTGTTGTCAGCAAACCCCGATTTTCCCTAATCTGGGGCATATCGGTCACGTGCAACAAACCCAAATGCCATAAATTCCGTCGCTCGGTCGGCCGTAAGCTGTCTCTGAATCGAAACGTCGTGGGTCTCGACTCACGTGTGTAGATAGGGTCAAGAACAATCTGCAAAACCATGCCTCGTGTCAGCTTGAATCATCTACCCTAGCGGAAAATGAATGTTTTGACATAAAATGCAAATGTGTCCTTATTTTGCAAATACGTCATTTTTTAAACACATGCGTCGCTTTTATACAGATGCGGTCCACAAATTACAAGTGCGTCATTATTAATCAAATGCGGTTAATTATTATCAAATGCGTGCTAAAATCAACATGTGCGTTGCATAATCTCAAATGCGTATCAAAAGAAGCAAATACGGCTACAAATAGGCATATGCATTTCAAACAATCACATGCGTTTCAGAATAAACAAATGCGTGTCATAAAATTCACATGCGTAGCTCAATTTCAAAGCGTATCACAATGATCAAATGCGTAACACAAAAAACACATGCGGTTATTTTTTCTAAACTAAGCCTAAATGGTTGGCGTTAAAATGCAAATGCGGCTTTTCGCAAGCAGATGCATCGTTCACGCATACAGATGCGGTGCAAATTAAAATGTGACGCACAATTAAAAATGCAATAAATACCTTAAAAAGCGTGCAAATAATTTTTTTTTCAAAAGACAAGTTTTAGGTCCATACCGGGGGGTCCGCGCCGGCTGGTCTCTGGAACGTCCTGATCCTGTAGGCACGATGATGGGTGGCTGGAACTAGAGACATCCTCGCTGAAAGTAAGAGCAAACTTTTCAATCTCTAAGGTGGGTGGGTGCAAATGAATAGTTTTTCACCCCAATTTCCAATATATACCTAGACTTAGGTGGCATTTTCTTCCTACTGGCCATGTAAACTTCCGTTTTCTATCATCCCGTACCCGTCCCTCCCGTTTCTGAACCCAATTCCGTCAACTGCATTGCATTTCTGCCTATCTACTAGAATAATCGGGCGCATTTCCAAATTTTTCTGAACATTTCAAAAATTTGTCAATTTTCTCGAGGGGGCATACCTTCACCTGTTCTAATCTGGAGCTTGATTGGGGCATATTTTCATTGATTTTCTTTGACACAACGCCTAAACGACATTGTATCAAAGAGGGGCAAATGTAGACACCGAAATCTGGTTATTAGCTTGCAACTTCTATATTCTTCATAATTCTTATTCTTCATGGTCATGATTAAATAATGTCAATTATTTAATTATTCATCTTCTATTAATTCTTCTATTAATTAAATAATATTAATTATTTAATTAATTCACTTCTCTTTATTCTATCTAATTAATTAAATAAATGCTTCTTATTTAATTATCTTACTAATTAACCTTATTCTTCCGGTTAAATTAAATAAATCATTATTTAATTTATTCTTTATCATATTTCAACTATAATTAACTAAATTCATAATTTATTTAATTATTCATTTAAAATCCCCTTCGTCATTTAATTAAATAAATATTATTTATTTAATTATCCTTCGAATATTGAGTCTTGAATTAAATGAGTTATTTAATTCATTAATTCTATTTTAACACATTCTTCTATATTTTAGATAATTGTGTGAGTTATCTAAGTATTCACTTTTACTCAACTCGACATCTATTTTAATCATTCAGTTAACTATTGATTTAATGTCTGAGTGGCATTCTCGAGTAATCTTCTCGTCTAACCATTCAATCGTCCACTTCTAACTCAATTGCGTGTACATGCGGATTAATTAAATATTCTTATTTAATTAATTAAGTGTTGTGCGTGCGGTCGAACAAAGAGTTGCTTTAATCAATCTTCATCTTTGTCATGCAAAGATATTTCTTCTATTTTCGAATGCTGAACTGAAGATTAAATCATTTAATTAATCTTTAATTATATTTCTGATTCGAATCACTCGTGTCAATTCTATCAATTATCTGAATGCATGTCTAATCAGTCAATCTCAACCGTCCGTTGATCTTTCGATCTTGGCTCGTCATTCGAATAATCAATTTTCTATAAATTGATTTGTCATTCTTCATTCCAATCTCTCTCACGAATTTTGTAACTTTGGAGAGCACCTTTTGTCTTGAATCTTCGATATTTTGCTAATCACTATATTAGGCTATACTTGCACGAATTACTTGAAAATCTGAGGGCAATTATACCATACAAGCGAATGGAGAAGGGCAATCGAGATAATTCATGGAAATACGTTTGAAAATTGGTGAGATTGTTCTAGTTTTAATCACGTTTTTACTTTCCCATGTTCTTTGTTGCTTAACGTATGAATTTGCATGTTAGATTTAGTATTTGTATATGCGTGTGTGCTTCTAATCTTGATTCTGGTGTGTCTATTGTGCAAAGTTCTTATTTGACGTTACAACCACTATCAATTATCCATAAATCTTGTTCCTTTGCATGCAATTTTGTTTGAGCAATCATAGACTGAGTAGAATTCTGCTTTTTCTCCTTCCATACCTTCTTAGGTTTATTTTTAACCTTTTCTTCATTTTTCTCAAGCACCTCAGTTTTCTTTTCATCTTTGGGAGGTGTGTTTTTCTTCTTAGAATGATCAATTGGTCTTACAAATTTTTCTCTACAATTTCTAGCTATATAACCAAAATTATTACAATTGAGATACACTACATTCATATCAATTAAAGGAGAAAATGGATTTTTACTTATGAAATTGGTATTTCTCCTTGGAATGACTTTACACTCTCTAGCCTTATGACCAAAATTGTTACACGTATAGGAATACCCATTAAAATATACTGAGTACCTAGTCATGGAGTTTCCTTCTACTAGATAAGGAAATCTTCTTTTTCTAGGTCTCTTTGGATAGTGTACTCTTGTGAAACCATCATTGTCTGTTCTCTTAGTATTTTGCTTCTTCTTTAGTTGACCAGGAATTATTCTATTAACTTTCTTGTCTTCAAATGGTTCATTCTCTTGAATATATTTTGAATATATTTCTTAGCTAAAGTTGACTTCTTTTCATCTTCAAGGGCTTCTCCTTTGTCAGGTCTTTCACCATTGGGGACTGATTTTTCTTCTTCTCTGAATCTTTCATAGACCTTTGGAGAAGCATCAATAAATGAAAATTTTCCTTTTTCATCCTAAGCCTAGTTCCTCTTTATTAGCTAGCTTTTGGGTACTTGGCAGTTCATCTAGAATATTAGTACCACCTTTTAACTTCAAACCTTTATTGATCTTCTTATTAGCTTTATCCATTTCTTTTCTTAAGGAAACTATTTCTCCCTCAAGTTTCGAGCATGTATCCATCTCTGATTGCAATTTAGATTTCATAACATCTTCAACTCTTTTAAGTTCTTCTACATGAACTTTCAGACCAACTATCACCTCATTAGACTCCTCAAGTTCTTGAGTTACCATGTCAGTCTCCTTTTGAGCATTCTTTTTCAATTTCTTGTTTTCCTTCTTAAGATCATCATATTTATCTCTCAACTCATCAAGGTCTTCAAGAGCACTGATTAATTCTCCTTCAAGATCAACAACTACCTCCTCTTCTTCTTCAAGTGAATATTCAATATGTGCATCTTCCTAATCCTTAGTTTCTTTAGCCATAAATAGAAAATCTCTTCTATATTCTCTCATTACAAGAGCACAATCTTGATCCTCTTTTGAACTATCACTAGCATCATATGCTTCACATTCTTCATTGATGTATAGGCTCTTCTTCTTCTTTCCAAAGTTCTTTCTTTTTGGATAAACTATTTTCTTCTTTTTGATATCTTCTTTACCATATGGAAACTTTCAAGCAAAATGACCTATTCTGCCACAATTAAAACAATTGAAAGGGAGTTTACCTTTATAATTTGTGGATCCTCTCCTTATCCTTGTTATGAAGTTTACTTCTTCCTTGTCAGTTTCTTCATGATCAGATGCAATAACAGAAGCTTTTCCTTTCTTATCAACTTCATCTTTTTCTTTCTTGGCAATCTTGAATGGAGCTTCTCTCCTAGATGATTCAACACTTGGCATTCTCATCTCATAAGTAGTAAATATACCATGTAACTCATCTAGAGTAAGCTTATCAATTTCTCTTCCTTATTCAATGGTAGACATTTTGGCATCGTACTTAGTTGTCATAGACTTGAGAACTTTGAGCACAACATATTCTTCTTTTAGATCTATGCCATATCCCTTAATAGAATTCACTATATCATCAACTTTCAAAAGATAATCTACAATTTTTTCTTCTTCAGTCATCTGCAAGCTTTCAGATTTAGCTCTTAGTATTTGTAGCTTTTCCAACTTCACCTTGGAATCTACTTCATAGATCTTATTTATTTTTTCCCAAACATAATAAGCAGTTTCACAATGCATAACCTTGCTATGCATAAAATCAAACAAGTTGTTCATAATAGCGAACCAAGCTTTATAATTATTCTCACAGTCCTTCATTGTAGCATTAGTAGGAGGAGCAGTAGGAGGAACATATTTGGTCTTAATTGACATCCAAACATAAAGTCCAAGAGAACCTAAGTATCCTTTCATCAAAGAGCTCCATTTAGCATAGTTTGTTCCATCGAATCTAGGTGGCTTGCTTGAACCTTCCTAACAAGCCATTTGGTTTACTTCTCCAAGATCTACCCAAGCTGATTATGATCCTCCTAAGGAACCTAGGGCTCTGATACCAATTGTTAGAACACAATGATCTACTGAGAGGGAGGTGAATCAATAGATATTAAAACTTTTAGTTCTTAAAACCTTTTGCAGATTCAACCTTAAACTAAAATGTGTAGATTAAAATACTAACAAATATAATAGTCACAAGAATAAGAGAGATCAACACATAACACAGTACGTACATGGAAAACCCAAGATGGTAAAAACTATAGTGAGAAATGTTGATAGGATCTATTGTCCTTATCCAACCTCACAAGCATCAAAGTTCAGTTACAATGTTTAGGGCTGCAACCCAAGGAAGAAACAACTCTTTATTTAGAAGCTAAAACTTCAAGGATGTTACTATGCAAGTGGAGGATACAGCCTCTTACAAATTTCTACAATAAACTATGCATAAAATGGTTCTACAGAACCTACAATGCACAAATTTAGTACATAAGCTCTTTCTTTCTCTATTCTCCCTTACTCCACTATAACCAGCTTCATGATTTTTTTAATTTTTCTTTCTGTTACTCTTCACCTTCCTCTACATTCAAACACCCTCATTCATTCTCTATCACTCACTAATTCCCTTCATTCGGTTCATACATATTGGAATCACCATTAGGGTTTTTCCAATTGCAACATACTTCAATAAATGTCAGAACATCGAGCCACACACATACTATCCTACTCATCAAACATCACCATTCCCTGCATCGATCCATACAACACTAAATTATTTTTTAGAGACTTTTCCTTTGTTCTCTCTATTGAATCCTACAATCAGATTGTGCATTTAATGTTCTCTATTGATCCCTCAATCTAATTTGATCTTGAATGATCAAGAATCCTCCTTTTTGCCACTCAAAAGATTGGATCACTATCATTAATGCTCACTAGGGTAGTTGAGTGATCTAATTCTATTCATGTCAATTACTAGACACAAACCACTACTCACATAGAGTTACCCATTTTAGATCTCTACATTTGAACTCTAGCCATTGATCTACTCCTTTTCACCTTGATCCTGTGATCAAAATTCACTATGTTGTCTTTAAACCTTGACTATTGGATAATCACTTGCTTAAAAAATCATTGTTGATCCATCATATCACTCTGTCGTTGGAACTCCATTCAAACTCCCACCAATACAAGAAGGTCACACTGATATACTTGCCATGTTATCTAATTAGGCCCACAACCTACATGTCATCCATGTTGTCACCACATCATTCACAACACCAATGTGAAATGACATGTTGAGCAATCATTCACTACCATTTGTCAGCCATCATCACATTTAGGTCCCACATAACACTTCATCACTCTGTCAGTGGAACATGCTTTAAGGTTCCACTAATACACCCATGTTACGCTAATGAAGCATATTATCACCAGCATCATTTGATCAACCTTCTTCATTCTGCACCAGTGATTGTTGTTGAATTTTACCATCAGATCACACATATATAATTGTTGATTTGCAGTAGCAATGAAAAATCCACCACTAGACATTTGCCACATGTTGCCATCATCCTATTAGGTCCCACAAGCCAGTGTCCATTCATCCATCGACCTATTTTTGGAACTAGCTCCATAGTCCCGGTGATACCTTATTGCCTCATTGATAGATAGATCATCAGGTTGTCAAGGAAACACCCTTCAAAGTCCTATTGACGACCTTTAGTCACACCGACGAAGACACTCAATGACATCATCTTTCTACCTCATCACCATGTTATTGCTTCATAATCCACAATAAGAATGTGGATTACCATTCACCCAATCTTGTCACACCATGCATCTACATCATCATCATAGTCACCCACATCATAATGATTGGGTCCCATAGTGAACATTACCTTCTCATCACTACATCAGGGGGACAAGATCTTAGGTCCCATCGATGAAAATCACTCTCACTGATGAAGATTTCATACTCCACCTGTCATCCTCATGTCTACACTATCATCATCCATGTCAACCTCTGCAGTTCCCATACACCATTGCTCCATAACTGGGACTCCTCCTAGACTCTTGCCAATCACGCATGGTTACGCCAATAAAGTGACCATCAGACCATCAGAGGAACACCAACATGACTCTCATCAAACCACAAATGTTGCGTTGACCACAAGGAGATGTGTTACCTTGAACACTAGGCAAAGGGGCTAGTCAACCTCATGACATAAAGGGATTAAGTCATACCATAAGCAATCGGTAATCGCTGATACTAGGTCACTGTCAAAATAGAACATTTTGAGGATGCCAAGTTTGTAAATGCATTAGGGTTTACCTATAAACCCTAGAATCACCTGAGAGAATACTTGAATTATTTTGGGGCACATCTTTCACTTTCTCAACCTGTAGAGCACATCACTAGACTGTTCTCGAAAAAACAACATCAGATCTACTACCCAATTCACCATTAGAACCACATTTCTCTCATCCATCTTTTTTGCCTGATTTTCACTTTTGACATCAATGAAAACTATATGCCAACATATATGAGCCTATAAAAAATGATGGCCTACTAATGAGGTTGTGATTAGTCTATGAGAAAATATCTTATCTCTTTCCTTACTAGTATTTACAATAGAATTGAGAGCATTAAAAATATTTTTGACAATAGTATTTGTTGGCAATTTGATTGTCATTGATGTCAAAAGGGCTTCATAAGGATGGAAAAAAGAAAGATTCATTAACCTTATGGTGTCATCAGATAAATCCTTCAATATTTGAGGAGGTTTGGACTTTGGGACTTGGGATTACCTTATATTTCTTGCTGAAGAAGGAAGGAGTTAGTCATTTTGAGCTAATTCTGAAAGTTTCGGTACTTTTGGTGGTTCTTATAACTCTGTTAGTCCTCGCCTAGATTGTCCTAACTTTTATATGTTCCACCCATGATAAAGTTATGCCATTTCGACATTTGATGTTGGTTTAAAAACCTCCATTGGTCACTGATTATGTTATCAAAACTTCCTTCCCACTCTCTGGAAAAAAAAGCTTTGTTTTAAGAAAAAAGGTGAAGAATACACTAAGGACAAAGAGTTTTAGTATTTTATAAAGTTTATGAAACCTCCATCAGTCACCAACAAGGTTATAATAACTCCATTGATCACCAAAAAGGTTATAAGAACTCCATTGGTTCCCAAAAAGGGTTTAAGAACATATCTTTCTACCAAAGCCAAATTTGTTAATGTCTAAAAGGGCGTCAAGGATTAGGGTCAAGTCTTATGGCTTACCCGGTTGAGCATTGGTGGTCGATGTTAAGGCTTACACCTTAACTAAAATTAATGTAAAGGGTATGGAGAGACCCTAAATCTTGACCCCTGAAATGGTTTTGAGCTTTGTTTGTCAAAGCTAAGGCTTACGCCTTAACTAAATGCAAATGTATGAGAGGGGTATGAAGGAGCTGCAAACCCAAACTTCTAACATCTTAAAGGTTTTTTAGAGTTTAGTGTTTCAATGTGATGGTTTGTGAATGGTATGAAGGTGGCAAAGGGTAAGGTTGATGGCTAAAACTTGAAAGCACGAGACAAGTGGCCAATTCTTACTATTCCATGGTTTTTTTGTCAAACCTGTTGACATTTCATGTCCCCCTTAGATGACCCATCATTGATAACTAATCTGAGAGATCCCCCATGGGCCATCTTGCATTTTTTCTCCTTGAAGGTTCCTAAAAACTAAAAATTGGCTAAGTCTCAAATTTTTCAGGTTTTTGAGCTATCTCTTACCTGCTTCCTTCGTGTCTCCTCCATCACTCTCTTCCTTTCCCCTTTTCTTCTAAGTGTTTTGGGCATCAGCCTTCAGCCTTACCCATGTTACCATTTACTAATCTCTCATCTTCCATTTTTTCCCCTTCTTTTATTGGCCTTCGGGTGTCATCTTTCACCCTTACCTCTTCCCTCTTACCATTTTCACTTCGCAACACATAAGCCTTCCTTCCAACCTCTAACCTCTGATGTGTAAGGAAAGGGTATGTGCAGGATCATGATGGGCCAAAAAGTGGCAATATGATGGGTATTTGTAGGGTATGTGGTTGATGACTTTTTTTTAATCCAAAATTGATGAAATGAAAAGGGTTTTTAAAGGAGATTCCCAACTTTCCACCAATATAAATTATGCTTTAATTTGAATTTAATAAATAATTATTATTGATTTTCTATTTGAATTGACTAAAGTCTCGATTGATAGGTTGATTAAAAACATCTATAGATTTCAAATAGTATCATAGTTTTTAATCCAAAAATGCATCACATTCTATGCCGCATACTATAGGATTATAAAATAAAAATTGAATTTCATGAAGTTTTGACCAAGTTAAGGTGGTCAGACATACAAATTTTTATATTTTTTAAAAGTTGTAATAAAAAATTCATAATTAATTATTTACTTGGAAAAAAATTATTAAAAAATATGCATAACATCCATACACGAGTCCTCTAATTAGGTCTAAAATCTTATAAAAAAATATTATCATTTTATTATGGTTAGGGTGGTTAGAAAGACACCTACTTCTTATTTTTTCCCTGAAATTTAAGTACTACTGCATTGAAATATCAAAATTTCACTAAATAATTTTATTTTATTTTTAAAAAAACTTAGTAGTTTAGAACTACATTCAATTTTCTACAAATTCTATTTTTACATATTTTTGAAATAATATAGATAACTTATTCAAATTTTTATGTCAAGTTTCCTAACTCTAATTTTTCTAATTTTTTTGCCACTTAAGGGCCTTCTTTTTCCATGATGATCCTGTACATAATTGAAAGCTTAGGTGTGGAACAAACTCTCGTAATGACAAAACCTCAGGGAAGAATGTGGAGGTGCCTTTAAATTTTACAATTATAGTTCAATAAGATACACATGAAAAGAATAACAGAATAGAGAAATGGACACATACACAATTAGACACTAGATTTATGTGGGAAAATCTTTATGGGAGAAAAACCCACCACACCAAGAAAAGCCTCTTTGTATTACAGTAAAAAAAATTACATACAAAGATCAGACTTAACTTTCGGATGTCAACTTACAGCAACAAAATTCACTAATTAATCTTGTATAGAACATTAATCTCACAATGCTCTCAGATGCATACAATGAACCCACTCAGATCAATCCGTGTTCAGTCGAACAACAACTTTCAAACACTGAACAACTCATCATCATCAACCATTGTAGAGAGTAATTCATTTTCTCATGGCCTGTTGATATTCCACATAGGAATGGTCACATGAATTCAACTTTCAATGGTTCTCCTTCCACTTCGCTCATTGGTTCAACACAGACCATGTCAGATAGTCATTCGGTCAAAATGTTCAAACTGAATGACATATCGGTGAGACACCAGACCGTGTATCCCTAATGCCACAATGCCCGACTTTCCTTCTCAGCAAGAGTCACCACCATCGGCAAGAGTCATATTGAGTCCAAAATCATCAGCCAGACTCACTCCATCGGCAAAACTTCTCACTGATGTCCATTGCAGAACTATTGGCAAGACCATTGTTGTCGCTAAGAGTCTTATAGAACCTTTATGTCACACCGATGCTCATCGTGCAGA
Source organism: Sequoia sempervirens (assembly GCA_007258455.2). Taxonomy (NCBI): domain Eukaryota; kingdom Viridiplantae; phylum Streptophyta; class Pinopsida; order Cupressales; family Cupressaceae; genus Sequoia; species Sequoia sempervirens. The sequence continues at coordinate 131,391,365 of VDFB02353493.1, forward strand.
GCTGTTTGCAAGATGAGTGCTATCAGCAAGAGTTCACACTGAAATCATACCCATTGGCAAGACCATAACCATTGGTAGAAGATCATACCGAATGAAAATCTGTTGTCAAGACCAACACTGTCGGTGAGAGATCATACCGAATGCAAACCCGTTGGCAAGAAAACATCCATTGGCAAGAGTTCTCACTGAAGGTATACCTGTCAACGAGACCACACTATCGGCAAGAGCTCATACTGAAAGTATATCTTCCGGTGAGAGGAGAACCATTGGTGAGACTGACACTTTCAGAAACAGTCAAAGAGTCTCCCTGATGTCCAATATGAATAAAGCTATTGGCAGGACTAACACAATCAGAATGTGTCTAATAGTCACCTCGATATTCAACTATCACCAAGAGTCTCCTCGATGACTACTAGGAACCAACCCATCGGAAAGACAAAACCAAAGTCTCAGTGACTTTGATCTTATGAACACAACTGCTAGTTGGTAAGAATTTCTAAGGGTCTCACCGATTTTTCTCTTTCAGGAGTTTCATGTCAGTAAGTTTGAGGCACATTTTCCAACAATCTCCCACTTGACGAAGATCTTACTGACACCTCCAGAGCACAACAAAACTATTAAAATTCATGGGCACTAAGGCCCATCAAAATAGCACACCACCTGAACTTGTATGTGTTCACTGGTTTCATCAATGCATCTGCAACATTTTCTAGAGTATCCACTTTTTCTAAAGAGAGCCTTCCATCCTCCACCACATCTCATACAAAATGATACTGCACATCAATATGTTTCGTCCTGGCATGGAAAGTAGGATTTTTTGCCAAACAAATAGCACTCTGACTGTCATAGTAAATTGTAATTTTCCCTGCATCAAACCCAATGTTAGAACACAAACGTTTTAACCAGATTGCTTCTTTACAGGCGTGTGTTGCTGCCATGTATTCTACCTTTGTAGTGGACAAAGTGACTATAGCCTACCGCTTACTCATCCAACTAACTGTACCACCATTCATCATGAAAATATATCCACTAGTGGATCTTCTACTGTCAATGTCCCCTGCCCAATCAGAATCAACATAGGCTTGAATGCTAAGAGTCCTATGTGATTCAACTAGATTCCCATGGTAACACAAAGCAAATTCTGAAGTGCCCTTCAGATATCTAAACTCTTTTCACAAAATCCCAATGTGTCCTTCTAGGATTTTCCATAAAATGACTAAGTACTCCTATTGCTTGGGAAATGTCTATCCTTGTATAAACCATTGCATACATTAAACTGCCAACTACACTAGCATAAGGTACTCTAGTCATGTCCTCTATCTTAGTAGGATATTTTGGATAGTCTTCAATATATAGCTTCATTCCTTGCAAAACTGGAACTAGCTGCTTGCACTCAGTCATACAAAATCTCTCGAGAACAATATTAATATACTTACTCTGACTGAGCCAAATTTTTCTACTCTTCATGTCCCTGGTTATTTCCATTCCCAGAATATACTTGGCTGCACCAAGATCCTTCATTTCAAACTTTGCCAACAACTGAGAATTTAGATCAAAAATCATTAACTTACTATTTCCTATGAATAGCATATCATCAACATAGAGAGCAATAATAAGAACACGGTCATTTTTAACTTTGAAGTACACATAGTGATCAAATTTTGATCTTACAAATCCCAATGACAAAACAAATGTGTTAAACTTCTGGTACCACATTTTAGGAGATTGTTTTAATCCATACATAGATTTTTTCAACTTGCAAACCATATTTTCTTTACCTTTTTCCACAAAGTGCTTAGGCTGGGACATGTAAATTTCTTCTTCAAGGTCACCATGAAGAAATGTTGTCTTCACATCCATCTGTTCAATCTCTAAGTCATACGCTGCTGCAAGTGACAAAAGAAATCTCATAGACGTCAGCTTAGCTATAGGAGGAAAAATTTCTCCATAATCAATTCCCTCTACCTAGGAATATCCCTTCACAACCAACCTTGCCTTGTACTTTTCCACACTACCATCCAAACCTATTTTCCTTTTAAATACCCATTTGCAGCCAACAACTTTTCAGCCTTCAGGCAATGGCACCAAACTCCAAGTATCATTCTTTTCTAATGATGCCATTTCTTCATTCATGGCTTCCAACCTAGAGTTTGAATCAGATATTCTAAATGCCTCTTTCACAATCCTAGGCTCATCAGTGCTAGAAATTAAAGCATAGGCACAAGTAGAATCTAACAAAGAAAATCCATACCTATCATGTTACTTTCTTTCACATGTTGACCTCCTCATAGGCTGAGGTTGAGGTTGATCTTCTTCTTCAGAACTCTCAGAACTACTTGAGCTCTCCTCAGTTTTAGGTACATTTTGAATTTTGAATTTCTCTTTATCCGGTGTCGGAGGAATTTCAACTACATCCTTTTTATTTTTTGATTTTTTCTCTGACTGTAGATCCAAAGTAGAAGGCTTCAGCTCATGAAAAATAACACTTCTATTGTACAGAGCCTTCTCTATATCAGGATTCCAAAGCTTGTATCCTTTTATGCTAGCACTATAACCAATAAAAATACATTTAACAACCTTGTTTTCCAATTTAGACCTTTTTTCATTCAACACATATGCATATGCCTCACAACCAAAGACATGAATGTGTCTCAGAGAGGGCTTCTTTCCAGACCATAATTCCAAAGGTGTTTTCTCAACAAGAGCAGAATTTGGAGAACAGTTTATTAAATAACATGTTGTTGCAACTACCTCAGCCCAGAACTTGTCCTCCAAGCCAGCACTACTTAGCATACTTCGTGCTCTTTCCATCACTATCATGTTGAACCTTTTAGCAACTCCATTTTGTTGTGGAGTGTAGGGTTTAGTTTTATGTCTTTTAAGGGTATGTGCAGGATCATGATGGGCCAAAAAGTGGCAATATGATGGGTATGTGGCTGACAACTATTTTTTTACGCAAAATTGATGAAATGAAAAGGGTTTTTAAAGGAGATTCTCATCTTTCCATCGATATAAATTATGTTTTACTTTGAATTTAATAAGTAATTATTATTCATTTTCTATTCAAATTATGACTAAGGTCCTAATTGATAGGTTGATTGAAAAACTTCTATAGCTTTCAAATGGTATCACATTTTTTGAATCCAAAACATGCTTCACATATCATAGGATTAAAAAAATAAAAATTGAATTTCATGAAGTTTTGACCAAGTTAAGGTGGTCAAACATATGAATTTTCATATTTTTAAAAAATTTGTAATAAAAAATTCATAATTAATTATTTACTTGGAAAAAATTACAAAAAAATATGCATCACATGGGCATGAGTCCTCTACTTATATATAAAATCTTATAAAAAAATATTATCATTTTATTATGGTTAGGGTGGTTAGACAAACACCTACTTATTTTTTCTCAAAATTTAAGTACCAGCATTGAAATTTCAAATTTTCACCAAATAGATTTTTTTTTTTAAACAAACCTAGTAGTTTAGAAACTACATTCAATTTGCTACAGATTCTATTTTTACATATTTTTTAAATAATATAGATAATTTATTCAAATTTTTACGTCAAGTTGCCTAACTCTGATTTTTCTAAAAATTTTGCCACTTAAGGGTTTGTTTTTTCCATGATGATCCTACACATACCCTTAATCCCATGATATTTACAGTACCTTTCAAACTCATCAGAACAAAACTCACTACCATTGTCAGTTCTTAAACATTTTATTTTTCTTCCAGTCTGATTTTCCACAAGGTTTTTTAATTCCTTAAAATGACTGAAAACTTCTGATTTACTTTTCAAAAAATAAACAAATGCTCTTCTTGAATAATCATCAATGAACGATACATAATATCTTGATTTAGAAAAAGAAGGAACATTTACTAGACCAAAAACATCAGAATGAATGTAATCAAGTAAACCAATAGATTTATGAGGATTGGAGTAAAATGAAACACGGTGTTGTTTACCATATATACAATGTTCACAAAACTCGAATTCAAGGTCACAATCATCAAGCCCTTCAACTAATTTTTTATTTTTCAAGGTTTTTCAACCTTTTTCTAAAATGTCGCCAAGCCTATGATGCCATAACATAGTCTTTTTTGCTGGAAGTTTAACTTCCATAGAGTTTGCACTATCAGGAAATTTTTCCTCTTTTTCTCCATGAGTAGCCTTCTGTGACTTTATAGAGACACTATTGCATTGAATAACAAGTGCATCCAGCTTATACAAAGTACCAATATGAGCACCCCTAGCTAGCACCATTGAGCCTCTAGTCTTCTTGCAGCCATTTCCAGAGAATGTGACTTGCACTCCAACATCGTTCAACTTACTAACAAAAAGTAAATTTTGAGCCAGACCTGGTATATGCATTACATCATTGATTCCCTTCACTCTTCCATTAGGGAACTAAATTCTAACTCTTCTACGACCAACTATTTCTAGATATGAATCACTTTCCAAATACACCCTTCCACCATCATATTTTTCATACTTAGTGAATCAGTCTCTATGAGATGTCATTTGGAAAGATGCTCCAGAATCAATCAACCAGACATCATCTAATGCCTGTGTAGCCAAGGCTACAATGAAAGTGTCTACATCACTCTGAGAAGAATCATTGTGAGAAGAATACTTCTTCTTCTTCTTTTTATCCTATTTGCAATCCTTTTAGACATGACCAAGTTTCCCACAATTCTAGCACTTTACCTTGGACTTCTTACTAGGAGACTTTGATCTCCCCTCTGATTTGAATTTGGACTTCTTGTCCTTCTTCTTGCCTTTTTCTTTTGATCTACCTCGAACAGCAAGAGCCTCCTTCACCATCTCAGAAGATTTTCTTCTCATCTCTTCTGATAACAAAGAAGCAACAATATATTCCATCTTAAAAGAGGAAGTAGTACTCCCAATAGCCATTACCAAGTGATCCCAAGAATCTAGTAAAGAACATAACAATAGCATACAATGATCTTCTTCATCAATCTTCACACCCACAGATGCTAACTGAGCTATCAACATGTTGAAAAAATTCAAATGATCAGCAACAAATGCTCCTTCCTACATTTTCAAAGAGTACAACTTCTTCCTCAAGAACAACTTATTCACCAAGGACTTGCCCTGATAAATAGCTCCCAGTCTTTTCTACAAAGAAGATGTTGTCTTTTCTTCATGAACATTTAGAAGAAAAGAGTCTACTAAATAGAGTCTTATCAACCCCTTTGATTTTTGATTTGCAAGGTTCCAATCCTCTTGCTTCATGAATGTAGGCTTCCTTCCATACACAGCAAGCCAGAGATCTCGAGCAACCAAAAAATCTTCCATTTTGAGTTTCCACAACTCAAAATTGCTGCCATTGAGTTTCTCAATTTCAATTTTTCCTGACGTGCTTGCCATCTTAATTTGTAATTTGAATTACCAGACTTCTACAAGACTCCCACTAAATAGAATTGACACAAAAAAACCCAACATACCCACAAGGATAACACAACTGGACATGATCTGATACCACTTGTAAGGAAATCTTAGGTTCAAAACAAACTCTCCTAATGCCAAAACCTCAGGGAAGAATGTAGAGGTTCCTTTAAATTTTGCAATTACAGTTCAATAAGATACAGATGAAAAGAATAACAGAATAGAGAAATGGACAAATACACAATTGGACACCAGATTTACATGGGAAAACTCTTATAGGAGAAAAACCCACCACACCAAGAAAAGCCTCTTTGTATTACAATAAAGAAAATTACATATATAGATCAGACTTAACTTTCTAATGTCAACTTACATCAGTAACATTCACTAATCAATATTGTACAGAACATTAATCTCACAATGCTCTTAGACAAATACAATGAACCCACTCAGATCAATCTGTGTTTAGTCAAACAACAACTTTCACACATCGAACAACTCATCATCATCAACCATTGCAGAGAGTAATCCATTTTCTCATGGTTTGTTGATCTTCCACACAAGAATGGTCGCATTAGTTCAACTGCTAATGATTCTCCTTCCACTTCGCTCATTGGTTCAACACAGACCACGTCAGATAGTCATTTAGTCAAAACATTCAAACTAAATCGCATGTCGGTTAGACACTAGATTGTGTGTCCCTGATGGCACAATGCTTGACTGTCCTTATCACCAAGAGTCACCACCATCGACAAGATTCATATCATGTGCAAAAGCATTAGCCAAACTCACTCCATCGGCAAGACTTCTCACCGATGTCCATTGCAAAACTATCAGAAAGACCATCGTTGTCACTAAGAGTCTTATAAAACCTTTATGTTGCACTGATGTTCATTGTGTAGAGATGTCGGTGAGAGGAGTTCTATTGGAAATATTTCACACTGAAATCATACCCGTTGGCAAGACCACAAGCATCGACAGGAGATCATACTGAATGCAAATCTGTCGGTGAGACCAACACTGTCAGCGAGAGATCATACCAAATGCAAACCTGTCGGTGAGAGAAACATCCATCGACAAGAGTTCTCACCAAAAGTATACCTATTGGTGAGACCACACTGTCAACAAGAGCTCATACCAAAAGTATACCCTCCAGTGAGAGGAGAACCATCGGCAAGACTGGCACTTTTGGAAAGAGTCAAAGAGTCTCCCCGATGTCCAATATGAATAAAGCTATCGATGAGACTAACACAATCAGAATGTTTCTGACAGTCATAATGATATTGAACTTTTTCCAAGAGTCTCCTTGATACTAGAAACCAACCCATCGGCAAGATAGAACCAAAGTCTCAGTGACTTTGATCTTATGAACATAGCTGCTAGTCGGTAAGACTTTCTGAGGGTCTCACTGATTTTTCTCTTTCAGGAGTTTCATGTTAGTAAGTTTGAGGCACATTTTCCAACATGATGGTCTAAGGTCTGACCTCCATCTTCTTCGAACCTTTCACTTGCTTCCTTCTCCTTCTCACTTTCACTCTTCTCCCAAATTCAGCTAAATGTCGAGTTTTCAAATGTCGGCCTTTGGCCTTCCCCTTTACCTCTTACATTTCCTTGGTAAGAGGTAACCCTTCTCTCTAACCTTGATGGTTCCTTCGGACTTCACAATTTCTTCTCTTTCTTCTCTTTTGGTATGTGGTAAGCTACACGCTCAATGTCTGACCTTTGACGGCCCGACATGCGATCTCCGATGGCTCAATGCGAGTGTGCATGTGTTTGAAGTAAGCATAAATCATGAGTTAAGGTTGATGTTTGACTCCTAATAGCTCAATTTCTGACATCTAACAAACACATTTTTTAGGGCTTAGTACCATTTAATTCAAGTGCTTGCAAAGGTGTTTTTTTGAGCCTGATGCCTCAACGATCCAAGTATTGGCAAATTTTTGTTCAATGACGCCATTAATGCGCAACTACCTCCCAACAACTAGGCATGTTTTTTTAGGGTTCAAGGACAATATTTAACACATTCCATGACTTCTCTAGGTGATTTTAAAGAGTCCATGCTCATTCATTATATATGTGTATCCCTTCTGATGTTATTTTAAAGGATCCATGCTCATTCATTATAGGATTTTTAACAAATTTTCTAGGAAAATCTTCACAGCAGGGTGGATGGTGTGCAAACCTTATCTTCTCTAGGATCTTCTTGGCATGGTTTTCATAGAAGTTATGATGACCATGCTTGTTCTAGGCACAATTTTTTTGGATAGATCCCATGCTTCTTTGATCAGATCTACTAACCCTAGCTAGGTTAGGGTTTGGTTAATTTTCATCTTAGTTATGCCTAAACTATAAAGGTAATACATATATTTTTTTAGGGTTCTTCTTTTGGGATCCTCTCACAGTTTTCTTTTGTAGACACTATATCTTACATTTTGTAGTTGTTAAGTCTCTCTTTTATGCCTCATATCAATAAATCTTACTATTATCATAGGTATTTCTTGCATGTTTGAGTAAAAATCTCTTACCTTCATGTCTAAATGATTGTTTTAGTTGATTTGTTGATATTTTGTGTAATTTGAAAAAAAGAAGAAACATTTCTATCTTGGTGCATCACCTCCCTTTCATTTTTCATGTTCTCCTTCTATCCCTTTTCCTCTATGAATTGTTACATTAGGGTAGTAATAGGTTTCATGTGTTGGGTTAGGCCAACACATTTGCACTTAGTTTACAAGAGGAAACCAAACTTCTTTAGAGATTCAACCTCATTCACTCAAGGCACCACACCTTGAGGTTGTTTCCATTGTGTCATTAGAAAACTAAACTCTTGTTTTGTAGGGTGTAGTTTTATGTGACAACAGTTTTTGGCATGCCTAGTGGAACACAAGAAAAAATTTCACTTTTTTTTTTGAGAGAATGGTGCTTCTCTCAACATTCCAGCCTTGAAGAGGCTCTTAAACAAGTACCTGGTGACTCTAAAATCAAGGGAGCACTCTACATACTAATTGGTGACTCTATTGTTACCCAAAACTCTTGGTTCAAGATTAGACTTGCACATTCATGCTAATAATCCAAAAAAGAGCATCTTCTAGAGGTAATTTCCAATACACCCAACTCTCATTTTCTACTTCTAGAAGAAGAAATAGGAGTATAATTCCATCTCCTAGAGCTCAATCTACATCTCCTCTAGGTAGATTATTTCAAGCTAGAACACCTGTTGTCCATACAAATAGGAATTTATTCCATTTGGCTTTACTCAAAAATCATCCTTTTGTATCTTTCAATGGTGAAAGCCCCTTAATTTTAGCCCAAAAATATGATATACCAATCAACACTCTCAAAATTATTCCCCATTTTACTGGTGATACATCGACAACTCCAGAAGATCACATCCTAGATGTGAAAAATATATGCTCTAGACTTGATCTAATAGAAGAAAACATGGTTGTTAGATTACTTGCCACTTCACTAAAAGGTAAATCATTACAGTTGTATAGAGTTATACTACCTAATTCCATTCACAATTGGGATGAGTTGGGTGATAAGTTATGCAAGCATTTTGAAGATAAAAGTGACCATTTGTCCCTAGTAGAATAACTAACAACTATTCAAAGAGAACCTCATGAATTCATGAGTGATTTCAATTATAGATTCCAAAGGATTTTGAATAAATCCCTATCTTAGTGAAGCCTTCTCTTGATCATGCTTTTCTATATTTTTTAAGGGCCCTTAGCAATGAGATAGTTGTTATGATTCAATCTATGGGAGGATTTACCTTTCCAAATGCATACAACATAGCCATAAGGGAAAAAAATTACTTGATACAAGCTAAGAAGATAGATCCTAGGCCATTGATGCCTTTATTTCCAGAGCTTCCCCAATAACTAATAGTGGCTTCTATCCCAGTGGCTGCAATTTCTCAACCAGCTATTCCAACCACATCTCCAAAGGAGGTGCAAGAAAAGAGAAACACGATCCAAAGGTTGAATAATGAGTTCGCAATAGAAAAGATGCAACAAGCTCAAAATAATAGAACTTATCAACCTTAGGGTCAAGATTACCAACAAAATAGGAAGCCTTATCAAGGGAAGGATCAATGGGATTATGCTAAGGCCTTGAATGGTGCAAATCTAGCTAATACCAACAATTCAAAGGCTTTGTTCCCAGTGCAAAAAAATTATAGCTCAAGAACATGACTGGTGTTATCCATCCAATCAACCTCATAATGAGAATGCTTCTTGAAATGGGATTTTTTTGAAAACTATGGTGGTTAAAAATGAGATTTCTACCTCAAGGAAATAATTTGATGCAAATCAGACAACTTTTAGAAAGAATGATTACTTATAGGGGGACTATGCATTCGTCAACTGGAATCAAGAGGAATTTTGTGGTATGAATTAGATAGCTTAGGACACTAGGTTGAAAGGGAGAGCAATGGATAATTGTGCTTCATAGACAATGGGCTGAGCATTATCATCCCAACCATTTCAAAAATTTGTAGTTGCTGAAACAATAGGTAGAACAATAGTTCTGCAAATAGATCATTATACTAGTAAGAGCAATAGGATAGTGGAGCGACCTCAAGTCACCCAATCAAAAAAATTGGATTTGGTTGTTCCAAAGGTTTTTCCTAAGGTTAGTTAGTCCCCTTTTAATATAATTGATCAAGTGATGAAGGCTAACTTGAATATCACTGTGTTGGATGCCTTGTCCATACCACCTCAAAGGGATCTACTACAAGAAGCTTTAAAAGAGCATGCTACTCCTCATATTAGCCTAGTGCATCCCAAATAGGAGGGGAATATAAATAAAATCAGCAAGCCACTTACAAAGGATCATATTGAACCTTACACTTCTAGTCCCATAAACATGATTTTTACCTTCCATGATCAAGGGGATGAGTGTGTTGTTCATGAGCCCACTACTCATGTGGAGGAGGTTCTTGGTTGCTTATTGGATGTGTTGGATAATTATTTTCATTTTGATTCACCTATTAAAGAGGGGGATTTTGGTTTGAGAATATTCTACAACTTTGAAGAGAACACAACTTTGAAGAGAACACCCCTATTCCCAACCTCATAGAAAATCAAAGAAATATAGTGGATATTTCAAGCTATAAGCCTGAGGTTGTTATAAGTAGCCACCAATTGAAGAGGGAAAATTACTATGAGATCAAGAACAACCTTGTCATGCAAAGAAATGAAGAGGAACTTGAGGCAGAATTTTGTGAAAAACATATTTTTGAAGGCCAATGACTATACTAGTGGATCACCCTTGTGTAAGGAGATTTATTTTTCATTTCTAAAAGTTTCTCATTTTGATGTTGACCTAGTTTTAGAGAAGCTTCCCCATGCTACTATTTTCTCTACTGAGGTGCTACTATCAAAGGAGTTTGACACTTGCATCATATGGCTACCTTCTAGTGACAAGGTCTATAATGAGGTGATTCTTCACCAAGATAATTCATTGTGAAGCCCTTTGGATTTAGGTGGTTTACTTTAATGGTTGTAGATGACTGAAGATCACAATTTTAGATTGATAGGGATAGGCTCTTTTAGAGGATCTATTTTTATAGAGGAAATTTTTTGTGATGTTCCTCTTTTTTAAGCCCATCTCAAGTACATATTTTAAATATTTTTTCTTTTCATGAAGTTCTTTGCACACTTTGCATTCTCCTTAAGGGAATGTATGTCATAGTTTCCATGATTTTCTCCAAGTGCAAGTCTACAGATGTTTTTTTTTCCCTTTGGGAGACCTAATTTTATAAATTCCCTTCATGGCTCTATTCCTAATGGACTAATAAGGCCTCTAGATTCCATGATTGGTAGGAAATCATCCCACAAAAAATGCCAAAATGTTGAAATTTCATGCCCCCCTTAGATGACCCATCATTGATAACCAATCTGAGAGATCCCTCATGAGCCATCTTGCATGTTTAATCCTTGAAGGTTCCTAAAAATTAGCTAAGTCCTAGATTTTTGAGTTTTTAGGCTATCTCTTTCCCACTTCCTTCATGCCTTCTCCATCACTCCCTTACTTCCCCCTTTTCTTCTAAGTGTTTCGGGTACCGTCCATTGACCTTACTCATTACCATTTACCGATCTCTCTCTTCTTCCATTTTTTCACCTTTCTTCTATTAGCCTTTGGGTGTCCTCTTTCACCCTTACTTTTTCCCTCTTACCATTTTCACTTTGAAATGAATAAGACTTCCTCCCAACCTTTAACCTCCAAAGGTTTGAGGTCTGACCTTTGAAGTCTCATCTTCTTTGAACCTTTCGATTTCTTCCTTCTTCTCACTTTCACTCTTTTCTCCCAAATTTAGCTATGTTGATTTTTTGGATATCGGTCTTCGACCTTCCCCTTTACCTCTTACCTTTCTTCGGTAAGAGGTAACCCTTCTCTTTGACCCCAGTAATTCCTTCACACTTCATGGTTCCTTCTCCTTCTCTTTTGGTATGTGGTAAGCTATAGGCCTAGCGCCCAACCTCCGATGACCTGATGCCTAATCTCTGATGGCTCAATGCCAATGCGTGTGTGTTTGAATTAAGAATAAAGCATGAGGTAAGGCCAATGATTTATGTGGCAACAAGACCCAATTATGGTTAGTACAAGCTCACAAGGAGATGACATGTGTCCTTGGTGAAAGTTAAGCGGTATGAAGGATGAGCAACTCCTTACCCTCGAAGGAAAGGAAATGAAAATTCACCAAAATTGAAGTAGTATTTCCACAGGATGCTTGTGTTTACTTGTCTTGACCATGTGATTTGGAGGAATAGTGACATGTGGTAGAAAATAATTGGATGGGATGATTCACATCATTGTTATGAATTATTCAAACAAGATCTACGACCCAGGTTTAAACCAATCAAATCAATGATTGGGTTTTAAATGCAATAATAGTTCATTGGTGATTGGTAGATCATGGCACAAGTTTCATGATTGATAGCCTATAGATTGAATGAATGCGAAGGTTACATAGAAAATGAAGTAACTAATTGAGCTAAATTCTATAAAGGATTGGTAGAAATGAGTGATGCCATTAATGTTCAAGCGGATATGTGCCTAGAACAAGATCGAGGATACAAGAATATGAAATTAAATGTAGATCAAAACCTAACTCTTTACCTCACCAGATCTTCTTGCCAATTTTTTTAGAAAAGTGAACCCAATATAGCCTAAAACCCCACTATCTAGGGTGAGTATGGTCAGTGGGGTTGACCTAGGGTGGGAATCATAAGCTATCATGTGGGAATTATAGCTATCTCCATCAATCTTTTCTTCATTCCCTATAGAAAAAATGTTTGGTAGATGCCAAAATAGCAATTGCATTGAATGATGTTGGTGGTTGTTTGGCTCGAGGAGAGTTGGCTTATTGGAGAAGCTAGGTGAGAAAATTTGAATGACTAAGTGTGTGTGTGTTGCAAAATAGAAGTGAAAATCGTGCATTCTCAAGTCAAAGTAAAACCAATATTTTGTGCATATGAACTTGTAATGTGAATTATATACTGTGCTGAGCAAAAAGATTGGGTTGGTGCTCAATTAGGTGTGTAGTGTACCTTGAGGTTGGGGCCTTCAAACATTGTATTTGGTGTGTAGTGTACCAAGAAGTTGGTGCCTCAAAATATTGTCTTGGATGTCAATGTACCTGTAAGTGGGTGCTTACAAAATATATGTAATATCTTTGATTGTGAGGTTGGATCTGAGTAGTAGACTCAAGAAACTTTTCTCACTGTGGTTTTCCCTATCATGGGGTTTTCATGTATATTTGGTTTCTTATTATGTGCGTGATGTTTTTCTTGTTCTTTAATTTTGTCTACTATTTTAATGTGTTAAAAATTTATATACACTAATTCACCCCCACCTCTCTTAGTGTATTGGTGTTCTTTCAACATTTTGTATCAAAGCATAGGTTCCTTGAAGAAAGTTTAATCAACTTAAGGTAGATCTAGTTTCAAGAACACTATGGTTGGAAAATAAGGATCTCATTCAAATACATCTCCATTGTTTGATGGAACAAATTATGCTTTATGGAAAGGCAGAATGGAAACTTATTTAAACTCTCTTATATTTGATGTGTGGTAGTCAATTGTAGATGGTTATAGTGCAAAAAAAACTCCTCCTACTGATGCAACCAACAAGAAAGCCTATTGAAACAATGTCAAAGCTAAAAATTCTATTTTATGTGGTTTATCCAATACTGAATTTGTAAAAGTCATGCATTGTAAATTTGCTAAATAAGTATTGGAGAAATTGAATAGTATCTATGAGGGAGATGTTAAAGTGAAACAAGAAAAGTTGCAAAATCATAGAGGAAAGTTTGAGACTCTTAAGATGAAAGATGAATAAAATGTTGCAACATACATTCTTAGAGTAGATGAGGTAGTGAATGCTATTAGAGGTTTGGGTGAGACTATTGAAGACAAGGTTATTGTAAAAAATGTCTTAAGGTAACTCATACAACAATTTGATTCTAAGGTCTCTACAATAGAAGAAGCTCAAAATTTGGATACACATTCTATGGATGAATCGTTTGGGTCCCTAATTGCATATGAAATGAGAAATGAGAATGTTATATAATAAAAAGGTGAAGTTGCATTCAATACCTCCAAAACCAAGAAGATTAAAGAAGATTCAAAATCTGACATCAACTCAAATGAAGAAGAAGCGAACTTTGTCAGAATGTTGAAGAAGGGAACTAGAAAATAAAAAGGAATCTTACTTTCAAATGTTTTAATTGTGGTAAAGTAGGAAATTATGCCTCAAAGTGTTGATTAAATGAAAAGGAAAAGTGAGATAGTTCAAAGTGTTAAGAATTTTACAAATATAAAAAGAGGAACTATGGTTAAAAGAAGAAGAGTCTTTATGTGGATAAATAAATTAGTTCTTTAGATGATTGCTCCTCTGCAAGTGAATATTGTGAAGCGAGTGAAGTTGCATTTATTCCTGAAGAGACTAAAGAATGTGGAGATTCTGAAGAGGAAGTTGAAGGTGAGGATGATTTGGAAGGTGAATTAGTTTTTGTGTTAGAAGGTTTGAGTAATGCAAAAAAAGGGATGAAAAGTACAAGTTAAGGATTAAAGAATCTTAAAAAATTATTGTAGACCTTAAGCTATAGTTAGAAGATATAAAGGGAATTAAAGAGATGAATAATCTAGATTTGAAGAACAAACTAGAAGAATGTCAAAAACTAGAGGTTGAAATTGTTTCTCTTGAGAAAGGAATTAGAGAAGGATAAAGAGTAGAGTAGCAGAGGCTTGAAGCTGAAAGGTGGTTCAAAGATACTTGATGAATTGATCAACTCACAAAAGCCTAGAAAAGAAAAATTTGGTCTTGATTTTGAAAAGGGTAAAGGTCACACTAAAAGTGCATCTGCTAATTTATATGATTTAAAGTAGAAGAGAAGTATAATTGACAAAGCATGAGAAAGATTGCAATGAATATTCTAAGAAACCTAAAGGGTCCTTGAAGGATAAGAAGATTGAAGATCTCAAGAAATCAAATGATGGATTCATAAAGGTGTAAATTCCAAAGAGAAGATTCAAAGTCCAACATACAAGACTAACTAGGTTTAATTATGATTTTCATGGTTGTTGTTTTTCATGTAATCAATATGGGCATAAAGCTATAGATTGTAGGATTAGACCTTTGAGAAATGATAGATGTGATTCTGTAAGAAATAATCCTTTTGCTTCTCTAAGTTCCTTGAATGATGTATGTTATAACTGTAATAACTATGTGCACATTGCTAAGTTTTGTAGAAGTATGTCTATATAGTCTTCAAGATAGGAGAGAAAGATGTTTACCTCTCCTAAGAAAATTATATTTTCTCATGATCATGAAAGTTGAAAGGAAGAATATTCACCCCTTGTAGAGAAAAAACACTTTACACAAAGTTCTAAGGAAAAGGAGAAAGACCTTAAGAGGTATTAGAGAGAGAAGAAGTTTGAGATGAAAAATGAAGAATCAATGTTAGTTTAAATAAAATTTCATTCCAAAGGACAGGGAAATCCTTGGGTGATTGACAATGGTTTCTCCAGTCATATGACTGGAGATAAGAGAAAATTCACTATTTTGGAGAAATGTAATGTTGGTACAGTCAATTTTGGTTATAATGCTACTACTAAGATAACTGGAAAATGTACACTATTCATAGATGGTAAGAGTAATGCTCAAGATGTGTTGTATGTAGAAGGGTTAAAACATAAATTTCTTAGTGTTAGTCAGATATGTGACAAAGTATATAATCTATTATTTCATGCTAGTGGATGTGAGATAAGGAAAGCTAGATCTCATAGACTTGTTGTTGAGACAAGTAGAACAAGTGGTAATTTATACCATCTGAATGAAGTAAAAAGGGGAAGGTGTCTATTAGGTTAAACTAATGAAATTTTGTTATGAAAAAAATGATGGGTCACATTAAATTTTATCATCTTGTGAAAGTCATCAAGAAGAATGCAGTCAGACATATGCCTAGCATTGTCAAACCAACAAGCACTCTTTGTAAATAATTCCTTGAAGGAAAGCACCTGAGGTTCAAATTCAAGTCAAAAGAATATTCAACTACAAAGCCCCTAGAATTACATACAGATCTGTATGAACTAACAAGAGCTAAAATCATGAATGGAGAAAGGTATTTCATGTTATTAATAGATGATTATTGTAACATGCCAACCCTTTAGTATAGTAAAAAAATTCTAAATTTACATCATACGAGCAATTAAACGTGCTAACAAGTCATGCAATAAATTTTTTCTCTCTTTTATTGAAAATACATGAACAAGATGCCATATCATATTACAATAAAGATTCCTTTTCATTATAATAACTTCACAAGTACTTGTAAAAGAATACATACCTTTACTAACATAGTTCCAATGAGCTTTAGAAAAAATAGTTGTAAGACGGTCCAAGAATTCATCCTTTCAAAAATTGGTTCTTTTGTCGCCTGTTGTGGAGGAGAAGCATCACTTAGGTGCTTCTACACCAACCACAGATTCATAATGCAGTCCCCCACACATCTATCATTCGATAGATAGCCCTTCCCTTTGATGAAGAGATTGGTAGATTAATTGATAATGACAACCAATTGAGCATAGTGTTGTGTCCTACATAACTAGAACCTATGCAACCCAAAAAATCTCGAACTAGCATGTAATATGAGATCATGGTGAACTAATAGTGTAGTCTCAAGCATCACATAGTCTAAGTGGATCTAGTACATTGCACTACTTTGATCAAAAAATTTCATTCAATATGTTCTATTGAGGGTCATTTGTCTCATACATTATCCAGGGCTAATTTGACATAACACTATCTTCAGCTACGCATAGGTATTGTCCTTCAATGGGTAAATCCATCACCCTAGATGAAACTACAACATACTAATCTACTTGGTAATAGCCTGCTTAACTAGCAAGTACATAAGCTAGGTATATCCTTCAATGGATACTCTGTCATCCCAGATAACCTATAACTTATAATCTACCTACTTAACTAGCAAGTACACAAGCTAGGAATATCCCTCAATGGATAGTCTGTCATCCCAGATATCCTATCATCAAAACAATCTACTTAGAATAAACCTACTTACTCAAAAGCACTTAAATTCCCTCCCATACTAGATTCTCTCTCCTAGGAGTAAACACAAGCTTTCCCAGTTAAATCAATAACTTAGTTAGGTGTACCATATGTGCTTTTCATGTTCAATCATACCTAGAATATAATACTTATGATACAAATCCATCTACTATGGAGTAAATACAAACACATGGCATCCCATGTTCAAACATATCTAGTATAATTAAATACCTATGTTTTACCACTTTTTTCATAATTAAATACCTATGTCAAGCAATCCCTTCGACATATCTAGTATTTAAATACTTGTATCGAGCAATCTCTCCTATCATGGAGTACTTAATAACACAATATAAAAACATCCTAAAATCTTCAACTCCCTTCTTCAAAACAATATTAAATACTTCTACTAATCAAACAAAAAAGACATTCCATGCAACATAAAAAATATAGTAAACCCTTTTAAAATGACAAGAAGAAGAAACCCCATGCTTGCTATCATTTTTTCCCAACTATTGATGACAAGGAAACCTTCTCCTTTGGTTGCTCTACTTAACTCAGTTTTCCAAAATCAATTTTCACTCCCTTTCTTGTTGAAAGAACTCTTCTCTTATAATTAGACAACTCTTCCTCATAACGGACACTCTTTTCTCACTCAAAAATCAAATATTATAAACTGGTAAAACTCAAATGTAATAACCAACAAAAGGTGTATTCCTTTGGTATGATATGCCACTTTCTCAATAGTAATAATGATCACATAGAAATGAATGATGGTTGTAGATAATATTCACTCTCAGATTGGAAAGAATGAAAACACATATAATGTACAAGGTAATTCAGGTATGATGAATGTGATCACACAAAAGACAATGCATTGCAAGAGAGTTGGGTGGCTATTTATAGAGCAACCAGCCATAGAGCTTCCTACAACCATGTCATGTAAATTGGCACCACTCCCATTTTAAATTGTTCAACTTGAAGGCAGCACCAACTCAAGCTTGCACTTAGCAATAAACATGATGAATCAACTTCCAATTTTTCTAGTATCAAAAAGGCTATTTCAAACTCACATGGGATAATTTATAAATCAACACCTACAAAAAAATGGTATCAGAGTTGGTGCCAAATTTGTGAGATCATGGGATTTTCATATGATGAGAAGAAGTCAATCTCATTTCATTAACACATAACTAGTATTGACTATTTTCTGGGTTGAGTTGATTAAAATCATTAACTACATTGAATTTAGTCAAGCTTCAGATTTCAACTTGGTCAAAAGCCATAAAGATTCAAGATGTATTTCATTGTTCATCCCTACATATTCCTTTGCAGGTTTTGTGCTATTTTCTATAGAGCTATGTCTGATTCAAAGTTTGAATTCCATCATATTAATTATATCAGCATATTTAAGCCAAAGTTAATATATGTGAATTGAATTCTTGATAAAATTGACTCTTTTATCAAATCAAAATAATTCAATGTCCAAAGTTAAGAATAATAATAAATATATATATTTTTATTCTATATATATATATATGTATATTAATATATAGCTTAAATATATATAATATTTGATATATATTTACATATATATATATATTTAATAAATAAATATATATATTTAATAAATAAATATATATATCGTGAGCTAGTCAACATACATCTGATATATATATATATATGTTCGTAATGCAATATAATAATAATATCCACATTATACAGAATGTGTGCATATATATATATGTATACCTATATATACCTCTATGTACACGTATGCATAGGTATACCATATCAATGCATCTGTATGAGCGCATTTGTTTTCCAACGTACACTTGTACCGATATGTATATACATAAGGATAAGTGTATATACTATACATACATACATATATGTGTGTGTGTGTATGTGTGTCCATATCCATTTCACATACATCCATTTATGTTACCATCATATTGATAGGTGTGTACATGTGGTATATCTATACATATGCATATACATGTTGTTAGATCCTCCTGACACGCATGTGCATACATATAAACATACTTCCACCTACATCCCACCTATCCATATGATCGTAATAACACAAGAACGATCTCGTAAACCAAACAAATAAACATCACTCTCAAATGCATGCAAAAGTAAAAATGGCTCCTAATACAAACATACAAGCTAAGGATGACTTACCTATAGCCCACATAAACTAACTCAGTTCACTCAATCTAAGGTGGTGTGTGTATGCTCATATAGTTTCTTTATTGGTTACCTAACCAAGATCTTCTCCTGATTGATACTTCCCCTCCCCCTAGAGAAATGGACATTTACCTGCAACCACTTAACACATGTCTTGGCAATCAATTGTTCACAATAATAAGCAACATATATAAACATCTTCAAAGTTAGAATAATAATAATTCAATAACCATCTATTCATATTTATGCAATATATCACCATGGATAACATCAACTGAGATAACATCAAATGAAACAACATCAAATGCTATAATATTCATATTGATAACAAGGTACAAGCATCATTAATTCATCTCCAGAATTTTCATTTCATCCACATTTAACCTATGTTGTAATAGTAAATGGTAACTTCACAATTTGGGGTGTAACATACTTCCCCCCTTGTGAATAAACATCCCCAATGATCTATAGTCTTTTAACATACAGTTAAAGTTACATAAATTTTTACTTACTATTCTCGAAATATGTAATATTTATAAAACATTCATCCTATGTAAAAAACTTGTCGTTCTTGGACCTTTCTTCTATGGGATGTTGCAGTTATGTTGCTAATATGTGGTTGTCATTGATGTCAACACTATTAGAATTATTTTATTGAAGGTTGTATATGTCAAGGATATTGAGAAAATTGTTAAAAGAAGAGTTGCAAGTTGCTAGTGGAATAGTGAAGGCCATGAGGGTGTTTTGTTTTGTACGTTGAAGATCAATTGTTGTGGACTAAAGGGTTTATTGATGAGAGTGTCTAGATCATCTACCAAAATTTTCAGAGGTCTGCATGAAGATTTGATCATGCTATGAATAGTTGTGTTCTAACAGTATTTTTGTGGGTTTTGTCAGTGTTCCTGATTGAAGTTTATGTGATTTTGGTAATTTCTGTTGCTATGGATCATTCTCTATTAGTTCTTATTATTTTTGGATTCCTCTAGATCATTCTCTATCCTTTTTGTACGTCCGCATTGATCGGTGTGCTTGTGGTTGAAGATTTTTCTTGGTATGTTTGGGTTTTCATGTTCTTGGCCTACATGATGGTTGTAACGTTTTGTGGATCCTTGAAGATTTAAATTTGAATGTTTGGCATGCTTGAGGATATTGTTTTGGGTCACTTCATAATATAAGTCGATAGTGTTTGATCCAAATTGAAAATTTATTCGTAAATTTGGGCTGACATTGTAAATATGTTTTATATTTTTGGCCGACTAAGTTGTTGATGAAATTCCATGTTATAGATATATAAGTGTGATTTTTTTAGCGAATTTAGTGTGCATAAGAGTGAATGTATGAGAAAGTGCAGATGTGTGAATAGTGTTCTAATCATTCGATTGCAAAGTAGAGATTGAAGAAGTTTGAGCGAAGTGTGAAGAAGGTTTTCTTAGTTCATACCTTATGGATCTAATCCATATTGTTGTGTATTTTTTAGTAGTGAGCCCTCTTGTCTTTGAGAAATGAGCTCTAGGTAGTGTTCCTGAATGCACATGCATTCCCATTATTTTTCATTATACTTTTAATAGGATATAATATTGTGGACTAACATCCACCATGATTTTTCCCCTAATAGGGTTTCCACGTAAAAAATATTGGTGTTCTTTGTGTTTATGATGTGCTGATTGTTTATGGTTTATAATTCATTCATTAGATCTAAGAGTAAGTTAAGTTTGAAAAGTTTAAATATTTTGTGACAACTGATTCACCCCCCCTCTCAATTTTTTGTCCTTTTTTTGCCAACAATTGGTATCAAAATAGTTTCCTTTGAAGAATTTTAAAAGCTGGAGGTGATCTAAGATGGCATCATAAAAGGACAGTCCTAGATTCAATGGAACAAACTACTAATTGTGGAAAACTAGGATGGAGTGTCATTTGAGGTGTATTGGTGAACCCTTCTGGAAGATTACAAAGAATCCATATGTTATTCCTCATAATGGTCCTTCCACTACTAATGAGATTAAAGAAGCTGAGAATAATGTCAGGGCTATGGAAGCTTTGTTGGGTGCTCAAATAGACTCAGAAATGACAAATGTGATAGGTCTGAAGATAGCTCATGAGATGTGGAAAAAGATAGAAACTTTGTATGAAGGAGATGTACATGTAAATATGGCTAAGCTATAGAGTTTGAAAGGAAAGTATGAAATTTGAAGATGGGTGAAGATGAAAATATTTCCTTTTTTATGCAGAGAGTAAATGAAATAGTGATGGGTATTCGATGTGCTAGTGGTACCCTAGATGAGGAAAAAATTGTGGCTAAAGTGCTCAGATCATTGCCTCCCTCCTACAAAGCAAAGGCTCATTCTATTGAAGAAACTGAATCATTGACAAATGTGACAAGGGATACACTGATTGGTAAACTTGATGCCTTTGAGTTGAGTGAATTTGGTGAATCTATTCCTAAGACTGAAACTACATTCAAGGCTACTGTATCTGGAAGAGACAAGCAAAAATATGATCTGGGAGAATGTTCCAAAAATTCATTCAAGTATGAGGAAGAAATGAAACAACTTGAAGATGAAGAAAGAGAGGTAGAAGAGTTGGAAGCATTGATTGCAAAGAAAGAAGGTATAGGAAAAGGTACGTATAAAGGAAATTTTCCTATTTATTGTTGTAAAATAGGTCATTTTTCATCAAGGTGTCTTGAAAGAGTTTCTAGATCTAAGCCTTACAAATCTAGATTCCAAAAGAAATGTTACTATGCTGAAGAAGGAGTGACAGGTGATGATTCTGATAAAGATAATAGAAAGGAAGATGAATGGGTGTTCTTTGCTATCAAGGAAAATGGTCTGGTGGCTACTGAATCTACTAAAGTTGAGAAAGCTCTTGCAGCCCAAATTGAAGAAAAAGATGAGTGGGCTATTGATAGCGGATGCTCACATCATATGACTAGTGACAAAAGAAATTTTGTAAGTCTTGAGAAGTATGACAGTGGGGTTGTAAGATTTGGAGATAACAATGCTGGTGTGATTCATGACAGAGGATCTATTTGTCTTGGTTGTAAGCATAACACTGATGTTGCTCTTTATGTTGAAGGTTTGAGCACAACTTGTTGAGTGTTGGATAGATGGTGGACAAGGGTTATGATCTTTAGTTCAAACATGGAAGATGCACGATATCTGGAAGATATAGAATAGTAATTGCTTCAGGTAAATAGATAGAAGGTAATCTTTTTCACTTGAATGTTGGTAGTGAAAGTTGTTTAATTGCTCAAGTAGATGAAAGCTAATTATGGCATAGAAGGCTATGTCATGTGAATTTTGATAACATTTTCAAAGTAAGTTCCACTCAAGCAGTAAGAGATCTACCTAAGCTAGTGAAGCTTGCTAACACAATTTGCAAGGAATGTCAAATGGGAAAGCAAACTAGAGTTTCTTTTCGAAGAAAACAACATCATACAAATGGGTTACTACAACTAGTACATACTTATCTATGTGGTCCCTCCAAATTCAGAAGTCTTCATGGAGAAAGGTACTTTATGTTGCTTATTGATGATTACTCTAGAATGATATGGGTTGCTTTCTTAAGAGAAAAATGTGAAGAATCAAAAAAGTTCAAAAGTTTCAAGGCCATGGAAAAAAATGAGAAAGGTCTAAAAATCAAATGCTTAAGGTCAGACAGAGGTGGTGAGTTCACCTCTAGGGAATTTAATTTTTTTTGTGAAGAGCATGGAATCAAAAGATAGTTATCTGCTCCTCAAAATCCTCAACAAAATGGAGTTGTAGAGAGGAAGAACAAAACAATTTTGGATGCTGCTAGAACATTAATGATAGAAGGAAATGTGACTCACATCTATTGCAGTGAAGCTATAAGCACTATTGTGTACACTTTGAACCAGGTAAATGCCAATAGTAATTTTGGTAAGACTCCTTTTGAACTATGGTTTGGTTATAAGCCTACTGTCAGATATTTCAAGAGAGATGATGACATAGGAAAGTTTGATGCAAGAAGTGATGAAGGAATATTTCTAGATTACTCTACTAAAAGCAAGGCCTACCAGTGCTCTAACAAAATACTAAGAAAAATGGTTGAGAGTGCAAATGTCAGTTGATGAGGATTCTGCTAAATCATCCATATACTGTGGATATGATTTAGATGACTAGGAAGACAACACAAACAAAGGGAAGAATTCTTAGACATAGAATCAACTTCAAATTGTGCCATATGTTCTGGTAAAACAACTTCAATTTGTTCCTGTAAATCAAGGTAGTTAGGAAGTAGAGACAAGTGAAAGTGTAGAAGAAAGAATAGAAGAACCAGAAGCTCGAGAAAGTCCTAAAACTTTGAGGTTTGTAAAAATAAATCATTCTGAAAATAAAATTATAGGAGACAAGAATAAAGGTGTGCAAACTAGAAGAAAGATTGTAGAAGAGTATTGCCTAATTTCCAAGATTGAGCCTAAAGATGTCAATGAAGCTTGTAATGATGAACACTGGATGGAAGCTATGAAAGAAGAATTGATGCAGATTGAAAAGAATGATACATGGATACTTGTTCCAAGACCTAAAGACAAAAATGTGATCAGTACTAAATGGGTCTTTCAGAGTAAGTTGAATTAACAAGGTGAAGTGGTCCAGAATAAAACAAGATTGGTATGTAAAGGGTATTCACAAATGGAAGGTATTGATTTTGAACAAACCTTTTCCCCTGTTGCTAGAATTGAAGCTGTAAAATTATTTCTTGATTATCCTGCATATAAGAACTTTAAAGTCTATCAAATGGATGTGAAGTGTGCTTTTCTGAATGGTGAGCTAGAAGAAGAAGTATATATTGAACATCCAAATGGATTTCAACTGACTGATAAGGAAAACATGGTTTTCTAATTGAAGAAAGATCTATATTGACTCAAGCAAGCCCACAAAGCCTGGTATGCTAGACTAGACAAATACTTATTGAAGATTGGATTCAATAAAGGTACTACTGACAACAAATTTCATTTCAAATTAGATCATGACAAAGAGTTAATTATTGAGGTCTTTGTTGATGACATTTATTTTGGAGGAGGTGATAATCTATGTATGAAGTTTGCTGATGAAATGAAGAATGAATTTGAGATGAGTATTATTGGAGAGATGAAGTTCTTTCTGGGATTGCAAGTTACTTAGTTAGATAAGGGTATTTTCATATCTCAGTCCAAATATGTGAGAGATTTGTTGAAGAAGTTTGGCATGGATGACTCAAAACCTATTGGTACTCCCATGGTAATCGGATGCAAGTTAACACAAAATGACGATTCTTCTAAGGAAAATAAAACAAGATACAAGTTAATGATTGGTGGATTTCTCTACTTAACTCAGACCAAACCAGACATTATGAATTTTGTATGTATGGTTGATAGATTTTAGGTTGATCCAAAAGAATCTCATGTGACTGTTGTAAAGAGAATCTTTAGGTATCTGAAAGGAACAGTTGGTTTTGGACTTGGGTATCCTATGGATGATGATCTTACTTTGAATGCATACACTGATGCAGATTGGGCAACAAATGTTGATGACGGGAAGAGTACTAGTGGTGGTGCTTTCTTCCTATGGAAGAAGTTGGTGTCTTGGTTGAGTAAAAAGAAGAATTCCATTTCTCTATCTACTACTAAGGTAGAGTATATTGTTGTTGCAAATAACTGTACCCAAGTGATGTGGATGAAACAGATGCTGAAAGATATCAGAGTAGTATATGAAGAACCTATTGCCATATACTGTGACAACTCAAGTGAAATTAACATATCAAAGAATTTGGTGCTACACTCTAAGACCAAGTATATATCAATCAAGTTTCACTTCTTGAGGGAAAAAGTGAATGAGAAAGAAGTCATATTGGATTATGTGCCTACCAAAGAACAGGTTTCAGACATTTTCTCTAAGTCGTTGTTGAAGGATACTTTTGAGTATCTTAGAGGGATGCTAGGGGTGATTACCTCTCTTGATATGAACTAGATATGCATTTATTTGCATCAATCCATGTGCTTCATAGATATTTCCTAATTTGGATTGATGTTTTCATGGCTACTACTTAGGGGGAGTAGTCAGATGTGCATATATGTGGTTCAAAGCTTGTATGTGGGAAGATAATGCTTATCTTTTCCATTGATGTGAAAGGGGGAGAAGAGAAATGTGAAAAATACTTTAGGGGGAGAAGAGAAATTAAGAAGAGTCAAAACCAAAGGGAGAGAAATTGTAGCTATGTTGATGGTATTTTTCACATCATGTGTTGCCATCAATGCCAAAGAGGGAGATTGTTGGATGTTGTGGTTGTGTTGCTGATATGTGGTTTTCATTTATGTTAACACTATTAGCATTATTGTATTAAAGGTTGTATATGTTGAGGATATTGAGAAAATTGTTAAAAGAAGAGTCGTAGGTTTCCAATGGAATAGTGAAGGTCATGAAGGTGTTTTTTTATGAACATTGAAGATCAGTTGTTGTGGACTAAAGGGTTTATTTCTGAGAATATCTAGATCATCTACCGAAAGTTTCAGAGGTCCGTGTGAAGATTTGATCGTGCTATGAATAGTTGTGTTCTAACAGTATTTATGTGGGTTCTGTTAATGTTCCTGATTGAATTTTATATGATTCTGGTAATTTCTATTGCTGTGAATGATTCTCTATTAGTTCTTGTTATTTTTGGATGCCACTAGATCATTATCTATCCTTGTTGTATGTCCGTGTTGATCGGTGTGCTCGTGGTCAAATATTTTTCTCGGTATGTTCAAGTTTTCGTGTTCTTGGCCGACATGATGGTTGTAATGTGTTGTGGATCCTTGAAGATTTATATTTGAATGTTTGGCACACTCAAGGATATTGTTTTGGGTCACATCATAATATTAGTCAACGGTGTTTGAGCCACATTGAAAATTTATTTGTAAATTTGGGCCGACATTGCAAATATGTTTTATATTTTTGGCTGACTAAGTTGATGAAATTCCATGTTGCAGATATATAAGAGTGATTGTTTGAGTGAATTTAGTGTGCATAAGAGTGAATGTATGCTAGAGAAGTGCAAATGTGTGAATAGTGTTCTAATCATTCGACTGTAGAGTAGAGTGAGAAGAAGTTTGAGCAAAGTGTGAAGAAGGTTTTCTGTGCTTAACTGGAATTGTAATTAGGCTTGTTTAGAAGCTATTTTCTCAGTTCATACTCTGTGGATCTAATCCATACTGATATGTATTGTTGGGTAGTGAGCCCTCTTGTATTTGAGCAATGAGCTCTAGGTAGTGTCCCTAAATGCATGTGTATTCCCACTATTTTTCATTATACTTTCAACATGCTATAATATTGTGGACTAACATCCACTGTGGTTTTTCCTCTAACAGGGTTTCCACATAAAAAGTCTTGTTGTTCTCTATGTTTTTGATGTGTTGATTGTTTATGGTTGATCATTCATTCATTATATCTAAGATTAAGTTAAGTAAAGTTTGAAAAGTTTAAATATTTTGTGACAACTGATTCAACCCCCCTCTCAGTTGTTTGTCCTTGTTTTTCCAACAACTTCAAGTGTCCCCACTATCGCATAGGGAAAACTTGTATGCCTCACACATACTTACTCTCCCAAAGAGTTTTATTACACATACACATCCTAGATGCAATAATATCTATACATAACACCTAAGACATAGTGGCGTAATTCATTGTCCCATGAGTTTATCCTTAGTATAATCCAAAATAGAAAAGGAATAACAATTTATTACAAAATACATCATGGGTCAATCATTCCCCTTTTGTATTTACACTTCTAGAAAAATCCTAAACCGATTTTGTCTGTCACTTACACATCCACTTTCCTTACCATAGAGTACTTGTTCTTGATTAATTTTTCATCTTGAGCATAGCATTGCTCCTAAACATCTGTCAAATTCTAAGATTGCTTCCTCTTTAAGCTTTTAATCGACAAAATTTCATTGATCACTTCAATCTATTACTCCTTTTTGACATTCTATCAAGTCTATGGTTTACCCTATTTCTAAGCCTATTTCATCTTAATAGAGTTTCCAACCTTCTTTTCCAAATAATGGTCCAAACTTCAATGTTAGAAGTTTATAAATCATTCAAGATTTAGTCTACCATTTTCGCTTATTTGACTATAATAATATATTGCACATTCGATCAAATAAATGTTTCATAGTATGATCATGGTTTACACAACCCTATCATTATTTGCTAAAACTGAAATAACCTTCTCAAGATTACTAAGCAACTAATTTCCACAATATATTATTTAGGACTGAAATCCTATAAGTCAAGTATCCCAAAAAGCGTTGGTTACTCTGATGAGTTTTTCCACCTAGAACATTATGTCAGTTTTACTAACATAGATAGATTGATTTATCTTGTATTCTATCACTTACCTTCTAGAATATCAAGAGAGTATACATGTCCTACCGATGATGACATCCCTTCTTCATTTCTTGGTATACTAGACATTATCTTGTCACATTCTGTATGGCTTCTTACTCTATCTTCTCCCAGGTTATAGTGGTTTCTCATCCGACAATTCCTTTTTTCATTATGATGTCCTATCTTTGACATTAATTCCCTCATTTCATTCCTAGATCTTCCAAAATTTTGGGTACATAGGTTCTTTTATTATAGTCTATTCCTTGACTAAGTAAAAATCTATTTTACAATCTCATGCCATCATTAATTTCCATGTAATAATGGTTATAATTTTTGTGGAGAAAAATCCCATTTATCTTAGGACATCCATACTATGGATTTATTTTGTCCTCAGATTATTTTAAAAGATGTAATCCATCTTTTAACTCAATCTAATTTTCTCGATAAGATTGGTACTAATTTTGCGTATTAATCCTCATTCAATCATGTTGGTCCCTAGAAGATATTATATTTAGTTGCATATCTAATTTCCAAGCACAAATGTTTCTCAGTGGTTCCATTGATTCTCTTAATGATATAGGAGAGTCCAATTTCATAATATCCTTTTTGAGCACAAGCAACAACCCCAGTGTTCTACTCAATAAAATTCCCAACATTTCATGCTAAATGAAAATGCTATGATGTTCTGACATAACAATAAATGCTTCCTTTTGAGAGTGTATTCCCTTTTAATATAGGATTCAATCAAAGTAGAGTCTTGTCAATATTATGACTTCCTTTCTAGAGTGTAAAGTAGCTTCACCTCACTAGGTATCCCAACTATGTTTCCACTCATAGAATTTCATAGCTCAAGTGATTTAAACATTCTCACGGGAAAATCTCTATCTCAATATTCCCTTCCAATTCTTAGGATATTGTTCTCAATTGTTGACTAGTCCAATGTTATACGTTTCTCTACCCCTATATGTCCCAATCAAGGCTAAATGTATAGCTCAACCAAATAAGTTATTTCCAACTTACAGGTGTTAAAGAGTACAATCTAGTACATAACCCAACACAATAGGTTAAATACTATCCTAAGATCTCTCTCTTCATTCAAATGAACTTCTTGCCCCAATTAGGTTATTCCAACCTAGGGTTTCATTCTAGAGTAAGGTAGTGATCAAACAATCATTCTCATAAAAAAAAACTTATGTGGTTTGTATAGCATCACATCCTACCTTATATTTTACTCCATATCCATGTATTATAGCTAAACCTTATCATTCATAAGTCTCTTATCATAGTAAGCTACAATGTCAATTTGCTTTTTGACTTGGATATATTTCCTAATATGTAGTATTACTGCTTATATTTAGAAATAACATCATTATCTAAATCCTCCATATAAAGTATATGGGAGTGTAGAGACACTTTCTTCCAATCACGAATAACATAGATATTCCTTTGCCAATCCCATAGGCAATGATCTTTCCCTATCATGATCAAACTATATGTTTATCCTTTTCTAAGGCATCCATGATAATATCGTTTGATGTTCCAATCAAATAAATATAAGGTAAGGGATGATAATAGGTCATAACTCTTTACATTTTCATTTATCTTTCACCAAAATCCCAATACCTTTTTCCTTGTGGTCATAAGATGTATGACTTAATTTACATCATGACTTACTAAGAAGTCATTAGTTCTTCCAAATTGAAAACATATCCACATTTTTTGTTGGGCGGGGTAGTTAACTTGAGTCAATCCACTCTCTTCCTTCCCCCTTTAGTGTTTCCACAACTTTTGATCTACTCATGTTGAACTCCTAGAAAACACTTTCTTCCTTGAAATGATTAATCATTTCTCATCATTGGCTTCCTATTGCATTTTACCTTGCCTCATGGCATACATTGAATATACTTTTTCCCAAAGTTAGATTCATCATTGTTTTCTATCTCATAGATTTCAACAATTTGGATCATCCACTAGGAGATCTAATGAATAATTAGCAACTTAGAAGTTGAGAGGCACACTATTATTCCCACTCTCTTTCCAATATCCTTTTTGGTAGAGGAATATCCATACCCACAAAGCCTTGATGGTTGATGTACCTTCTACTTAGAGGGTTGTTTTCCTCACAACTTCTATTGTTCTGACACATAGTTTTTATTGTATTCCATTTCCTTTTGGAATCTCTAAAAAAATGTTGACTTTCACAAACATGTTGGTGAGTTCAACTTATACTCCAACCAATCTATGTTCTATCCAAACCTTTGGTCAGACTAACCTGACTTACCACTTTAGGTTTCTTTCCTATATTCACCTTTTAAAGTGAATTTATTCTAATGTTTGGAATCCTATTTTTTATCCTATAGAGATACCAAAATTGTTTGGTCTCTTTTTCACATATTAATCAAAACTCCAAAAATATCATTGAATTCGGTTGGTCAAACCTTGTCCACTTTGTTGATTACTTCATTTTGACCATTTCAGTCTTTTCTCTTTTCCTAGGTACTAACTCTTTTCTTGCAAGACCCTATCTTTACACAAGAATTGGGATTATGCCAAGAGTTCTCCAACCCTTGTGGATACCTCCTTTGTTGACTTTCTACTTTAATCTAAATTATGTCATCTTTGCATACACATAAATTCATATTTTTTCACTAATTCCAAGAATTTTGGACTCTTTACAATTATAGTTTGCAACTATAAATGGTTATCTCATTCCTTCTCATTCCCTTAGAGTCATATAATTGTATTGTAGGACAAGGGTTTATATTGGTTATTCTTCCTAACTTTCCTACATATCTTGATTGAATAATCTTCCGTAATCCCAAGTAATATCAAAAGTTGTTGGTTTAGGAGTTCCTACTCTAAGGATAACTCTCAACTACTCGCACTTTACACAAGTTACTAGGGACAACATTTTCCTTTTCACTTCCCTAAGTTATTTTCTCTTGCCATTGTGGAATAAGAACTTTTCAACCATTATCTTCTGATAAGGTTTACACATTATTGCATAATGAGCTCATAGGTTTCAGTGCAGAACCTGGTAGCTCTGATACCACATGTAACGTGCAAACCCTTTAGTTCAGTAAAAAAATTCTAAATTTACATCATACGAGTAGATAAATGTGCTAACAAGTCACTGCAATAAAACTTTTGTTTCTTTTATTAAAAATACATGAACAATATGACATATCATATTACAATAAGATTCATCTTCATTACAATAACTTCAAAAGTACTCATAACAAGAATACATACCTTTACTAACATAGCTCCAATGAGCTTTAGAACAAATAGTTGTAAGATGGTCTAGGAATTCATCCTTTCAAATCTTGGTTCTTTTGTTTCTTGCCATTGAGGAGAAGCATCACTCAGATGCTTTTTTGCCAACCATGAACTCATAATATGGTCCCCTGCACATCTATCATTTGATAAATGACCCTTCCCTTTGACAAAGATATTGGTAGAGTAACTGATAATGACAACCAACTGAACATAGTGTTGTCTCCTACATAACTAGAACCTATGCAACTCGACAACTCTCGAACTAGCATGTAATATAGGATTGTGATGAACTGACAACATAATCTCAAGCATCACATAGTCTAAGTGGATGTTGTACATTGCACTACTTTGATCAAAGTGTTCATTCAGTATGTTCTATTGAGGGTCATTTGTCACATACACTATTCAAGGCCGATTTGACATAAGGCTATCTTTAACTATGCATAGGTACTATCCTTGAATGGGTAAATCCATTAGCCTAGGCTAACCTACAACATACTAATCTCTTTGGTAATAACCTACTTAACTAAAAAGTAGACAAGCTAGGTATATCCTTCAATGGATAGTTTTTCATCCCAGATAACCTATAGCTTATAATCTACCTACTTAACTAGAAAGTACACAAGCTAGGAATATCCTTCAAGGATAGTCTATAGTATCCCTCCATTTTGCTTATGTTTTCAGATAGTGTGTTTTTACTTTGATAGACCATGATACTATGTTGTTATTTGATCGTTGACATTGGAGCGATGATGGTTTTTATATTTATATGTGATGGTACACTATATAGATTTTTAATGTTTATGTTATGCTTTCCGGTTAGCATAGTTGTTTATTTGAGTTGATATTGATATATGCTCATCTGTAGTTAATTGATATTTAATTTCAAAAATTTTGATGTGACACTGTATTGGTGAAGGGAAAGGGATTGCATCACTCGCTTGTGAGTGCCCTGTGATTCCACAATTTTCTCTTCACGGTGTGTTTGATTCATGATATATATACTTGTATGACAAATTTTTGATTATAGGATTGTAGGTACAGGACATCGTCTCCACCTAGATCCACAAGTTTGAGCATGTCCATTTCCTAATGGTACAGTTGATTGGGAGATAGTAATAGGTTTTCCTTGTCAAACCACAACCTTAGTCACAGTGTGTCACCAGTCCATGTTCGGTATGCTTTGGCATCATGTTTTCCACATTTTCCTTGTTATTTGTTTATTTTGAAAAGTTTTTTCTATGGAAATTAATGTTAAATTAATGTTTTTAAAGATTTTAGTGTTTATTTAATTAATTTTAATTAATATTGTTAGAAATTTTTATTTAATTTAAGTAATTAAATTAGTTAGATTAAATTTATTTATAAATTATTATGTGAATTTGAATTGTAAATTGCATAAAATAGATAATGTTAATTTGTGAAGTTTGAATTATTCAAATAGCATAAATTTTTTGTAAATATCAAAAGGGAAATATCTGAGTTGGCTAAGAGATATTTTAATTTTGACATGTGTGTTAGAAAATTTATTAAACACTCTTGCTGAGAATTTGTTCTTGGGGATAATTTATGCAATAACTAAAAGAGGTAAGAAGTTACTTCATGAGAATGAAAAAGATATTCTGAAGAAGTTGTTGAAAAATTGATAAGGAAGTTCTTAGAAAGTTTTTTGGGCTCTGGTTTTTGGTTTTTGGTTTTCTTCTTCTAGAAAAATTGAATTCTTTAAGGAAGCTTTGGAAAACTTGGAATCTATAGGTGAATTTTTACATCAAACATCACTCCTTCAAGCTTCCAGATACAGGTTCCTTTAATTATTTTTATTGTTTTGGAATTTAGAAAGACTGCCTCTACAAAAGAATTTATAATTGTGTAGAAGCTTTTAAATTATTTTGTAAATTTCTAAGGCTTATGTCTTTGAAAATTTTCCGTGAATATTTTAGTGCTTTTGTAGAAAATTTTTATAGTGAAATTAGAGAGCCTTTGTAGAAAATTATTTTTAAACAATAGAAAACCTCTGAGGAAAACAATAGAGAAATTTATAAGTCTCTCTAGGAATGGATTCAAATATCTTCCTCTTTAAAAATTGGGGAAAATCTTATTTGTATTGGAAAGATCTCCCTATAGAAGAATATCATTTAAATTTGTTTTCCCAATTAGTTTACTGGCTGGGAAATTGAAAACTTCTGTAAGATTTTGTAAACATTCCCTATAGAAAACTTTTATGAAAATAATTTACCCGACTGTAGTATACTTTGATGATTTTTTTCTTTCTATATTTATATATGTATATATATATATACATGCATATACAAGTATATACATATATATATATATATATATATATATATATATATATATATATGTTTTGTGTTTATGATAGTAAACCCTATTGAAATTATCTTGAAAATTTTATATTTTAAAAATTCCAGATTAAAATCCATACTGTGAACATTTAAGAAAACACAATTTTGAATTTTTTCTTGAATGGAGTTTAAATGTATAGGGGGAAGTGTTGGATACCCCACCGTTGACTCCCCTTTGAGGGAGAGTTGGTGTTGTGAGGCAGCTGGCACTGCCCCATAGGAGCCGCACCTCCCCTTACATGGGGAAGGCTATATAAAAACAACCGACCACAGTTTAAACATGTGCCCTATGTGAAAAGAAAATCTCGTCTACCTTATAAAAAAAATTGATTTTGAATTCTTTTGAGGTTTTAAAATTATTAAATATAATATATATATATTATATATAAGTATATATATATTTATATATATGTATGTATATTTATCTAAATATATATTTATATTTTATTATATGTTGGAAAATTTGTATAAAATTTTAGAATATTTAAATAATATAATTAATTATATATATATTTAAATGAGTTTTATAATTAGAACATGCAAATGCATGAATTGGATAACTTTAGAATGAAATGATTTAAATAGAGAAAGTTGAAATAAATTAATATGATTTAATTTTCTTTATTGTTTGTAATTGATATTGCTTTAAGTTAGATTAATTTAAACAATGTATAATTGTTTTGGGTATGTGCAGGATCATGATGGGCCAAGAAGTGGCAATATGATGGGTATGTGGCTAGCAACTTTTTTTCACCCAAAATTGATGAAATGAAAAGGGATTTTAAAGGAGATTCTCAGCTTTCCACCAATATAAATTATGATTTACTTTGAATTTAATAATTAATTATTATTCATTTTCTATTCGAATTACGACTAAAGTCTTGACTGATAGGTTGATCGAAAAACATCTATAACTTTCAAATGGTATCACATTTTTTGAATCCAAAACATGCATCACATTCTATGCTTCACATACTATCGGATTTAAAAAAGAAAAATTGAATTTCATGAATTTTTGTCCAAGTTAAGGTGGTTAGACATACAAGTTTTTAATATTTTTTAAAAGTTGTAATAAAAAATTCATAATTAATTATTTACTTGGAAAAAAATTACAAAAAAATATTCATCACATCGGACATGAGTCCTCTAATTATATCTAAAATATTATAATTTTATTGTGGTTACGGTGGTCAGACACCTACCTCTTATTTTTCCCTGAAATTTAAGTACTACTACATTGAAATTTCAAATTTTCACTAAATGGATTTTTTTTTAAACAAACCTAGTAGTTTAGAAACTACATTCAATTTTCTATAGATCATATTCTTACATATTTTTAAAATAAAATAGATGACTTATTGAAACTTTTACGTCAAGTTGCCTAACTCTAATTTTTTTGAATTTTTTGCCACTTAAGGGCCTATTTTTTCCATGATGATCCTACACATACCCTTTTCATGAAATGAAAATTTTGATTTAGGAAATCCTAATTGTAGCCTTATTTCCTACTTAAATTGTTTATTGTATTGTGATTTATTCTATTCACTTTTTGGGGAAAATTGGATTGTTGTACTTATAAGTCTTCCAGATGTTATTTTATAAGGGGATTATTCTAAGTTGTAATTCAACCCTTTACTTTCCTTGGGCAGTGCACTTGATTGTCCAGTTAATCACCCAGTTACTATGAATGCAGATGAGTTGTCTCTTGTATCATAGTCAATATCTATTATTGGTATTTGTGCACCATGTTTACCCTTGAGTTTTGGTTTAGTTACTTGTGTTGTTAGTAGGGGAGTGGCTCTCCATGGGGGCCGGCACACAAAGTGGTACCAGGGTAACTTGTATGAGAGTTAGTTAATCCAATGGAATCTAGATAATTCAATTAGGGGAATGGGTAGTCTAAAACATATAAGATATTAATTGCACCTCGCTCATGGACTCAAGGGCTTGTTTAGACTTGGGATGAGACGAGAAGGCCTAGAATGCCAAGATCATTATCTTGTCCCTTTGAAATTTAATTGATTTTGCATCAATTTGCATGTGGGGTCAGGCTTTGTGAGAGGCTACTAGGGTTACCCAAGATGGGGGTCGGGGCCTAGGAAGATTCACCAAGGTAACCCATGCAGCTTTGTGATGACACTCATCCTATTACAATGGTTTAATAGTTTAGTTTATCTATTTAATTGTTTTATTCTAGAAGCAATGTAACCTTTATGTTGTGTATTATACTTCTATAGTTTAGTCTTGAGTTTTCCCATAGATCCTTTTTACTATTTATTAGCATGGGGGGTGGGCCTTTGGGTACCACTTGGTTGGGTGGAACATGCACCTTACACCGTTGGGTTCCCATTTCATGTTCCTGATGGTGAGATTTTCCAGATTGAAGAGATCGCATGTACCAGTTGAAATGTTTCATCTCTTTTGTACTTTGTATTAGTGGATATTTATATATGTATTACTATTCATTGTATTCAAGGAGGAATTTTTGTATCATGTAATTGTATCATTATTAGTTGATCTTCCTCATTTTGGAAATGAGTTCTTGTAACTATTTTATGAAATGAATGCAAGCTATAAATGATTCTTAATGTACTTTTTATCTTATGAGATGAATTAAATGCTTTAGATGTATGTTATTTATATCATGAATAATATTTATATGCTATGGTTAGATTACTTTTATATATGAGATTCAAATGTATTATGTTGTCTTGTACTTTAGAGAATGTATGTGTTAAGTGTTGTTCATTTTACATGTTAATATAGCACTTTTCAAAAAAAGGGTTGCTGCGCTACTATTGTGTTTGTGTCATTCTTTAAGGTTATGTGTTGGTACATTACACATGATATCAGAGCCCAAGTTTAAACATTGGGTGATTTTGGATAATGCAGAATTCAATAAGTTGTTAGTTGCATAGGATTTAAGTTTGCGTACCTTTTCTCATAGCTTGTTGTGTCTGTACAGGATCATGCCACCTAGGTGCGGTCACAGTAGAGGCTGTGGTTGTGGTCATGGAGGAAGTTGTAAAGGTAGTTAGAATGATTCACCTCCTCATGTTTCCCATGACTTAGATCATGAGGAACATCAGGCTTCCCAGAATGCTCCGAGAGGTAGTGATTAGAATTGGGATCCACTAAGTATTGAGGGACTTAGTTGCGTCATTTGTTAGAGGAGACTCTTGTTCACCTTGGGCCAAGGTAGGACAGAGATCAGATTAATATGGGTGAGAGAGAGAGATACCAGGATAGCTAGAGGCAGACATAGCTGCTCACATGAGAGACCTACTTAAAGCTTGTCCGCCTACATTTGATGGTTTGGGTAGCAGATTAGAGGCTGAGACATTGTTGATAGACCTGTACCTGTGTTTAGCTATGCACCCTTATGGTAGAAACACCAAGGCCAAATGTACAATCATGCACTTACAATATTTTGCATCTACCTAGTGGAGATTGGAGGAGCAAAAGCTCCATATTGACATTAATATTGTGTCTTGGGATATGTTCTTAGAGAGGTTTAGAGTCATATTCCTTTATGACCATTGGAAGTAGCATCATGGAGATGAGTTTCATGCTCTACAATAGATGGCCATGTCATTGGAACAATATGAGTGTCAATTTTATGAGCTCAAGTAGTTCACTAGCATTGGTGATGATGAGGGCATGCTTGTTTAGCACTTCATTAGGGGCTTAAATGCTTGGATCAATCGTGGTGTTCAGGTTTTCAAACCCAAGACTATGGAGACAGTAGTAGAGAAGGCTACACTAGTGGAGAACTTGGCGATGGCATTGGATGGCCATACTAGAGTGCAGATAGGTAGTGCTTCAGCTATAAGACCTAGTTCACGTAGAGGCCAAGCTCAGGGAGCTCGACCACCTAGGACATAGTAGGTGCCTGCACAAAGTGGTCAATAGTAGAATTCACAGGGGAAATGAAAGAATTTCTAGCAAAGACAGGGAGATAGGTTTTAGTCAAGGGGTGACAGGAATTGGAGGTGAAATAAACATCCCAACTTTGAGTTGTCAAAATAGAGTATGTAGTCTACCTATAGTAGGGGTAGCGTTCAACAGTCGAGAGCACCTCCTGGAGATAGAGGATTTTGCAGGGGTATAGGTTATTTTTCTTGTGGACAACATGATCACATAGCATGGTAGTGTCCCAATAAGGTCACATTAGGTTATACTTAGAGGCTAGCAGCATCAAAGTTGACTGTTGGAGATGCGGGTAGAGGTCATCAAGTATTTTTTGTAGTTGATAACTGCCAAGCTGATCACCAGGAAACAGTGGTGGAGACTTCTGGTATGTTACAGGGTAACAGGGTCACCATTTTATTTGAATCAAGAGCCTCATATTCATTTATTTCATCCTCTATGATGGCACATTGTAGAATGAGGGAAGTAAAGCAAGATGTTAAATGGTAGGTCAAAATGGCCTTTGGTATTAAAGTTGCAACAAATTCTTTAGTATGTAATTGTAGATTGGAGATTGGATCCTTTCACACTATAGTAACCCTCTACATTATACCATTGGGGTTGTATGATATTTTCTTAGGGATGGATTGGCTAGAGCCTCACAGGGTTGTTATTGATTGTCGATGCAAGTCAATTCAATGCATTGTCGTATTTGGTAGAGAGGTTGAGATAGTGAGAGTTTAGAGATCCATATCATTGAGGATGATCTCAGGTATGTAGCTGACGAGATGTGTACGTCAAGGATGTTAGCTATTTGCAGTGACAACAGATGACTTGGAGTTGGGTGATACTGAGGAGAAGGTTTCTCTTGATAGATACCCCATACTTCAGGAGTATACAGATGTATTTCCCGATGAGATTTCAGGGATGCCATCTCAGCGTGACATTTATTTCAAGATTGATCTTATACCTAGTTCCAAGCCTATTTTATGAGCTCCGTACTGTATGACTACACAGGAGCTTAAGGAGCTCCGCTTGTAGTTGGAGGAGTTGCTAGCAAAGGGTTTCATCCACCCTAGTGTTTCACCTTGGGGAGGAGCAATAATTTTTGTAAAAAAGGATGGTTCTATCCATTTGTGCATAGACTATCATCAGCTGAATAAAATGACAATCAAGAACCGATATCCCTTACATAGGATCGATGATTTGTTTGATTAGATCAAGGGTGCTATGGTATTTTCAAAAGTCAATCTTAAGTTAGGGTATCATTAGCTACATATTTTTGAATCTAACTTTCATAAGATGACGTTTTTCACATGTTACGGTCACTACGAGTTTACAGTGGTACCATTCGGGTTGAAAAATGTGCCATCTGTGTTCATGAGCTTGCTGAACGAAGTCTTTGGCAATTATCTGGATAGATTTGTATTAGTATTCCTTGATGATATATTGATCTATTCTAGGATAGTAGAGGAGCATGAGGAGCATCTGAGGCTGGTTTTGCAGTGTTTGAGAGATAATCAGTTGTATGCTAACCTATCCAAATGCGAGTTCCTTAAGACTGAAGTTAAGTACCTTGGGCATGTGATATCAAGTGAGGGTATTGTAGTAGATCTTGTGAAGATCCAAGTGATCATTGATTGGCCTACACCCACTAATGTGGCAAAGATACATAGTTTCATGGGATTAGCATGTTATTACAGACACTTTGTTCAAGGTTTCTCTAGGATAGGACATCCTATCACTTCTCTTCAGAGAAAAGGGAAGAAATTTGTTTGGTCAGAGAAGTGTTAGGCAACATTTCAGACTTTGAAGAAGAAGCTAACTAGTGCACCGATTATTGCAATACCTGATCCTACTATATATTTTTTTGTTTGTACTAACGTATCTTTGAATGGACTAGAGCGGTCTTAATGCAGGATGGTCTAGTTATAGCGTATGAGTCACGCAAACTTAAGGATCATGAGTTGAGTTACCCCACACATAATCTTAAGTTGTCAATGGTAGTACATGCTTTGATGAGATGGAGAAATTTCCTCTTGGAGCATAGATTTGAGTTGCATACTCACTATCGGAGCTTACAAAAAATCTTCACAGAGCCTATTCTAAATGCTAGATAGAGGCGATGGATGGAATTCCTTTATGAGTATGACTTTGAGGGGAAGTTCATCTAGGGGAAGGAGAATTTAGTTGCCGATGCTCTTAGCTGATAGAGACATGAGTTGTCAGAGTTGAATTTTGGTGTGGACTTGAGGAGTCAGATTCTTTCTACACTTCCTCCAAACAGTTGGTATCAGGAGGTGCGATCAAAGATAGAGATAGGTAGGACTCTTGAGGGTAGATTCTTAGGTTATTCTCTAGAGTCAAATGATTTTTTGAGACACATGGGATGTATTTATGGTCCATCTTCTAGAGATATTCGTACCTTAGTTATGACAGAAGCACATCGGGCACCTTATTCAACTCATCCAAAAGTGAAGAAGATGCATGCTGATTTGCAACATCTATACTTTTTTTCAGGTATGAAATGAGATATTGCTCACTTTGTGTTGAGGTTTTTGGAGTGTCAGCGAGTGAAGGAAGGAAGCCAACATCTGGAAAGACTTTTGTAGCCACATTTGGTTCCAAAGTGGAAATGAGATATAATCTCATTGGATTTCATTATTGGGTTACCAAGTTCTTCATGACGACACGATGCCATTATGATGATAGTGGATAGGTTGGTGAATGTAGCACACTTCTCGCCTATTCATTCATCCTATAATGCTTCAGTAGTTGCTATGGTGTTCATGGGAGATATAGTTAGGTTGCATGGTATTCCACATCAGATCATTTCTGATAGGGATCTTGTGTTTACCTCAGCTCTTTGGACATCATTGTAGCATGTGATGGGGATGCAGTTGAACTTTAGTTTAGCATATCAACATGAGACAGGTGGAAAGATTGAGAGGGTCAATCAGATCCTCGAGGATATGTTATGCATGTATATGATGGACTAGCAGACATAATGGGAGGACTATCTCCAATTAGTGGAGTTTGCTTATAATAACAGTTATCAAAGTTTGATTGGTATGCCTACTTTCCAGTCATTGTATGGATGACCATGTCAGACTCCTTTGAGTTGGGATCGGTTAGAGGATAGAGTTCTATTGGGTCCTAAGATGCTTCAAGATATGGAACAATAGGTAATCTAGATCAGGGAACATTTGGTTGCTGCACAGGATAGGCAAAAAAGGTATACAAATGTACATCGGGTGGATCGCTAGTTTGTAGTAGGTGATTGAGTCTTTTTGCAAATATGCCCATGAAACAATCCAATCTAGTATGGGAAGGGCTCTAAGCTTGCACCTTGCTTTGTCGAGCCATTCAAGATTCTTGAGAAGATTGGGCTAGTAGCATACTATCTTGCTTTTCCACCTAGTCTCTCGTGCATACATGACGTATTTCATGTTTCAGTACTCAGGCCTTACCACCCTGATATATATCACATCCTTCATTGGAATACCTTATAGGTAGAGGACAGGTAGCTAGCTTTGGAGCCTGTGGCCATCACACAACACATGAGACTCACTCTCAAGGGTCAAGATATTGAGCAA
The DNA here is from genome assembly GCA_007258455.2 of Sequoia sempervirens. Classification (NCBI taxonomy): domain Eukaryota; kingdom Viridiplantae; phylum Streptophyta; class Pinopsida; order Cupressales; family Cupressaceae; genus Sequoia; species Sequoia sempervirens. The sequence goes on from VDFB02353493.1 coordinate 131,432,062, forward strand.
GTTAGGGTCCAGTGGGATCCTAGAGATGATACTTCGGCTACTTGGGAGGATGCAGCTAGGATAAGGGAGCTCTATCCCTATTTGTTCATAGGCTTCCAGGAGTAAGCCCGATCCTAGGGGGGAGGATGTAGTACCCCTTCGTTTTTCTTATGTTTTTAGATAGTGTGTTTTTACTTTGATAGACCATGATACTATGTTGTTGTTATTCGATTGCTGAAATTGGAGCGATGATGGTTTTTATATTTAGATGTGATTGTACACTATATGGGTGTTTAATGATGTTATGCTTAATAGTTAACATAGTTTTTTATTTGAGTTGATATTGATATATGCTCATATGTAGTTAATTGATATTTAATTTTGTCAGTTTTGATGTGACATTGTATTGGTGAAGGGAACGGGATTGTATCACTCGCTTGTGAAAACCCTGTGATTCCACAATTTTCTCTTCACGGTGTGTTTGATTCATGATATATATACATGTACGACATATGTTTGATTGCAGGATTGAAGGTATAGGAGATCGGCTCCACCTAGATCCACAGGTTTGAGCATGTCCATTGGCCAATGGTATAGTTGATTGGGAGATAGTAATGGGGTTTCCGTGTCAAACCACAACCTTATTCATAGTGTTTTGTCAGTCCTTGTTCGGTATGCTTTTTCAGCATGTTTTCCACATTTTCCTTGTTATTTATTTATTTTGCAAGGTTTTTTCTATGGAAATTAATGCTAAATTAATGCTTTTAATGATTTTAGTGTTTATTTAATTAATATTGTTAGAAGCTTCATATTTAATTTAAGTAATTAAATTAGTTAGATTAAATTTATTTAGAGATTATTATGTGAATTTCAATTATAAATAGCATAAAATAGATAACATTAATTTGTGAAGTTTGAATTATTAAATTAGCATAAATTTTTTGTAAATATCAAAAGGGAAATATCTAAGTTGGTTGAGAGATATTTTGATTTTGACACTTGTGTTAGAAAATTTATTAAACACTCTTGTTGAGAATTTTTTCTTGGAGAGAATTTATGCAATAACTGAAAGAGGTAAGAAGTTACTTCATGGGAATGAAAAATATATTCTAAAGAAGTTGTTGAAAAATTGATAAGGAGGTTCTCAGAAAGTTTTTTGGACTTTGGTTTTTGGTTTTTGGTTTTCTTCTTCTAGAAAAAGTGAATTCTTGGAGGAAGCTTTGGAAAACTTGGAATCTACAGGCGAAGCTTTACATCAAACATCACTTCTTCAAGCTTCCAGATATAGGTTCCTTTAATTATTTTTATTGTTTTACAATTTAGAAAGATTGTCTGTACAAAAGAATTTACAATTGTGTAGGAGCTTTTAAATTATTTTGTAAATTTGTAATGCTTCTATGTTTGAAAAAAATTTCATAAATATTTTAGTGCTTTTGTAGAAATTTTTTATAGTGAAATTAGAGAGCCTTTGTAGAAAATTATTTTTAAACAATAAAAAACATTAGAGGAAAATGATAGAGAAATTTATATGTCTCTATAGGAATGGATTCAAATATCTTCCTGTTTAAAAATTGGGGAAAATCTTATTTGTATTGGAAAGATCTTCTTGTAGAATAATATCATTTAAATTTGTTTTCCCAATTATTTTATTGGCTGGGAAATTGAAAACTTATGTAAGATTTTGTAAACATTCCTTGTATAAAACTTTTATGAAAATAATTTACTCGATTGTAGTATTCTTTGATGATTTTTTGTTATATTTATATATGTATATATATATATATGTTTTGTGTTTATGGCAGTAAACCTTGTTGAAATTCTCTTGAAAATTTTGTACTTTAAAAATTATGGATTAAAATCTGTACTACGAACATTTAAGAAAACACAGGTTTGAAATTTTGTTTGAATGGAGTTTAATTGTATAGGGGGAAGCGCTGGCTACCCCATTGCCGACTCCCCTTTGAGGGAGAGTCAGCGCTGTGAGGTAGCCTGCGCTGCCCCATATGAGCCACGCCTCACCTGACATGGGGAAGGTTGTGTAAAAACAACTAGCCACAGTTTAAACCTGTGCCCTGCATAAAAAGAAAATATTGTTTGCTTTATAAAACTTTTTGCTTTAATTTTCTTTTGAAGTTTTAAATTTATTAAATATAATATATATATTATATATATATATGTATATATATTTATCTAAATATATATTTTTATATGTTGGAAAATTTGTATAAATTTTTGGAATGTTTAAATAATATAATTAGTTATATATATATATATATATATATATATAAATGAGTTTTATAATTAGAACATGCAAATGCATGAATTGGATAACTTTAGAATGAAATAATTTAAATAGGGAAAATTGAAATAAATAAATAAGATTTAATTTTCTTTATTGTTTGTAATTGATATTTCTTTAAGTTAGATTAATTTAAGCAATGCATAATTGTTTTCATGAAATGAAAATTTGGATTAAGGAAATCCTAATCATAGCCTTATTTCCCAGAATGCTTTGGAAGGCATTGATCAAAATCAAGATCCACTAGGGATCGAGGGTGCTTAGTTGTGTCATTTGTTAGAGGAGTTTATTTCTCACGTTAGGCCAAGGTAGGACAAAGATCAAATTAATATGGGTGAGAGAGAGATACCAACACAACAAGAGGCAGACATAGTCGCTCACATGAGAGACCTACTTGGAGCTTGTCTGCCTACATTTGATTGTTTGGGTAGCGATTTAGAGGCTAAGACATGGTTGATAGACCCTAACTAGTGTTTTTCTATGCAGCCTTATGGTAGCGACACCAAAGCCAAATGTGCAATCATGCACTTATGAGATTTTGCATCTACCTAGTGGAGATTGGAGGAGTACAAGCTCCATATTGAAATTAATATTGTGTCTTGGGTTATGTCCTTAGAGAGGTTTAGAGTTAGATTCCTTTCTGACCATTGGCGACAGTGTTGTGGAGATGAGTTTCATGCTCTGTGATAGAGGGCCATGTTGTTGGAACAATGTGAGCGCTGATTTTATGAGCTTAAGCAGTTTCCTAGCATTGGTGATGATGAGGGCATGCTTGTTCAACACTTCATTAGTGGCTTAAATGCCCAGATCAGTGGTGGTGTTTAGGTTTTCAAACCCAAGACTATGGAGACAACAGTAGAGAAGGCCAGACTAGTGGAGGAGAACTTAGAGATGGCATTGGGTGGCCATTTTGGAGTGCAGATAGGTAGTGCTTGAGCTGCAGAACTAGTTCACATAGTGGTCAAGCTTAGGGAGATGGACCACCTAGGACACAGTAAGTGCCTGCACAAAGTGGTCAGCACCAGAGTTCACAGGGGAAATGAAATAATTTCCAGCTAAGATAGGGAGATAGGTTTTAGTTAGAGAGTGACAAGAGCTGGAGGTGAAATAAACACCCAAACTTTGAACAACCAACATAGAGTACCTAGTCTACCTATAGTAGGGGTAGCGTTCACCATTCGAGGGCACCTCCTAAAGGTAGAGGATTTGGCAAGGGTACAAGTTATTTTTCTTATGGCCAACAGGGTCACATAGTGCAACAATGTCACAATAAGGGAACATCAGGTTATACTTAGAGGCCAGCGGTGCCAAAGCCGACTATTGGAGATGTGGGTAGAGGTCATCGAGTATTTGTTATAGTTAATAACTACCAAGTTGATCACTAGGGAATAGTGGTGGAGACTTCTAGTATGTTATAGGGTAATAGGGTTACCATTTTATGTGATTGAAGAGCATCAAATTCATTTATTTGATCATCTGTCATGGCACACTGTAGACTGAGGGAAATAAAGCAAGATGTTAAGTGGTAGGTTGAAATGGCCTTCAGTATTAAAGTTCTAGCACATTCCTGAGTACCTGATTGTAGATTGGAGATTGGATCCTTTCATACTATAGTAAACCTCTACATTATGTTGGAATTGTGTGCCTCAATCTCACAAGCTGAAACCTATGAAAGAGAAAAGTCGGTGTGACATCCTTATTGTCTAGCTGACTAGCAGCTGTGGAACCTTGTGAGATGTTTAGGTCGTTGAGACCTTGTTGATGTCTTGTCGAATGGAGCTATCATTGTGACTCATTGTGTTCATTGTGACCCCTTGCCAAGTGGATTGGTCTTGCTGACAGGTTGTTCTTATCGGTTATCAGGGAGACTTATGGCGATTGAAGTTTTTGGGGAGAATTTTTGTTGAAAGGTTTTCTTTGGTATGATATCTCATCGACAATAGTAGTCTCGCCAATAGAGCTACATGTGTTTATTATCAAATGTCTTCGGTGAGACTCATGGCGACTGAAGGCATCAGGGAGAGGAATGGTGGCTTGGTAAGATCTCTTGGAAATGGATGATTATCTCACCAATGGATGTGGTTTCACTGACAAGTTGGAGTCTTCAGTATGATCTCTTGGCGAAAGCGGTAGTCTTACCGACTGGTCTTTGCTTGGTGTGATGTCTCACCAATAGCGGTACTCTTGTCGATAGAGCTTCACAATATGGATTTGCGTTTGGTGTAACCTCTTGTTGAAGGTGATGTCTCTTAGTGATAACAAAAATTAGGTCTTGTGGCATCGGGGAGACACAATTAGTGTCTCACTGACATGCAAATATTATTTGAATGCTTTGACCGATTGGAAGACTATCCTATGTGGTTTGTCTTCAACCAATCAGAGGAGCAGAATGGGAACCACTACCAATTGGACTATTGTGGTCGTTACTATGAGGAAGATCAATAGACAAGAGTGACATGGATATACTCAGGAATTGAAGATGATGATATATTCGGTAATAGTTGGATGAATAAATTGATGTGTGATTAGTGAGAATTCAATTCTGAGAGCATTGTAACTTAAATGTTCTGTACAAGGTTGATCAAGGATTTATGCTATTGTAAATTGACATTAGAAAGATAAGTCTGATCTCTATATGTAATTTTTGTTACTGTAATACAAAGAGGCTTTTCTTGGAGGTGGGTTTTTCTCCCATAAGGGTTTTCCCACGTAAATCTAGTGTTCATCTATGTATGTTAAATTCTTTGTTTCTATTATTTCTTTCAAGCGTATCTTAATTGGATTGTAATTGAAAAATTTAAAGCACCTCTACATTCATCCCTTAGGTTTTGACATTAGGAGAGTTGTTTCCAGACCTTAGCTTTCTATACAAGTGGTATCAGAGCCTGGCCAATTGTGTTATCCTTGTGGGTACATTGGGTTTTTTGTGTCAATTCTATTCAATGGGAGTCTTGTAGAAGTTTGGTAATTTGAATTATAGATTAAGATGGAAACCACGCTAGGAAAGATTGAAATCGAGAAATTCAATGGTAGAAATTTTGAGTTGTGGAAACTTAAAATGGAAGACCTGTTGGTTGACTGTGATCTTTGGATTGTTGTGTCTGGAATGAAGCCTACAGGAATGAAGCAAGAGGATTGGGACCTTGCAAATAGAAAATAAAAGGGGCTGATAAGGATCTGTTTAGTAGACTCTATTCTTCTAAATGTTTATGAAGAAAAGACTGCATCTTCCTTATGGAAAAGACTTGCAGCTATTTATCAGGGCAAGTCCTTGGTGAATAAATTGTTCTTGAGGAAGAATTTTTACACTTTGAGAATGCATGAGGGAGGATCTATTGCTGATCATTTGAATGCTTTCAACATGCTGATTGCTCAGTTAACATCTGTGGGTGTGAAGATTGATGAAGAAGATCATTGTATGCTATTATTATGTTCTTTGCCATATTTTTGGGATCACTTGGTGATGGCTATTGGGTGTACGAAATCCGCTTTTAAGATGGAAGATGTTGTTGCTTCTTTGTTATTAGAAGAGATGAGAAGGAAATCTTCTGAGATGACGAAGGAGGCTCTTGCTGTTAGAGGAAAATCAAAAGAGAAAGGAAAGAAGAAGAGCAAGAAGTCCAAATCCAAATCAGAGGGGAGATCAAAGTCTCTTGGCAAGAAGTCCAAGGTGAAGTACTAGAATTGTGGGCAACCTGGTCATGTCTGAAAGGATTGTAAAGAGGAGAAAAAGAAGAATAATTTTTCTTTCGACAATGATTCTTCTTAGAGTGATGCAGATGCTTTCATTGCAGCCTTGGCTATGCAGGAATCAGATGATGTCTGGCTGATTGATTCTAGAGCATCTTTCCAAATGACATCTCATAGAGACTGGTTCATGAAATATGAAAAATACGATGGTGAAAAGGTGTATTTGGCAAGTGATTCATCTTTGGAAATAGATGGTCATGGAAGAGTCAAAATTCAATTCCCTGATGGAAGAGTGAAGGGAATCAATGATGTAATGCATATACCAGGTCTGGCTCGAGATATACTTTCTGTTAGTATGCTGAATGATATTGGAGTGCAAGTCACGTTCTCTGGAAATGGCTGCAAGATGACTAGAGGCTCTATGGTGCTAGCAAGGGGTACTCAAATTGGTACCTTGTATAAGCTAGATGCACATGTTGTGCAATGCAATAGTGTCTCTGCAAAGTCACAGAAAGCTACTCATGGGGAAAAAGAGGAAAAAGTTCCTGATAGTGTAAACTCTATGGAAGTTAAACTTCCAACAGAAAAGACTATGCTATGGCATCATAGGCTAGGCCACATTGGAGAGAAAGGTTTAAAAACCTTGAAGAATAAAAACCTGGCTGAGGGGCTTGATGATTTTAACCTCAAATTCAAGTTTTGTGAACATTGTATATATGGTAAACAACACCGTGTTTCATTTTATTCCAATCCTCACAAATTTTCTGGTTTGCTTGATTATATACATTATGATGTTTTTGGTCTAGTGAATGTTCCTTCTTTGTCTAAGTCAAGGTACTATGTATCATTCATTGATGATTATTCAAGAAGAGTATTTGTTTATTTTTTGAAAATTAAATTAGAAGTGTTGAGTTAGTTTAAGGAATTGAAGAACCTTGTAGAAAATCAGACTAGAAGAAAAATAAAATATTTAAGGACTGACAATGGTAGTGATTTTTGTTCTGGTGATTTTTAGAGGTACTATAAAGATCATGGGATTAAAAGACATAAAACTACACCTTATACTTTGCAGTAAAATGAAGTTGCACAAAGGTTCAACAGGACAGTGATGGAAAGAGCACAAAGTATGCTAAGCAGTGTTGGCTTGGAGGAGAAGTTCTGGGATGAGGCAGTTGCTACAGCATATTACTTGATAAAATGTTCTCTGAATTCCACTCTTGTTGAGAAAAAGCCTTTGGAAGCATGGTTTGGTAAGAATCCCTCTCTAAGACACATTCATTTTTTTGGCTATGAGGCATATGCATATGTGCCGAATGAGAAAAGATCTAAATTGGAGAACAAGGTTGTTAAATATATTTTTACTGGCTATAGTGCTGGCATAAAAGGATACAAGCTTTGGAATCCTGATATGGAGAAGGTTCTATACAACAAAAGTGTTATCTTTCATGAGTTGAATCCTTCTACCTTGGATTTGCAGTCAGAGACAAAATCAGAAAACAAAAAGGATATAGTTGAAATTCCTCCCACACCAGATAAAGAGGAATTGAAAATTTAAAATGTACCTGAAACTGAGGAGAGCTCAAGTAGTTCTAAAAGTTCTGAAAAAGAAGAACAACCTCACCCTCAGCAAGTGAGGAGGTCAACTTGTGAAAGAAAGCAACCTGATAGGTATGGGTTCTCTTTGATAGATTCTACTTGTGCCTATGCTTTAATTTCTAGTACTGATGAGCCTAGGACTATGAAAGAGGCATTTAGAATGCCTGATTCAAACTCTTGGTTGGAAGCCATGAATGAAGAAACGACATCATTAGAAAAAAATGATACTTGGAGTTTGGTTCCCTTGACTAAAGGCAGAAAAGCTATTGGCTGCAAATGGGTATTTAAAAAGAAAATAGGTCTGGATGGCAGTGTGGAAAAATATAAGGTGAGGTTGGTTGCGAAGGGTTATTCCCAGGTAGAGGGAATTGATTATGGAGAATTTTTTTCTCCTGTAGCTAAGCTGACATCTATTAGATTTCTTTTGTCACTTGTAGCAACGTATGACTTAGAGATTGAATAGATGGATGTGAAGACAACATTTATTCATGGTGATCTTGAAGAAGAGATTTATATGTCCCAGCCTGAGCACTTTGTGGAGAAAGGTAAAGAAAGATTAGTTTGCAAGTTGAAAAAATCTCTGTATGGATTAAAGGAGTCTCCTAGAATGTGGTACTAGAAGTTTGAAACTTTTGTTTTTTCATTGGGATTTGTAAGATCAAAATCTGATTATTGTGTGTATTACAAAGCTAAAAGTGATCGAGTTCTTATTATTGCTCTCTATGTTGATGATATGTTGTTCATAGGTAATAATAAGTTAATGATTTCTGATCTTAAGTCTTAGTTGTCTGCAAAGTTTGAAATTAAAGATCTTGGTGCAGCAAGGTATATTCTAGGAATGGAAATAACTAGGGACAGGAAGAGTATAAAAATTTGGCTCAGTCAGAATAAGTATGTTAAGACTGTTCTAGAGAGATTTTGTATGAATGATTGCAAGCAACTAGTTGTTCCAGTTTTGCAGGGAACGAAGCTATCTATTGAAGACTGTCCAAAATCTCCTACTGAGATAGATGACATGACCAGTGTGCCTTATGCTAGTGTTGTTGGTAGTCTAATGTATGCAATGGTCTGTACAAGGCTAGACATTTCCCAAGTAGTGGGAGTACTTAGTCAGTTTATGGCTAACCCTGAAAGGTCACATTGGGATGCTGTGAAAAGATTATTCAGATATTTAAAGGGCATTTTTGAATATGGATTGTGTTACCATGGCAACTTGGTTGAATCATAGAGTATTATTAGTATTTGAGGCTATGTGGATTCTGATTGGACAGGGGACATTGACAGCAGAAGATCCACCAGTGGATATATTTTCATGATGAATGGTGGTGCAGTGAGTTGGATGAGTAAGCAATAGGATATAGTTGCTTTGTCCACTATAGAGGCTGAATACATGGCAGCAACACATGCTTGTAAAGAAGCAATTTGGTTAAAAAAAAAATGTTCTAACATTGGTTTTGATGCAGGGAAAATAACAATTTACTATGATAGTCAGAGTGCTATTTTTTTGGCAAAGAATCCTACTTTCCATTCTAGGATGAAACATATAGATGTATAGTATCATTTTGTATGAGATATGGTGGAGGATGGAAAGGTCTCTTTAGAAAAAGTGGATACTCTAGAGAATGTTGCAGATGCATTGATGAAGCCAGTGAGCATAGACAAGTTCAAGTGGTGTGCAAGTTCGATGGGCCTTAGTGCCCATGAATTTTAGTAGTTTTGTTGTGCTCTGGAGGTGCCTGTGTGATCTTCGTCAAGTGGGAGTTTGTTGGAATTGTGTGCCTCAATCTCACAGGCTGAAACCTCTAAAAGAGAAAAGTCAATGTGACATCCTTATTTTCTTGCCAACTAGTAGTTATGGAACCTTGTGAAATGTTCAGGTCGCTAAGACCTTGTTGATGTCTTGCAAACTAGAGCTATCGCTGTGACTCGTTGGTTCACTATAACCCCCTGCCGAGTGGATTGGTCTTGCTAACAGGTTGTTCTTATTGGTTATTAGGGAGACTTATGGCGATTGAAGTTTTCGGGGAGACTTTTGGCCAAAAGGTTTGCTTCGGTATGATATCTCATTGACAACGGTAGTCTCGCCGACAGAGCTACATGTGTTTATTATCGGATGTCTTCGGTGAGACTCATGGTGACTGAAGGCATCAGGGAGAGGCATGGTGGCTCAGTAAGATCTCTTGGCAACAAATGATTGTCTCACTGATGGATGTGGTTTTGTTGAGATGCTAGAGTCTTCGGTATGACCTCTTGGCGAAAGTGGTAGTCTCACTGACTGGTCTGTGCTCGGTGTGATATCTCACCAATAGTGGTACTCTTGCCAATAGAGATTCACAATCAGGTCTTGTGGCATCAGGGAGACATGGTTAGTGTCTCACTGACATGTAAATACTGTTTGAATGCTTTGACCGATTGGAAGACTATCCTACATGGTTTTTCTTTGACCAATCAGAGGAGCAGAATGGGAACCACTAGCAGTTGGACTATTGCGGCCGTTGCTATGAGGAAGATCAATAGATAGGAGCGACATGGATATACTTAGGAATTGAAGATGATGATCTATTCAGTAACGGTTGGATGAATAGTTTGATGTGTGATCAGTGAGAATTCAATTCTAAGAGCATTGTAACATAAATGTTCTATACAAGGTTGATCAAAGATTTATGCTATTGTAAATTGACATTAGAAAGATAAGTCTGATTTCTGTATGTAATTTATGTTACTGTAATACAAAGAGGCTTTTCTTGGTGTGGTGGGTTTTTCTCCTGTAAGGGTTTTCCCACATAAATTTGGTGTTCATCTGTGTATGTTAAATTCTCTGTTTCTGTTATTTCTTTCAAGTGTATCTTAATTGGACTATAATTGAAAATTTTAAAGCACCTTTGCATTCTTTCGTTAGGTTTTGATGTTAGGAGAGTTTTTTTTGCACCTTAGCTTTCCTTACACATTATACCATTGGGGTTGTATGATATTGTCTTAGGGATGGATTGTCTTGAGGCTCATAGGGCCATTATTGCTTATCGATGCAAGTCAATTCGATGCATTGATGTATTTGGTAGAAAGGTTAAGATAGTGGGAGTTCAGAGATCCATATCATTGAGGATGATCTCGGGTATGCATCTAATGAGATGTTTATGTTAAGGATGTCAGCTATTTGTAGTGGTAGTAGATGACATGGAGTTGGGTGATAGTGAGGAGAAGGTTTCTCTTGATAGCCACCCCATACTTTAGGAGTATGCAGATGTATTTCCTAATGACATTCCAGGGATTCCATTTCAGCGTGACAATGATTTCAAGATTGATCTTATACCTTGTGCCTAGCCTATTTCACAAGCTCCTTACTGTATGACTACACAGGAGCTTAAGGAGCTCCACTTGTAGCTAGAGGAGTTGCTAGCAAAGGGTTTCATCCACCCTAGTGTTTCACCTTGGGGAGCACTAGTAATTTTTGTAAAGAAGAAGGATGGTTCTGTCCATTTGTACATAGACTATCGTTAGCTAAATAAAGTGACAATCAAGAACTGATATCCCTTACCTAGTATTGATGATTTGTTTGATCAGATCAAGGGTGCTATGGTCTTTTCAAAAGTCGATCTTAAGTTAGGGTATCATTAGTTACGTATTTTTGAATTTGACATTCATAAGATAATGTTTCACACATGTTATGGTCACTACGAGTTTATAGTGGTACCATTCAAGTTGACAAATGTGCCATTTGTGTTCATGAGCTTGATGAACATAGTCTTTTACACTTATTTGGATACATTTGTATTAGTATTCCTTGCTGATATATTGATCTATTCTAGGATAGTAGAGGAGCACGAGGAGCATCTGAGGTAGGTTTTGTAGTGTTTGAGAGATAATTAGTTGTACGCTAACCTATCCAAATATGAGTTCCTTAAGACTAAGGTTAAGTACCTTGGGCATGTGATATCTAGTGAGGGTATTGTAGTAGATCCTATGAAGATCCAAGCGATCATTGATTGGATTATTCCCACTAATGTAGGAGAGATACGCAATGTCATGGGATTAGAATGCTATTATAGACACTTTGTTAAGGGTTTCTCTAGGATAGGGCATCCTATCACTTCTCTTCAGAGAAAAGGGAAGATATTTGTCTAGTCAGAGTAGTGTGAGGCAGCATTTTAGACTTTGAAGAAGAAGCTAACTAGTGCACTAATTCTTGCGACACCTGATCCTACTAGCTATTTTGTTGTTTGTACTGAAGCATCTTTGGATGGACTAGGAGTGGTCTTGATGTAGGATGGTCATGTTATAGCACACAAGTCATGCAAATTTAAGGATCATGAATTGAATTACCCCAAAAACTTAAGGTTTCTATAGAGAGACTCTGTAGAAAATTATTTTTAAACAATAGAAAACCTCAGAGGAAAAGAATAGTGAAATTTATAAGTCTCTATAGGAATGGATTCGAATATCTTCTTGTTTAAAAATTGAGGAAAATCTTATTTTTATTGGAAAGATCTTCTTGTACAAGAATATCATTTAAATTTGTTTTCTCAATTATTTTATTGGTTGGGAAATTGAAAACTTCTATAAGATTTTGTAAACATTCCCTGTAGAAAACTTTTGCGAAAATTATTTACCCGACTGTAGTATTCTTTGATGATTTTTTTTTTATATTTATATATGTATATATATATATATATATTTTAATATATATATATGCTATGTGTTTATGGTAGTAAACCCTATTGAAATTCTCTTGAAAATTTTATATTTTAAAAATTATGGATTAAAATCCACACTGCGAACATTTAAGAAAATGCAAGTTTGAAATTTTGTTTGAATGGAGTTGAATTGTATAGGGGAAAGTGCTGGCTACCCCACCACCGACTCCCCTTTGAGGGAGAGTCAGCGTTGTGAGGCAGCCTACACTACGCCATATGAGCCACGCCTCCCCTTACATGGGGAAGGCTATGTAAAAACAATTGGCCATACTTTAAACCTATGCCCTGCGTAAAAAGAAAATCTCGTCTTCCTTATAAAACTTTTTTATTTTGATTTCTTTTGAGGTTTTAAATTTATTAAATATAATATATATATTATATATAAGTATATATATTATATATATATATATATTTATATATATATATATATTTATATATATATATATATATATATATGTATATATATTTATCTAAATATATATTTATATTTTATTATATGTTGGAAAATTTGTATATAATTTTCGGATATTTAAATAATATAATTAATTATATATATATTTAAATGAGTTTTATAATTAGAACATGCAAATGCATGAATTGGATAAATTTAGAATGAAATGATTTAAATAGGGAAAATTGAAATAAATAAATAAGATTTAATTTTCTTTATTTTTTGTAATTGATATTGATTTAAGTTAGATTAATTTAAGCAATGTATAATTTTTTTCATGAAATGAAACTTTGGATTTAGGAAATCATAACCGTAGCCTTATTTCCTGCTTAAATTGTTTATTATATTGTGATTTCTTCTATTAACTTTTTGGGGAAAATTGGATTGTTGTACTTATAAGTGTTCCAAATGTTATTTTATAAGGCGATTATTGTGAGTTGTAATTCAACCCTTTACTTTCCTTGGGTAGTGCACTTGATTATCCATTTAATCACCTAGTTACTACGAATGGGGATGAGTTGTCTCTTGTATCATAGTCGATATCTATTATTGGTATTTGTGCACCATGTTTACCCTTGAGTTTTGGTTTAGTTCTTTGTGTTGTTAGTAGGAGAGTGGATCTCCATGGGGGCCGACACACAAAGTGATGTTGGGAAACTCATGTGAGAGTTAGTTAATCTAGTGGAAACTAAATAATTGAATTAGTGGAATGGGTAGTCTAAAACATATAAGATATTAATTGTGCCTCGCTCATGGACTCAAGGGCTTGTTTAGAATTGGGATGAGATGAGAAGGAATGGAATGGAAAGATCATTATCTTGTCCCTTTGAAAGATAATTGATTCCACATCGATTTGCATGTGGGGCCGGGTTTCGTGAGAGGCTACCAGGGTAACCCAAAATGGGGGTCGGGGCCTAGGAAGATTTGCTAGGGTAACCCATGGAACTTTGTGATGAAACTCCTCTTATGAAAATAGTTTAATAGTTTAGTTGATCTATTTGATTCTTTTATTCTGGAAGCAATGTAACCTTTATGTTGTGTATTATACTTTTGTAGTCTAGTCTTGAGTTTTCCTGTGTCTAGAGGTAGTTGGTTTTTTCTAGGGATCCCTTTTACTATCTCCTAGCATGGGGGTGGGCCTTCAGGTGCCACTTGGATGGATGGAAGGTGTAATTTACACTGTTGGGTTCCCATTTCATGTTTGTGATGGTGGTATTTTCCAGATTGAAGAGGTCACATGTACTAGTTGAAATGTTTCATCTCTTTTGTACTTTGTATTAGTGGATATTTCTATATGTATTACTCCTCATTTGTATTCGAGGATGAATTTTTGTATCATGTAATTGTAACATTATTATTTGATCTTCCTCATTTTGGAAATGAGTTCTTGTAACTATTTTATGGAATGAATGTAAGCTCTAAATGATTCTTAATGTACTTTGTATCTTATGAGATGAATTAAATCACTTTAGATGTATGTTCTTTATATCATGAGTTATATTTATATGCTATGGTTAGATTACTTTTGTTATTGAGATTCAAATGTATTACATTGTCATGTACTTTATAGAATGTATGTGTTAAGTGTTCATTTTAAATGTTAATATAACACTTTTTAAGAAAAAAAGTTGCTATGCTACCATTGTGTTTGTGTCATTCTTTAAGGTTATGTGGTGGGGCATTACACATGGTATCAGAGCCCATGTGTAAACACTAGATTCTTTGGGATAATGTTGAATTCATTAAACTATTAGTTGTGTAGGATTTGAGTTTGTGTACCTTGTATCATACCTTGTGTGTGTACAACATCATGCCACCTAGGCGAGATCACGGTGGAGGTTGTGGTTGTGGTTGTGGAGGTGGTTGTGAAGGTAGTCAGCATGATTCACCTCCCCATGTTCCCCCTAACTTAGATTGTGGGGAACACCAAGCTTCCCAAAATGCTCTGAAAGGTGGTGATCAAAATCAAGATCCACTAGGGATTGAGGGCACTTAGTTGCATGATTTGGTAGAGGAGACTCTTGCTCGCCTTGGGCCAGGACAAGACAGAGATCAAATTAATATAGGTGAGAGAGAGATACCAACACAATGAGAGGAAGACATAGCCACTCACATGAGAGACCTACTTAGAGCTCGTCCACCTACATATGATGGTTTGGGTAGCAAATTAGAGGCTGAGACATGGTTCATAGACCTAGACCAGTGTTTTGCTATGCACCCTTACAGTAGCAACACCAAACCCAGATGTTCAATCATGTATTTACGAGATTTTACATCTACCTGGTGGAGATTGGAGGAGCAAAAGCTCCATATTGACATTAATATTGTGTCTTGGGTTATGTCCTTAGAGAGGTTTAGAGTCAAATTCCTTTATGACCATTGGTGAAAGCATCGTGGAGATGAGTTTCATGCTCTACAACAAATGGCCATGCCGGTGGAATAATATGAGCGTCAATTTTATGAGCTCAAGTAGTTCACTAGCATTGGTGATGATGAGATGCTTGTTCAACACTTCATTATGGGCTTAAATGCCTAGATTAGTGGTGGTGTTTGGGTTTTTGAACCTAAGACTATGGAGATAACAGTAGAGAAGGATAAATTGGTGGAGAACTTAGCAATGGCGTTGGGTGTCCATACTGGAGTGCAAATAGGTAGTGCTTTAGCTGCAGGACCTAGCTCACGTAGTGGCCAAGCCCAGGGAGATGGACCACCTAGGACACCTCAGGTGCCCGCACATAGTGGTCAATAGCAGAATTCACAAGGGAAATGGAAGAATTTCTAGCAAAGACAAGGAGGCAGGTTTCAGTCAGTGGGTGATAGGAACTAGAGGTGAAATAAACACCCCAACTTTGAGCAGCCAACATAGAGTACACAATCTACCTATAGTAGGGGTAGTGTTCACCAATCGAGTGCACCTCCTAGAGGTAGAGGATTTTGCAAGGGTACAAGTTATTTTTCTTGTGGCCAACATGGTCACATAGTGCAATAGTGTCCCAATAAGGGTGCATTAGGTTATACTTAGTGGCCAACGGCGTTAGAGCCAACTATTCAAGATGTGGCTAGAGGTCATCAAGTATTTGTTGTAGTTGATAACAACCAAGCTAATCACTAGGGAACAGTTGGTTACCATTTTATTTGATTGAAGAGCATTAGATTCATTTATTTCATCATCTATCGTGGCGAGTTGTATACTGAGGGTAGTAAAGCAAGATGCTAAGTGGTAGGTCGAAATGGCCTTCAGTATTAAAGTTGTTGCACATTCCTTAGTACCTGATTGTAGATTAGAGATTGGATCCTTTCACACTATAGTAGACCTCAACATTATACCATTGGGGTCATATGATATTGTCTTAGGGATGGATTGGCTAGAGGCTGACAGGGTCATTATTTACTATCGATGCAAGTCAATTCGATGCATTGATGTATCTAGTAGAGAGGTTAAGATAGTGGGAGTCAAAGACCCATATCATTGAGGATGATCTCGGCGAGATGTGTATGTTAGGGATGTTAGCTATTTGTAGTGACAGTAGATGACTTGGAGTTGGGTGATAGTGAGGAGAAGGTTTCTCTTGATAGCCACCCCATACTTTAGGTGTATGCAGATGTATTTACCGATGAGATTCCAGGGATGCCACCTCATTGTGACATTGATTTCAAGATTGATCTTATACTTGGTTCCAAGCCTATTTCACGAGCTTCATACCATATGACTACATAGAAGCTCAGGGAGCTTTGCTTGTAGCTTGAGGAGTTGCTAGAAAAGGGTTTCATCTGCCCTAGTGTTTCACCTTGGGGAGCACCAGTAATTTTTGTAAAGAAGAAGGATGGTTCTCTCCATTTGTGCATAGACTACCGTCAGTTGAATAAAATGACAATCAAGAACCGATATCCCTTACCTAGGATTGATGATTTGTTTGATAAGATCAAGGGTGCTATGGTCTTTTCAAAAGTTTATCTTAAGTCAAGGTATCATTAGCTATGTATTTTTGTATCTGACATTCATAAGACAACGTTTGGCACATGTTACGGTCACTATGAGTTTATAGTGGTACCATTTGGGTTGATGAATGCACCATTTGTGTTCATGAGCTTGATGAATGAAGTCTTTCCCACTTATTTGGATAGATTTGTATTAGTATTCCTTGCTGATATATTGATCTATTCTAGAATAGTAGAGGAGCATGAGGAGCATCTCAAGAATGTTTTGCATTGTTTGAGAGATAATTAGTTGTACGCTAACCTATCCAAATGTGAGTTCTTTAAGACTGAGGTTAAGTACCTTGGGCATGTGATATTAGGTGAGGGTATTGCAATAGATCCTATGAAGATCCAAGCGATCATTGATTGGCCTATGCCCACTAATGTGGAAAAGATATGTAGTTTCATGGGATTAGCATATTATTATACACTTTGTTTAGGGTTTCTCTAGGATAGGACATCATATCACTTCTCTTCAGAGAAAATGGAAGAAATTTGTTTGGTCAGAGTAATGTGAAGCAACATTTTAGAATTTGAAGAAGAAGCTGATGAGTTTACCGATTCTTGTAATACCCGATCCTACTAGAGATTTTTTTGTCTGTAATGACGCATCTTTGGAGTGATTAGGAGTGGTTTTGATGAAGGATGGTCATGTTATAGTGTATGATTCATGCAAACTGAAGGATCATGAGTTGAATTATCCCACACACAATCTTGAGTTGGCAGCGTTAGTACATGCTTTGACAAGATGGGGACATTTCCTCTTGGCGTGCAAATTTGAGTTGCATACTGACCATTGGAGCTTAGAGCACATCTTCACACAACCTAATTTAAATGCTAGATAGAGGTAATGGATAGAATTCCTTTGTGAGTATGACTTTGAGGTGAAGTTTTTCCATGGGAAGGAGAATGCAGTTGTTGATGTTCTTAGCCGACGGAGACATGAGTTGTTAGAGTTGACTCTTGGTGTGGACTTGAGGAGTTGGATTCTTTCTTCACTTCCTTTAGACAATTGGTATCAGGAGCTACGATCAGAGATAGAGACATGCAAGAGTGTTGAGGGTAGATTCTTAGGTTATTCTTTGGAGTCAAATGGTTTGTTGAGACACATGGGATGTATTTATGTTCCATCTTTTGTAGATATTCATACCTTAGTTATGAAAGAAGTGAGATATCATTGACTTTGTGTCGAGGTGTTCAGAGTGTCAGTGAGTGAAGGCTAAACACCAACATCTGGCAGGACTTCTACAACCACATTTGGTGCCAGAATAGAAATGGGATATAATCTCATTGGATTTCATTGTTGGGTTACCCAATTCTTTGTGACGACACGGTGCCATTATGGTGACAGTGGATAGGTTGACAAAGGTAGCAAACTTCTCGCTTATTCGCTCATCCTATAATTCTTATTTAGTTGCTAGGGTGTTCATGGGAGAGATAGTTAGGTTGCACGGTATTCCACATCAGATCATTTCTGGCAAGGATCTTGTGTTTACCTCAGCTCTTTGGACATCATTGCAACATGTGATGGGGATGTAGTTGAACTTTAGTTCAGCGTATCATCCTGAGATAGATGGAAAAACTGAGAGGGTCAATCAAATCCTTGAGTTTATGTTACACGTGTATTTGATGGACTAGTAGACACAGTGGGAGGACTATCTCCATTTAGTGGAGTTTTCTTATAAGAACAGTTGTTAGAGTTTGATTGGTATGCCTCCTTTCCAAGCATTGCATAGACAACCATGTTAGACTCCTTTGAGTTGGGATCGGTTAGAGGATAGAGTTCTATTGGGTCCAGAGATACTTCAAGGTATGGAACAATAGGTAATCTAGATTAGGGAACATTTGCTTACTGAACAGGATAGGCAAAAAACGTATCCAGATGCGTATCGGGTGGATCGCTAGTTTGTAGCTAGTGACCGATTCTTTTTGGGAGTGCGTCTATGAAATATTCCAATTGGATATGGGAAGGGCTCTAAGCTCGCACCTTTCCTTATCGAGTCATTTGATATTCTTGAGAAGATTGGGGCAGTAGCGTACCATCTTGCTTTGCCACCCAGTCTCTTGTGCATACATGATGTATTTTGTGTTTTAGTACTCAGGCCTTACCACCCCAATATATCTCACATCCTTGATTGGAATGCCTTATAGGTAGAGGATAGGTAGCTAGCTTTGGAGCCCATGGTCGTCACACAACACAGGAGACTCGCTCTCAAGGGTCAAAATATTGAGTAGGTTAAGGTCTAGTGGGATCCTAGAGATGATACTTCGACTACTTGGGAGGATGTGGCTAAGATGAGAGAGATCTATCCCTATTTGTTAGCAGGCTTCTACAAGTAAGCTTGATCCTAGGGGGGGAGGATGTAGTACCCCTCTATTTTGCTGATGTTTTCAAATAGTGTGTTTTTACTTTGATAGACCATGAGACTACATTGTTATTTGATCGCTGATATTGGAGCAATGATGGTTTTTATATTTAGGTGTGATGGTACACTATATGGATGTTTAATTTTTATGTTATGCTTTTTGGTTAGCATAGTTGTTTATTTGAGTTTATATTGATATATGCTCATCTATAGTTAATTGATATTTAATTTTGTCAGTTTTGATGTGACATTGGATTGGTGAAGGGAGCGGGATTGCATCACTCACTTCCGAGTGTCCTGTAATTCCACCATTTTCTCTTCACGGTATTTTTTATTCATGATATATATACATGTACGACATATGTTTGACTGGAGGATTTTAGGTACAGGACATCGGATCCACCTAGATCCACAGGTTTGAGTGTGTCCATTACCCAATGGTGCAATTGATTGGGAGATAGTAATGAGGTTTTTTTGTCGAACCACAACCTTAGTCACAGTGTGTCATCAGTCCATGTTTAGTATGATTTATCGTTATGTTGTCCACATTTTCCATGTTTTTTATTTATTTTGCAAGGTTTGTTCTATGGAAATTAATGTTAAATTAATGCTTTTAATGATTTTAGTGTTTATTTAATTAATTTTAATTAATATTGTTAGAAGCTTTGTATTTAATTTAAGTAATTAAATTAGTTAGATTAAATTTATTTAGAAACTATTATGTGAATTTGAATTATTAATTGCAGAAATAGATAATGTTAATTTCTAAAGTTTGAATTATTAAAATAGCATAAATTTATTGTAAATATCTAAAGGGAAATATTTGAGTTGGTTGAGAGATATTTTAATTTTGACATGTGTGTTAGAAAATTTATTAAACACTCCTGTTGAGAATGTGTTTTCAGAGAGAATTTATGCAATAACTAAAAGAGGTAAGAAGTTACTTCATAGGAATGAAAAAATATTTTGAAGAAGTTGAAAATTTAATAAGAAGGTTCTTAGAAATTTTTTTGGGCTTTGGTGTTTGGTTTTTGGTTTTCTTCTTCTGGAAAAAGTGAATTCTTGGAGGAAGCTTTGGAAAACTTGGAATCTACAGGTGAAGCTTTACATCAAACATCACTTCTTCAAGCTTCCAGATACATGTTCCTTTAATTATTTTTATTGTTTTGCAATTTAGATAGATTTTTTGTACAAAAAAATTTATAATTGTGTAGAAGATTTTAAATTATTTTGTAAATTTCTAAGGCTTCTGTGTTTGAAAATTTGTTGTGAATATTTTAGTGCTTTTGTAGAAATTTTTTATAGTGAAATCATAGGGCCTCTATAGAAAATTATTTTTAAACAATAGAAAACCTCAGAGGAAAATAATAGAGAAATTTATAAGTCTCTGTAGGAATGGATTCGAATATCTTCCTATTTAAAAATTGGGGAAAATATTATTTGTATTGGAAAGATCTTCCTGTAGAAGAATATCATTTAAATTTGTTTCCCAATTAGTTTATTGGCTGGGAAATTGAAAACTTCTATAAGATTTTGTAAACATTCCCTATAGAAAACTTTTATGAAAATAATTTACCCGACCTTTAGTATTCTTAGATAATTTTTTTTTCTATATTTATATATGTATATATGTATATACTTATAGATATATATATACATACATATACAAGTATATACATATATATATGTTATGTGTTTATAGTTGTAAACCCTATTGAAATTCTCTTGAAAATTTTATATTTTAAAAATTTTGGATTAAAATTTGTACTGCAAACATTTAAGAAAACACAGGTTTGAAATTTTGTTTGAATGGAGTTTAATTGTATAGGGGGTAGCACTGGCTACCCCACTGCCGACTCCCCTTTGGAGGAGAGCCGACACTGCCCCATATGAACTGTGGCTCCCCTTACATGGGGAAGGCTATGTAAAAATAGCCGGCCACAGTTTAAACCTGTGCCCTATGTAAAAAGAAAATCTTGTTCGCCTTATAAAACTTTTCGATTTCAATTTTTTTTGAGGTTTTAAATTTATTAAATATAATATATATAAGTATAGATATATATTATATATATGTATATATATTTATCTAAATATATATTTATATTTTATTATATGTTGGAAAATTTGTATAAAATTTTAGAATATTTAAATAATATAATTAATTATATATATATATATATATATATATATATATATATATATATATATATATATATATATATATATATATATTTAAATGAGTTTTATAATTAGAACATGCAAATGCATGGATTGGATAACTTTAGAATGAAATGATTTAAATAAGGAAAATTGAAATAAATAAATAAGATATAATTTTCTTTATTGTTTGTAAAATTGATATTGATTTAAGTTAGATTAATTTAAACAATGTATAATTGTTTTCATGAAATGAAAATTTGGATGTAGGAAATCCTAATCATAGCCTTATTTCTTGCTTAAATTGTTTATTGTATTGTGATTTCTTCTATTCACTTTTTGGGGAAAATTGGATTGTTGTAGTTATAAGTCTTCTAGATGTTATTTTATAAGGGGATTATTGTGAGTTTGAATTTAACCCTTTACTTTCCTTGGGTAGTGCACTTGATTGTCTAGTTAATCACTCGGTTACTACGAATGGGGATGAGTTGTCTCTTGTATCATAGTTGATATCTATTATTGGTATTTGTGCACCGTGTTTACCCTTGAGTTTTGGTTTAGTTCCTTGTGTTGTCAATGGGGGAGTGGCTCTCCATGGGGGGCAGCACACAAAGTGGTGCCAGGGTAACTCGTGTGAGAGTTAGTTAATCTAGGGGAAACTAAATAATTGATTTAGGGGGAATGGGTAGTCTAAAACATATAAGATATTAATTGTGCCTTGCTCATATACTTAAGGGATTTTTTAGACTTGGGATGAGATGAGAAGGCCTAGAATGGAAAGATCATTATCTTGTCCCTCTGAAAGATAATTGATTCCACATCGATTTGCATGCAGGGCCAGGTTTCATGACAAGATACCAGGGTAACCCAAGATGGGGGTTGGGGCCTAGGAAGATTCACCAAGGTAATCCATGTAAATTTGTGATGACACTCCTCCCATGACAATGGTTTAATAGTTTAGTTGATCTATTTGATTCTTTTATTTTGTAAGCAATGTAACCTTTATGTTTTGTATTATACTCGTGTAGTCTAGTCTTGAGTTTTCCTGTGTCTAGTGGTAGTTGGTTTTTCCTAGGGATCCCTTTTATTATCTACTAGCATGGGGGGTGGGCCTTCAAGTACCACTTGGTTGGGTGGAACGTGCACCTTACATTGGTGGGTTTCCATTTCATGTTCATGATGGTGGGATTTTCTAGATTGAAGAGGTCACATGTACCATTTGAAATGTTTCATCTCTTTTGTACTTTGTATTAGTGGATATTTCTATATGTATTACTCCTCATTTGTCTTTGAGGATAAATTTTCTTATCATATAATTGTAACATTATTATTTGATCTTCCTCATTTTGGAAAAGAGTTCTTGTAACTATTTTATGGAATGAATGCAAGCTATAAATGATTCTTAATGCATTTTGTATCTTATGAGGTGAATTAAATTCTTTAGATGTATGTTCTCTATATCATGAGTAATATTTATATTCTATGGTTAAATTACTTTTATATATGAGATTCAAATGTATTATGTTGTCATGTACTTTAGAGAATGTATGTGTTAAGTGTTGTTTATTTTACATGTTAATATAACACTTTTAAAAATAAAGTTGCTATGCTACCATTGTGTTTGCATCATTCTTTAAGGTTATGTGGTGGGGCTTTACGGAGTCCATCATCCTAGATATCCTCTTTTCAAAAAAATCTACTTAGAATAAACCTACTTACTCATAAGCACATAAATTCCCTCCCATACTAGATTCTCTCTCCTATGAGTAAACACACGCTTTCCCAGTTAAAACAATAACTTAACTAAGTGTGCCATATGTGCTTTTCATATTCAATCACTCCTAGTATATAATACTAATGATAAACATCCATCTCCTACTATGGAGTAAATACAAACACATGGCATCCCTTGTTCAAATATATGTAGTATAATTAAATAGCTATGTTGTACCACATGTTTCGTAATTAAATACCTATGTCAAGCAATCCCTTCGACATATCTAGTATTTAAATACTTGTGTCGAGCTATCTCTCCTATCATGGAGTGCTAAATAACACAATATAAAAATATCCTAAAAGCTTCTACTCCCTTCTTGAAAATAATATTAAATACTTCTACTACTCAAATAGAAAAGATGTTCCATGCATCATAGAAAATATAGTAAACCATTTTAAAATGACAAGAAGAAGAAACCACATGCCTATTATCATTCTTTCCCAAATACATATGACAAGGCAACCTTCTCGTTTGGTTGCTCTACTTAACTTAGCTTCCCAAATCAATTCTCACTCCCTTTCTTGTTGAAAGCACTCTTCTCTCAGAATTAGACAACTCTTCCTCACAAATTCCACTCTTTTCTCTTAGAAATCATTTATTATAAACTAGTAAAACTTAGATTGAATAACCAACGAAATACATATTCCTTTGGTATGATATGCCTCTTTCTCAATAGTAATAATGATCACATAGAAATGAATGATGGTTGTAGATAATATTCACTCTCAGATTGGAAAGAATGAAAACACAGATAATGCACAAGGTAATTTGGGTATGATGAATGTGATCACACAAAATACAATGTGTTGCAAGAGAGTTGGGGTAAATATTTATAGAGCAGCCAACCACAAAGCTTCCTATAACCATGGCATGTAAATTGACACCACTCCCATTTTGAATTGTTCAACTTGGAGGCAGTGCCAACTCAAGCTTACGCTTAGCAATAAACATGATGAATCGACTTCCAATTTTTCCAGCATCAAGAAGACAATTTTAGAAGCACATGGGGGAATTTGTAAATCAACACATACAAAAAAATGGTAATAGAAGTGGTGCCAAATTTATGAGATCGCAAGATTTCATATGCTGAGAAGAATTCAATCTCATTTCATTAACACATAACTAGTATCAACTATTTTTTGGGTTGAGTTAATTAAAATCATTAACTACGTTGAATTTAGTAAAGCTTCAAATTTTGAATTGGTCAAAAGCCATAAAGATTCAAGACGCATTTCATTGTTCATACCTGCATATTCCTTTGCAAGTGTTGTGCAATTTTTCACAAATTTGTGTTTGATTCAAAGTTCAAATTTCATTATATTAATTATATCGACATGTTTAAGCCAAAGTTAATATATGTGAATTGAAGTCTTCATAAAATTGACTCTTTTATCAAATTAGAATAAATCAATGTCCAAAGTTAAGAATAATACGAAATATATATATATTTTTATTATATATATAGTATTTATATAATATACATACATACATATATATATATATTTAAACACCCAAGTATAAATATGTATATATGTATAAATTAATATTTAGCTTATATATATATATATATATATTTAATAAATAAATATGTATATCGTGAGCCAGTCAACATACATCCGATATATATATGTTTGTAAGGAAATATAATAATAATATCCACATTATACAAGATGTGTGCAAATATATATAGACGTATACCTATATATACCTCTAAGTACATGTATGTGTAGGTATAACATATCAATGCATCTGTATGAGCATATCCATTTGCCAAAATATGCTTGTATCAATATGTATATACATATGGATACATGTATATACTATACATATATATGTGTGTGTGTTTGTGTGTGCATATCTGATTCAATTACATCCATTTACATTACCATCATATTGATAGGTGTGTACGTGTGGTATATCTATACATATGCATATATGTGTCATTAGATCCTCTCGACACACATGTGCATACATATAAATATACTTCCACCTACATCCTACCTATCCATATGATTGTAATAACACAAGAATTATCTTAGAAACCAAACAGATAAACATCACTCACATGTAGAAGTAAAAAAGACTCCTAATGCAAACATACTAGCTAAGGATGACTTACCTATAACCCACATAAACTGACTCAGTTCACTCAATCTAAGGTGGTGTGTGTATGCTTAGATAGTTTACTTTATCAGTTACCTGACCAAGATATTCTCCCAAATGATGCTTCCCCTCCCCCTGGAGAAATAGACATTTAATTGCAACCACTTAACAAATGCCTTGGTAGCCAATTGTTCACAGAAATAAGGAACATATATAAACATCTTCAAAGTTAAAATAATAATAATTCAATAACCATCTATTCATACTTATGCAGTATATCACCATGGATAACATCAACTGAGATAACATCAAATGAGATAAAATTCATATTGATAACAAGGTACAAGCATCATTAATTCATCTTTTGAATTTACATTTCATCCACATTTACCCTATGTTGTAATAGTAAATGGTAACTTCACAATTTGGGGTGTAACAATTATTCAAGAGTGACATGGCTAAATTTTCTTAAATATAAATCCCAAGCTTTAGAAAGGTTCAAAATTCTTAGATCTATGATTGAAAATGAGATTGCATCAAGAATTAAATGTTTGAGGTCAGATAGAGGTGGAGAATTCACTTCACATGAATTTAATGAGTATTGTGAAAAACATGGAATCAGAAAACATTTTTTTGCAGCTAGAACACCTAAAAAAAATGGAGTTGTTGAGATAAAGAATAGAATGGTTCAAGAAATGGGTAGAATAATATTGAATGAAGTAAAACTTCCTGATAGATACTAGAAGGAATTATTTCAAACTATTGTTTACATTCTCAATAGATCACAGTTAAGAGTGAATCATGATAAGACTCCATATGAGTTATGGAGACCTGCATCTGTGAAATATTTTAAAATATTTGGAAGCAAACATTTTATAAAAAGGGATGAATGCACCTTGGGTAAAATTTGAGACAAGATCTAATGAAGGAATATTTTTGGGTTATTCGTCTACAAGAAAAGCCTACAATTTCTACATTAAAAGGTTACATAAAATAGTTGAAAGTGTGAATGTTAGAGTGGATGAAGATCACTCTTAATAGTTACACAAAGATGACATGATTTCATAGGTCCCTATTTATCAAGAGAAAGAACAATCTATACAAGAAGAGTCACAACAAGAGAGTGATGTTGATGAAGAAGAGAAACCAAATACTACTCCAAGATCACCACCCAAATTTGTCAAAAGAGATCATTCTAAGAAGAAAATTCTTGGTAACAAATCTGATGGTGTCATGACAAGAAGAAATATTTCTCAACAAGATTAGGTAAACTATTCCTTACTATCTGAAATAGAGCCTAAATCCTTTGAAGAAGCTAGTAAGGATGAAAGTTGGATTGAAGCAATGAAAGAATAAATTAGTCAAATAGAGAAAAATCAGACTTGGGAAATTTTTCCAAGGCCTATTGACAAGAATGTCATAGGATCAAAATGGGTGCTTAGAAATAAATTGGATGAAGATTGGAAAAAAACAAGAAAAAAAGCTAGATTGGTTTGCAAGGGTTATGCACAAGTTGAGGGTATAGATTTTGATGACATTTGCACTTATTGCTTGGATTGAAGCTATTAGAATGTTTCTTGCATATTCAGTTTATAAAAAATTTAAAGTATAGTAGATGGATGTAAAATTTGTATTTCTTAATGGCTACCTAGATGAGGAAGTTTATATGGATAAACTTCAAGTTTTTATTGTAACTAAACACAAAGATTCTGTATGGTTTAAAACAAGCCCCTAGGGCTTGGTATTCTAGGTTAGATAAATATCTTCAGTTCAACAAGGGTATATGAAAGGTATTAGTAATAGTAATTTGTATTTCAAATGTGAAGGTGAGCATATGATAATTATTTTTGTATGTGTAGATGACATCATTTTTGGTGGAAACAATGACAAAATGCATAAAGAATTTTCCATTCAAATGAAAAATGAATTTGAGATGTCTATTCTTGGAGAAATTTCTTTCTTCCTTGGTTTAAAAATAGCACAAACTAATAATGGTATATTCATATCTCAAACTAAGTATGCTAAGGAAATTCTCAAGAGGTTTAATATGGAAGATTGTAAGCTAGTTAGCACACCTATGGTCACTAGATGTAAGCTTAGCAAATATGATAAATCTAAATTAGTAAATCAATCATTATACAAGTGCATGATTGGAAGTGTTTTATATCTTACAACAACTAGGCTAGATATTATGGAAGCTATTTGGATGGTTGCTATATTTTAAGCTACTTCTAAGGAGACACATGTTAAAGTTGTGAAGAGAATTTTCAGATATTTGAAGTGTACAATTGACTATGGATTAGGGTACCCTAAAATTGAGTACTTCACTTTGACATCATATACAAATGTTGATTGGGTAGGAAGTGTTGATGGTAGTGTAATATTGTAAAATTGCACCCCTTGAAATTTCACATACATTCTTGTGTTCACTTTAGTGTCACTCCATTAGCATTTGTGTAGGATCATTTTATCCCTTCCATAAGCCTTTTTCCTTTTCAGGATGCTGAAGACCCCTTTCCAGCAGCTACCTTCATGTATTAGCTTTGCATTAAACTTTTTTTTTTTTTCCATTCTCATCATTTTGTAGAGTGATGTGTCTAGACACTAGCACGCCGCAAAAACATCCATGCATTTTGCTAGCATCTTGCAACATTTTGATGTTCAAATGGCCATTTTCGAGTTCCTTTCCACTTGTTAGCTACTTTTTGTGATCATAATAGCCCAAGATGCCTTGTACTAGCTCAAGAAAATTCTTTTCCCTCCTATTATCTCTTTAAAAGCTATCTTTTCAATCCATTTAGTCTTCTTATTAATTTCTCCCTCTTAGACACAATCTTTTCTCTTTCTCTCTTGCATAGCTCTCTACATCTTTTTTATAGCACTCGAGCTCTCAAGTTCTGACAACACTCTTTGCAACTCTCCTTGGATTTCTCAAGCCTTGTAGGTGATATCTATCTTGCTTATCTTGTATGTTTGAGCATCTTGGGATCTCTCACATCCCCTATCTATTGCATCTCTACTTTGTGATATGGGTCCTCCTCCTTGAGTGGGGTTTTCTTTTATCACTTTTACATTCATTTCATTTCTATTTATTATTTCTCTCTATCTATCTGGCTATCCATGGAGGTGGGAACACCAAAACGGGGTTTGACTGAGGCAAGCCCCTAAACAAACCCAAAATTTTCCCTTGATCTTATGTGTGTAGGTATTGAATAAATTTCCTTGTTGGAGGCTTCATTACTTGGGTTGTTGTAAGAAATTTCTTTCTCTCCCCTTTTCTTATCATTTACATCTCACTTAGCTTGCTTTATTTCAATTCTATCATATTCTATTACTTTCCTACATCCTTAGAGTTCTTAACAATCATAATAGAAGTAGTCACTCTACTATTTTTTGAGACATTCTTAGTTTTTATTCCATATGGGACACCAACATGCCTCTAGGACTCTAGCACCCCACATTGTAGACTGAACTCTATGCTTTTGTCCTTCGACTGAAAACTTGCTAGTTTCTCCAAAAAACCTATGTGACCTGCTCTTTTTGATTCTAGAGATCTCACTCTATTCGTTGAGGTAGTTTAGGGTAGTTCACTCCCTAGGATTCTATTGATAATAAAGAGACTCATGAGTAAAAAATCCCTCTTCTCTACATTTTGGTGAACTTGGCATGAAAACACCTTCCCCAAAATACGTATTGTTTATTTAACTTATTATTTTAAAAATGAATTTAATATCCTTTTTTATTAGTTCAATACCTAATTTTATTCAAAGTACTAATTATGTTCCATTTCATTCATGTGATGGTGACTTGGCTTTACCCATGCCACTTGGTATTTTTGATCCTTCTCATGAAAATTCTCTCGATTTGGAGGATATATTGTTGCAAGAAGATGAAATCATTGATACCTTTCTTAATGTTACTCTACCTTCTCTTCATTCCAATGTGCTCTCTTCTAGAGATGATGCATTAGTGGATGATGAGGTTCCTCTCACATCAGAGCCTCCAAGGATAGATGTTGAGAATATATCTTCAAATTATTCCTCTATTAATTGTGATGAATTTGTAAATGTAATCTATGTCTCTACTACCCCTTAAGGCCTAAGAGACTTGTTATTTATTTGATCCCAACTATTCCTTCTCCTAAAAGGAATTTTTTCTATTAATGGTGTTCCATTTAACAATGATTCTCTTGATCTTTCTAAGGCTTCCTCTTATAGAGCGGTAGCCCATACTTATAATACTAGAAGGAATAAACAAAATATTGACCAGCCTACAACTAAAGCACTTGGTGAGTACAATCTTGTTTGGAAACTTCATGTTACTCTGGCCAAGATCTCACTATGGGATTTGCTTCAGTCTACTCTAGTTTATCAAGGTATGCTTCAAGAATCCTTGCAAAATATCCTCTTTCCTTCTTCTACTAGGTCGACAGATGTTAATGCATTGATAGCTCATATTCATGTGGATTTTCCAAATATTACATTCTATCCACAGGAACTCCAACCTTTGGAAGTACAAAAGAAACTAGACCCTCTTATGATCATACTTAACATTCAAATCATATTGGTATTAGACTAATCTCATTGACTTCGGTTCAACACTCGACATATGTAGCATTGATCTATTTCCTAAAATTAAAATTGATCCAACTTAACTTATAACTTATTCTCTTGTTATTCATGGGTTCGATAGTATTGGTCAGCAAGCCCTAGGAATGATAACCTTTCCTTTTAGATTAGTGCCTATTACCATACCCACCCTTGTGTATGCTATGTTAGAAAAATTACCATATAATCTTCTTCTTGGCAGATCGTGGATTCACGCTATGGGTGTAGTCCTGTCTACCTTACACAAATCCATTAAGTTCATTCATAATAATCAAGTAGTCATAGTCATGCCATACATTTATGTGAGTTGGAAGCTACTATTTAGGCTTCATTTTTTCCTACTCTTATCCCTTCAATATCTTCTAATGTGTTGATGTCTACTCTGGTAGTACCTATTACAAAGGATACTCTTGAGACATATATCCCTAAAGAAGATCCTTTTGAAGAAAGCAATCATAAGTTTTCCCCTTCTACCTCTTCTCAAGAGAATGCATGTCTCGATGATGATTGGGGTTCTTTAGAATTTATAGATTCCTTTTTTGGGGAATATAAAGTTGACCCAATCCACTTAGACTTTTCGATAACATCATTCAAACCCGCTATCAAAGATGATTATTCTTTTTGCATTGTGGGATAATGTGAACACAAGTTGTAACATTCGTAATGTTGATCCTTCCCCTTTTGAGGAAGATGATCACACTTCTGTTAAAGAAGCTAATATCAAAAGTCCTGTCAAGAAGGATGATGTTGATCTTATAGAGGAGTATAATCCCCATGGCTGGATAATGCTCTCTATGGAGATCCTGCTTTTCAAGACTTGTAAACATGTTATGGACTTGACTTTAAACTTGTCTCTAAATATGCTTGTGGAAATAAATGTTGCGAGTGTAATGAACAAGGAATTCGGGTCCCTATAGAATGTGTACCCCATAAACGTAATTTGGGGCTTGGTTAATCATCTAAACAATCTAAATTGAAACCATGGTTGAATGTCGATGTTATTTTTTGCTCAATCTCGTTTGACTCATCCTCCATTGTCTTCTATCTTTGTGTCTTCTTCTTCTGAGAAATAAAACTCTTCTTCACTAGAGAAAGGGTTGCTTCCTACTCCTCATCCCCTATCTAAGAAAGAGCGTATCTTGTTGAATCATCTCAAGGCCACTTGATTACTCTTCCTCCTCCTACCCATAATAAATTTCATAAGCATGATAAAACAAAATATTCTTTCTGTGCATACTATCAAGCGCTTGGCCATTCCACTAGTGAATGTAAGGCCTTGAATGATAAAACACAACTTCATGATTCTTGTGTCATCACTCATCTATTTTTTGATGCACCTACTTCTTCTTCAAATAACAAGTGATATCGAGGCCTACCTCTATCCTATTTTTTCTAATCATTTTCCTATGAGATTCTTACACCTCCCTTATATAGTATCTTGCATGGTTCTCCTTCGCTGTATGTTGGGGGCAGTGATAACTTGTTCTAGATATGCGTGTTCTTCCTAAGGACCCCCTTTTCTTTTTAGGGGCTCCTGAGGGACCTATTTGAAATCTTTCTAATTGTTGAATGTCTGTGTGACTATCTATCTACCTACATGGCTTTTTCAAATATGACATTTTTTGTCTACAAATTAACATGTTGCTTTGCAGGTGTGCCTATGAAGCTACTTTCAATCAACCTTGCAGGACCAAGTACCTGTAAGGGCCTATCAAAATTTGTAAAGCCTTTCACATCAGGCTTGCTTCAGGATCGAGCACCTAGGGCATGTACTTTGTAAGTTTAAGGACCTGTAAAGAGCTTTCATCTTGCAATATCTCTTTGTTTAACTCTGCAGGATTGAACATTTACAAAGCCTTTTGTTCACCCTTCCATAGGTCTATAGATCTACGGTGCATTTGTTTAGCCCTCCCTAAGAGAGAGTACCTATGGATCCATCTCTCTTGGAATTTTCAGTCCCCTCTTAAATTCTCTTATCTCCTCTATTCTCAATTGTATATACCAGATCAAATACCTATATCCTTCTTCATCATGGGTATATAGTTCTTTCTCTCTTTGACATTGGTTGCTTCCCTATCTTTTGTATGTATTCTTCTCTTGAAGTAACCGATCCTTATATTCTTCTCTCCATTTAAGAATTATTTTGTATGTTATTTCTTAATTTGGGGATGACACATAATACTGAGACATCTTTCTACATCGAGTTCTCTTTCACTTTGCTAACTCAAATCCTTTAGTTTTTTGTGTGCCTGTGTGTATGCTTTTTTTTTATGTTATAACCCCTTGGTGTATATAGACACTTAAATAGTTTTGAAGGATATTACACATCTGATTATGATTAATTAACATCATTTCCTCCCAAATCACTCATGCTTTAATCATTTAATTAAATAATCTTTATTATTTAGTTAATTTAACAATTTCTACTATTAATCAAATAATTAACTTTATCAAATTAATTCAACCTCTCCTAACTAATTTTCATCACATTTAATTAAATAAATAAATTTATTTAATTAAAACCCTAAAGTCCTCTCATTTTTTTAAATAAATTTAATTATTTAACAAATGTCATCAATCCCCTAATCCACTCAAGTTGACTAATTCTGAATTAATTAACTTTAATCTTCTCCTAATCCTCATTACCCATTTCTCTAGCTTTTAACCTCACTAAGGTTAAATAAACCTATGATCAACTAACCAGCTTGCACATGAAAATAATTTCTTTTAATTAACTAATTATCCAATTTTCCTCTCAAAGGCATATTCTTTGGAATATTCCTCTCAACCACCCCTTCATTCAATTTCACTCCAAAGTCTTTTAAATCCTCTTACAAGGTCTTAAATACCTCTTACAAAGGAATTTAATTTCACTTACATGTCATCTTGTCTCTCTTACATCTCAACCATATGCCTTCAATTCTCTTACATTCTCTTACAAATCCACCTACATGCCTTAACTCTTCACATTCTTCAAAATATGCTCCACACACATCCCCATGGATTTCATTAGTCTTATGACAAGTGTCACAATGCTATTGGTCCCCATTTTAGTTCCACATCCTCCAAATTCATCCACTCTTCAATGCTTCTCTTCTATAAATAGAGGCTTCCTGTATTGAATATGGACCCATCATCTCATACGAAGTCATTATGCTCATTTAATCCATCAATCATATAATTGCTATCACTATCTTTGAGGTAAATTGTCATTTATCACATCCATTTGATCCACATCTTCATCCAAATTCATTATAATCATTCTCATCCATCAATAATCCAATTTCTATCACTATCTTTGATGGAAATTATCATTTATCAAATCCATTTTCATTCACAATCTTACTATAGGCACATTCATCCATAACAATCACTCATTTTCATTACTTCAACTAGGTTATGAACACATTTACATCACAATCCCATATACTTGGAATCAAAGGGAATTGAAGCTTATCAAAGGGATTGGGAAAGGGCCATTTTCCATGTCAAAGTGACACCAATCCCCCTATTGGATTTAGGTTTGATCTACTATTTTTTTACATGTTTTCATTTGCTTTCTTTTGTGCTTTTTTTTCATTTTTTTATTTTTTAGTATGATCAATAATCTCATAGGGGATGATGTTTGTGCTTATTTGAATGACTAATTCTCTTGTGTTTGTCTATGTTTAGCTAGGTGCAAATTATCATTATCAATCCTCAAATCAAAAAATCAAAATCAAACCCTAAGTCTAGTGTTGTCTAATGTTTCAAGGTTCATAATCCAAATCACTCACCATTTCATCCTTCATCTCATGATTGGCCCTAAATTCCTTGGAGGTCAACAAGGTCAAACAAAAAATAAGAACATGGAATATAAACTTGATTCATACATCATGAGTGATCTATATCAACGAAACTGTCAAAACCTTAAAATACCAATTGATCATCAACACTCACATTTATACAATTCACACATAGGATCATGTTATCCTACAAACCTCAATGATCCAAAAAATATGAGTATTCCCAATCTAAATTTTGGAACACCTTTCCCTATGATAGATTTAAATCAAATTCAAAACCTACAAATCTATCAACCAAACAATCAATACACGAGTTTTCAATATAGAAACATTATCCCATCAAATCAATACATGCCAAATGTGAATACACCAAGTGCAAACTTATCAAAAATGAACATATCAAATTCCCACTTGGTGAACTATGGGATAGATATGTTTCAAATCACACCAATATTGTTCAAAATCCAAACAATATGTTGACAACTCAATATATTGATCCAAGTCAAGGTTACCTAAATCAAATCAATATGTTTCCCAACCACAACAATTTTCAATTCCAACCTATAATACAAAATATAAACATCATCCCAAATCAAAACATTTTCCAAAATCAATTTGTTAATGATTCCATTCAAATACAAGTGTATATTCTAAGTATTCTTGAACAACAACCAAATCAACTATATCAAGAGTGTAAAAATCAAAATCAAGAAAAAATATTATGACATCTAATTACATCACTTGCCAAAATAGTTGATTCATTACATCAAGATACATCTACACCCAAAAATCAACACACTCTCCTATTATTAAACCATGTCATCAAAAAATTGAGTTATGTCCACAACCACATCAAGAACATCTTAAATATCAAGAATTTGGATATCAAGATCAACAACCTCAATGCTAAGATCAATCACCGCAACTCCAAGATCAATCACCACAAGGTCAATCTCAACAATTACAAACCTCACAAGATAACAAACATGAATACACTCCTTTGGGAGAGCCAATTGAATCTGCATTGTACACAAGCTAGTTAATGCAAAACTCATCACTCTTCCAAAGGTAAGTGTTTTAAACTCTATCATAAATCTCTCTTCACTAGTACATTTTGACCCAAATTTTGGCGAACGTTCATCAGAATTTCGACGGAGGCTAGGTCAGAATTTTGACATTTCAAATATCATCAAAATTTTGAAGAAATAATACTGATGAACGGTTGTTGAAATTTGGGTCAAAATGTACCAGTGCTTGGAATAAGGGTAGATTTTATTGTGAGTATCATAGAGAAAATACTCATAAAACATCAGATTGTATTCAACTCAAAAATATCATCCAAGACCTTATTGATCAAGGACAAATAACTGTTGAGGACAATGATCAAGATATATCCATCAATGAGCACCTTGGAGATGTTTCTACCTCATCCAATGATCAAATCAACATACATCAAGAGTCACTTTTCAATCATGATCAAAACCCCTCAACAATGTCCAACAATGATCTATTTCAATGAGTGTTAACATTATTTAATCCTATTGAAATAATTCAAGATCCATCCACCAATGATCATGTTGAAAATGTCTCTACATCACCTAATGAGTTAGAGGACATATCTCAAGAATTTATTCCAAAGAATGATCAACATCTTTCACCAAAGTCTAGCAATGGTCCTTTCCAAGGCATATTGACATCCTTTGGCCTCATGGATGCAAATATTGAATAAATCTTCAACTCAACACTTGATACAAATGCACTCAAGGATCAAGAGGATATTGAGCCACTTCCCATGCCTAATGAAGACATCCAAGAACCTTTTATAAGTAATCCATCCTTTGAAATTGATCCATTTCAAGAACTTGATCCAAAGCACATCAAACACAATTCCAAAATTAATCAAGATCAAGAAACCACATTTCCAATATGTTACAATGATATAATGGGAATTATCTAATCTATGCAAGATGTCACAAATGATGATCATACCTATATAGCACATACTCCTCCATCTACCCATGAGATTCTTTATTTGGATGGACACATAGATGATCTTCATTGAAAAAAAGACTCCCTTACTCTTGACATTATTACACAAGAACAAGAGGTTATTGATTTCCTATAGTTAGGGTGAGTTGTCAATATCAGGATCATATATACCCTAGATTTAGATTGAGAACATCATGTATGAAGATATCCAACATTATCCACTCAAGGAAATAGGTATGACAAAACATGATATTCTAGAGTCAATATAGTAATTAATTAAAATAACATCATTTGTAGTGTTCATTTATCAGAGCATTCTTTCTAAACAAGACTTCTCAAAATAAGCAGAACCAAAGAATGAAGGTATTGCTTCCACAATATTGGGGGCAACTTCATCTCAAGAAAACTTCAAAATAGGGATCACAAAGAATCCATATGATGAAACCAATTCCAATACTACAACCATCCACGTCACAAATCTTCATCCACCCATCATCCCATCCACAAGTTGGGACCAACATCAAAAAAAAGATTTGAATCCAAACATGAAGAACATTGTCAAACCAAAAGAAGTAGAAAAGAATGAAGGACAAATAAAATACAAGTGGATACAAAAGAATACAAAGAAATATTATCCCTATCAAAATCCATCAGTCAAATAAACTATGGAGAAAAATCAAAAAGGGAAATGTATCCATCAAAGACGTCCAAAAATGCAAATGTAGGCTTCTCAAGCAACATACAAAGTATATAAAGCAGTTGGTCTTAATTCCACCCACACTTTTGTATCCACCTATCATTTCTGATCTTCCCTAGTTTAGAGAGTTAAAGGTTCCAAACTATCAACCAATCCATCTTCTATGGCTAAACCACTTCACCATCCAATCCTCCATGCATGATATCCAATTCTCACATTGACCATGTATTGGTAGCCACCCTTCATCATAAGGATTCAAAAGACATTCTATTGTGATGTGTGCACAAAGATAAAGCTAACTTTGGTATAAACAAATCATAACATAATTCTCAAAAGTTGCATTTAAGTGCACATATCTTAGAGAAAAAACTTCTTCAAGCAGGATATCAATGGCACCTTATGCCAGAAGCATTCAACATGAGCATAGATCTTTTAGAAAAAAAATAAAAAATACAAAAAAAATGATGAAAATAGTAAAGATAAAAATCGTCCTCTAGTGAAAACCACTATGGAGGCACTTTGGACAATTACCATGATGAAAACTTGGAAACAGGCGTCATATGCAGAATCGAGCATCTATGAGCACTAGTTCAGGTGGAAGTATCTTATCCCATCCATAATAAACTCCAACATTCCATCCATCTTATCCATAATAAATCCATTCATCCATGAACCATTTATCTAACCCATTTTCATCTATCTACATTATCTTGATCTTGATGAAATTTTGGTGTACACTTTACACTGGCTTATGGTAAACACCTTGACATGGGTCATTATCATTGATCCTATCCTGACGAAAATTATATAAGATATGAAGCATTATCCAAATGAGCATCCTTTATCTGAACTTGTTATCTTATCACAAGATACTCCTTGAAATCCTTTGCATGCTTACTGTGTACCTTAGAATTTTACCCTATTTTAATGTGCAAAATATCTTAAAATGGAAATGACAAAACACTAAGAACACTTCAATGATTAGCCTAAAGAGTGACAAAACAAGGAAAATAGATGAAATACAAATTTAAATCGATTATACCTTCCTCGCTATTGAAGACTCCTTGGTTGGCCCTTGATTTAGATGAATTTGTATTCTCTTTAGATGGATTTTGATGTTACTAGATGCAAGATTGATAATGCAAAATGACAAAATGGATGGCTAAATTGTAGCAAATACTTGAGAATGCAAATTGGCAGTATAAGGTTGCTCAAAATGAAAGTGTTGAAAATGCCCTTGAGGAGGGGGTATTTCTAGAAGAATTTGAATTCTCTAGAGAATTCAACAGTTGAGATTCATCCAACAAGGTCAAGATGAAGGGCTATGGTGGGTTGAGAACTCACAAGCCCTCACATCTTGACATGTGGATGGTGAAGTGGCTAAGAGGAGATGAGGTGTAAGTGAGGTGGCCAAAGGTACATAATGTGGAGGAAGGACAAGTACTTCCAAGTACTTTGATGTGACCTTTCAATGATCACATGGGAAGGGGAAAGCTTTGGGAGAATAAAGTGAATTAAAAATTCACAATGATTGGAAGAATCTAGTGGATAAGACAAGGTTCCCAAAAGGTTGGGAATTTGTCACATGTGACTTGATGTGACAAGTCAAAGATTCTAGAAGATGCATGGGAAAAGGGGATTCTAGGAGGAATAAAAGTGAATTAAAAATTCACATGGGGAAGAGAGGAGCCTGGATGAATAAAAAGGAATTAAAAATTCCTTGGGGGATGGGGAGAGTTGACCAAGGTACTAATTAGGTTTAACTAATTAGTAATTAGAGGATAATTAGGGTAATGAGGATTAGAAGCCAACTGCAAAAGTTGTAGGATGTGACACATCCTAATCAAGGATTAGGCATGTGCACATCCTTAATGAAGAGATTAGAGATGGATTAGGATTAGATGAAAATGACATAGAGGAATTAAATAAAATGTAATATTTATTTAATTTATTTGATGAAAAGGGATTAAGGAGGGTAAGGTATTTAATTATTAATTAAAATACCTTAGGGATTTGGCGTATTTCGATACAATTAAATAATAGTAATATTACTTAATTAACTCAGATAAGAGGATGTTTAGATGAAAAGTGATAAATTTGGATAAATTAATTGTCCAAATTTGGATGTCTACATTTTGCCCCTCTTTGAGATGGTGTTACGAAGTAGCATCATTTCAAAGAATATTAAAATATAGAACCTGGAAGGAGATGGTTAGATTGAGAAGGATGCCCCAATCATCAAACAGATGACTAGGAAGAAATATGATGGAGGTGAAGATGAATATTAGGGATAAGGATGCCCCCTCGAGAGGACATGTGGGTTCAAGAGAACACAAATGTGCTCTTGAAATGGATGAGATGATTAAATGGGAGATGAGGAAAAAGATGAAAGGGTGATAAGAGGTTGGAAAACAAAAATGGATGCAAAGATGAAGATGATGTTGCCCCAATCAAGGTACAAGCCAAAAGAGGTTGAGGATGGATGGAGTGTTGTCAATGAGGATAGGGAAGGATACATCCCAATGAGTGGTATTGATGAGGGAATGATACATCCCAAAACACCACTAAAGGATAGGGAAGAGTACCTCCCGATGATGATGATGAAAGTGTTGTTGACGAGGGAAGGATACATCCCAAACAATGCCAAAGGGATATGGAAGAATAAAATGGGATGATGATGATGATGATGATGATGAGGATGATTGGATCCAGGCTTGTAACAAGACTGAGAACAAGACCAAGGATATGATTAGATGATTCGGGCTAAATGGAATGGATGGAGATTGGATAGAGATGTGAGATAAGGATGAAAAATGAATGGATGGGGGGATACATGCAAGACAATAGAATGGAAAATGAAATGCAATCCTAATGTAATTTTCCATCTTCGGAGCACTAATTTTTGATATAGCATAAGACACCAAGTGCCAGGGTATGTGGAACCAAGGCATAATAGTGTCTAATGCATGAAATAAACACAACAGACAAGAAGGATATCCCAACACCCCAAAGTCACAAAGACCTTGGTCGGGCTAGGTATTGAGATAACCACAAGCACAAAAGGATGTCCCAACATAACACAAGACCTCGGGGATCTTGGTGGGTACTACGTGGGACAACCAAGAAGACACAATCAAACAAAAGATCAAGATATGCCCCTATTTGGACCAATCAAAACATGTCATAATATGATGGATCATGGCAGCCTTGACAAGTGATGATAGGGAGCTGAAATGATAAACAAAAGCCAAAAGCATCAAAAGATCGCGATCAATTTCCAATGTCCTTTGCCATAGGATCAAGGGGATAGATGGGATTGATGAGGTATATTAGGAAGGATGCATCCTGTTAAGACCAATGATGGATACTAAGCTAAAAGATCGATATGATGCAGGGTATTCAAAACCGATTAGATCTCATGATACGAGTGGATCTCATTTGTTAAGAACCAGCTAGATAAGGGCATAGATTGATGCCATGGCACAAGACATGAAACTGACACCCCTAAAGACCTAGGGGCTCAAGGGCCAATCAAAGATTAGCCTTGCCTATGTGAAAGCGCAGAGCCCACGTAGTTCAGTGAAAGGCTGACGACTGACCAAGATGGATATTTTGATGGATGATAAAGATAGGATGGAGAAAAGGAGCAAAGTAGACAATGGCGATCGATGATAGACGATAGACGATAGATGATAGACAATAGAG
Organism: Sequoia sempervirens; assembly: GCA_007258455.2. NCBI lineage: Eukaryota > Viridiplantae > Streptophyta > Pinopsida > Cupressales > Cupressaceae > Sequoia > Sequoia sempervirens. Next base: position 131,471,932 of record VDFB02353493.1, read on the forward strand.
GAGCATATGGACAAAGTAGAAAGACTGATGCTAGATGATAGCGGAGGCCCAGGGGTGGATCAAGTGATCAACCTTGCCTACGTGAAAGTGCAAGGGCAACGTAGTTCGACCAAAGACCAAAGGAAAATGATGGATAAAGGATGATAAGATGATAGGATAAATGGATAAAAATATGGGACCGATACGACAACATAGGATAGACCTATTGGATTGGATAGTATGATGACGATCACATAAAGCTCAGGGATGGGGCAATTATCCAAAGCATTAAAATGACTTGGGAGGATGATATGATGGAGAGATGAATGATGAGAAAGGATAGGGGATTGTTAAGATGTGGAAGAGAAGTAGAAGTGATGACAATTAGATAAATGGCATTGGGTTGTATGGAGGGAGGCCTATAGCTAGATACTAATGACAAGGGATTGTGAGATGGGATGAGGATAAAGATGAAAGAATGGATAGAGATATAGGGATTGGGGATGGGAGGGATTGTTAGAATGGATAGAGATATAGAATCAGGAGATGAAAGGGATGTTAGGATAGATGAATATGAAGATAAGGATGGGGAGATGAAAGGGATGTTGTGATAGATGCATAGGGAGATGAAGGGATGTTATGATAGATGGATACAAAGATAAGGATGGGGGAGATGGAAGGAATGTTGTGAGAGATGGATAGGGATATAAGGATTGGGAGATGAAAGGGATGCTAGGATAGATGGACACAAAGATAAGAATGGGGGAGATGGAAGGAATGCTGTGATAGATGGATAGGGAGATGAAGGGATGTTGTGATAGATGATGTGGATATATCATAAAGGATGGATATGGAAGGCATGAGGGATGGATGGATGGATGACCAAGGCTGGATGATGTATTGACGGGAAATGATGGTAGGATGCATAAGATAGGTGGGATGGAGGGGATTACGTGCATAGCTAGAAGAATAGTAGGAAGCATAGCGGATGGAGGAAATGCATATCAGGAAGTTGCCCCCAAGTACAAATAGGGATTTACGCATGATGCCTATTTGCTAGGTTTTCATCATGTACTTATCCAAGGCACTTGTTTGCCAAGTTTTCACCATTGGACGAATTATTTCTCTTTACTATTTATTTTTTGACGTTTTTCTGATTTTTTGTTTTTAATTTTTTGGATTTTTTTTGACTTTTTGGATTTTTGGATAGTAGGGGGATGAAAATGGATAAGGATAGGGATGTGGATAAGGTAATTTAGAAGATACATGATAAGGATATGGATGAAGGACTCAAGCATCAAGTTCTATATGAGGTATTAAGAGCCCATGTTCAAACCGACTATTGGATGTTAGTACAACCTTATTAGGATAAATGGATTATGCAAGAGGATGAATTATAGGGATTTGAGAGGGGAGATATATGGGATAATGGATGGGATGCTACAAAGGGTATGTATGGAATTATGGGGTGGATATGTGATGGGGAGATGTGTTCAGGACCAACATTGGCACATGTGGTGGTGGATGTGAAAAGATAATATGATTAAGGGATAAGGAATGTGGGGATAATGGAGGAGATGGAATGGTGAATTTCGGGACATAGGGACCAAAAACAGACTTAGGAGATGAAAGGGGTGTACGATTAGCTTTTGGATTAGCGAATTTGGATGTTCTTACATATTTTTCATGTGATGGCATTGCATCTTTTTTCTTTGGGATCCACATGGTTTTGATATTTGCTTTGGTGGGCCTTTGTGGCCTATGGATTTGATGTATATTTAGATTTTTCTTCTCTTCACCATGTCTTTTGGAGGGGACAAGGGGAGCCGTAGATTCATGTGGATGCTTGGATTTATGCATTTTTTCTTTAACAGCCAAAGTGCTTTTAGTAGCAATGGGATGGGTGTGAGGAGATGGATGATGTGGAGTGATGGAGGTAGGAGTATGGGGATTATGTGTAGATGGAGGATGTTTAGGTATCTGCCTTTGTTGATCTTGATTATAGGATATGTGAGAGGGATGTTTATGATGGATGAGATGGATAGGTGTTGGATGGATGAAAGGATGAGATGGAGGAGGTGATCTTGGGATATATGGACTGAAAGCAGTCATAGTGGGTGGAGGGACATAAGAACCCAAGATGGATGGAGTAGATTAAGGGTGGGAGATGGTGGATGGAGGGATGTAAGGAACCAAAATGGATGGAGCAGATGAAAGAGGAATATGGACAGTTGTTTTGAGGCGATATGATAGAGGAGGGATGGTAGCATATGGTCTAGTGGAACGATGGGAAGAGCTGACATTTCTTTTGCAAAAGGCTCGTTGAGGACGTCTAGAGGTTGTACAAACATTTTTAGATTGTGATTTGTGAGAAATAAGTCCAAGACCTTGCATAAATATTTTTTCTTTGACTTGAATGGGCTCCAAAATACCTTGCTCATGAAGGCCTAGACCTTTTCCTTGATAGTTCATTTTATTGAGCATGTGATCCATGATAGGATTTGTATTATGCTGAAAACATGATGCAAGTCCATTATTAGGTGGAGGATGATGGGTGGTATATACACTATGTTTTTCTTCTATGAGGAGGCCACCATGGAAGAATGTGAGGGTACCAAGGGGATATGCAAGTGGTGTGGGGATAGTAGTTTTAGGCGATGATGGGGGATTATGAGAGGGAGATGATGGGATAGCAGCATTTGGATGGGTGGTATCAGGAGAGGGATCAAGGGATATGATAGGATTTGGATTTGTGATAGTGGGCTCATGCGATGGAGATGGAGATGGAGCAGTGGAAGCTTGAATGACAAGGGGATCATGGGATGGAATGGATGGGGGACTGTGATCTTGAGGTGGACTAGATGGGATGGTAGGATCTTGATCTAGAGAAGGGGATATGTTGGCATGCTTTGGATTAGACTCTTGGCATGACTCATCTTGTGTGGATGGCAAGATGATAGAGTGGTGGAGAGAATCTTCAAGTTGGGGAGATGGAAGGATGGAGGATTCAAAACATTCATGGGATTCGATGGGTTCGATGATTCTTGGGGTAAGAGTTGGGTGTTCAATGGATTCAGTAGATGTGATGGTTTCATCACTGATAGATGTTAGGTGGAGAAGGGTCTCATCACTAATGACTGTGGATGATGGGTTGGGATGGCATGATTCCATAGCTTCAAGGTGTGGAGTGGGAGATGTCTTCTTTGCTACAAGTCCTTGGAGAACTTCTGGAGTGAAGAACTTGAATATTCTAGGCTAAGATGGAATGGTAGGAGTGGATTAAGGATTATGGATTGGTGGACTAGGATTATATGGGGGAATGGGATTGGATGCAAGACTTGGAATAGATGGGGGAATGGGATTGGATGCAAGACTTGGAATAGATGGGGGATTAAGATTAGATGATGGGTTAAGAAATGGTGAATTAGGACATGAGGATGCGGGTGGTGGATTGTAGTACGGGTATGGGGATGGTGGATGAGGATGGGAAGATTAAGGTGGCGGATGTAGATATTGAATGGTGGATGTCAGATTAGGATAAGTTGATGTGGATGTTGGATTAGGATACGAAGGTACGAATGTAGGATTAGAGTGAGTAGATTGGCATGGAAGATTAGGGTAGTGGGTATATGCAGATGAAGGATTTAGATAGGAGGATGTGGATGGGGGATTAAGATAGGGGTATTGAGATGGTTGACTAGGATAAGAGGGTGTGGGTGTTGGATAAGAGGATGATGTAGATGAAGGGTATGATGGATATGATGGATACCCCTTGTCAAAGGTAGCATAAGCAACATGATTAGGCATGGATGAAGACATAACGAGATAACTCGAGGGGGTGATTGGATTTTGGAAAGTGGGTGGAGAAAGCTTACTAGCAATGATAGTGTCAAGGGGATCTATGTCACATTATTCTTGATCAACAAGACTTTTGTTATCATTGTCAATGTAATTAGGGTTTCCCTTGACCACTATTGATGGAGGATAAGGATTCATGGTGGTGAAAGGATAAAGAGGATGGATGAAAGACTTTGGATGGGATTGGACTAAAGCTCAAATTAGGATTTTGGTCAAGCTCAAATCAGGATTGGACTAAAGCTTAGATTAGGATGATTGGATGATGCAACGTGATTGATTATGATGATAAGATTTGATTATCAAAGGATGATTGCGACACCAAATCTACTTTGAGATGGAAGTAGATTGATTGGGTTGAAGGTGATTGGATAGGAATGCGATTGGATTGGATAAGATCGATCGATGATTGATAAGATAGACTGAGGGATCAGATAGGATGACGAAAGGGACTGTAAACCTTGTTCAGAGATTACCCTAGGTGACGTAGGATACTGATTGATCGGATTAAAGGATGAGTGAATGATTACAGCACCAAATCCACTTTGAGATTGAAAACAGATTGATTAGGCAGACAATGATGATTGAATTAGGACGGATGACAATCCTAAGCGGATGTTGATGATGATGATCAAATCAGACACTTAGGTCAATTTGGATAATAACCCGAGACGAAGTTCAAGGGATTTGGATGGGGGAAATGATGATTTGATTGGAGAAATGGATGAACAAATACTCAAAATGAGCAAACAATTGATCGAGATGGATGAACGATTACTTGGAACGAGTAAATGACTACTAAGAATGAATGAATGACTCTCAGAACGAGAAGATGAAAGCTCAGAATGAGAAGATGAAAGCTCAGAATGAGAAGATGAAAGCTCAGAATGAATGATAGGTTACTCAGAACGAGTAGACAATTGATCGGGATTATAGAATGAGAGTTTGAAATGATTGAAGGTGGTGTGAAATGGATGAATGTTCGCTCGGAACAAGTAAATGAATAATTGAAATGACAAAACAAGAGTTCAAAATGGTGAAAGGAGGTTTGAAATGGATGAACGTTTACTCAGAAAGAGTAAACGAATGATCAAAACGATAGAACATGAGTTCAGAATGATGAAGAGCGAGAATTCAAAATGATGAAAGGGGGTTTGAAATGGATGACCGTTTACTCATAATCGAGTAAATGGATGAACAAAATGATAGAAAAAGAGTTTGGAATGATATACAGAGATGTGAAATGGATGAATGTTTACTCAGAACAAGTAAACAAATGATCAGAATGACTGAACGAGAGTTTAGAATGATAGACGGAGATGTGAAATGGATGAACGTTTACTCAGAACAAGTAAACAGATGATCAAAATGATAGAACGAGAGTTTGGAGTGATGAAAGGATGTGTGAAATAGATGAACGTTTACTCAGAACAAGTAAACGAATGATCAGATTGATAGAACGAGAGTTCAGAATGATGAAAGGATGTGTGGAATGGATGAACGTTTACTCAAAACAAGTAAACAGATGATTAGAATGATAGAACAAGAGTTTGAAATGATGAAAGGATGTGTGAAATGGATGAACGTTTACTCATAATGAGTAAACGGATGATCGAAATGATAGAACAAGAGTTCAGAATGATGAAAGGATGTGTGAAATGGATGAACATTTACTCAGAATGAGTAAACGGATGATCAGAATGATAGAAAGAGAGATCAAAATGATAGACAAAGATGTGAAATGGATGAATGTTTACTTAGAACGAGAGTTTAGTGTGATGAAAGGATGTGTGAAATAGATGAACGTTTAGTTAGAACGAGTAAATGGATGATCAGAATGATAGAACAAGAGTTCAGAATGATGAAATGGGGTGAGAAATGGATGAATGTTTACTCAGAATGAGTAAATGAATGATCGTAAAGACAGAATGAGAGTTTAGAATGATGAAAGGATGTGTGAAATGGATGAATGTTTACTCGAAACGAGTAAACAAATGATCAGAATGACTAAACGGGAGTTTGGAATGATGAAAGGATGTGTGAAATGGATGAATGTTTACTCAGAATGAGTAAACAAATGATTGAAATGATAGAACGAGAGTTCAGAATGATGAAAGGATGTGTGAAATGGATGAACGTTTACTCAGAACGAGTAAATAGATGATCGAAATGATAGAACGAGAGTTCAAAATGATGAAAGGATGTGTGAAATGGATGAACATTTACTCGTAACGAGTAAATGGGTGATTGAATAGGGAGAACAACTATTCAAAATGGATGAATGAAAGGTTAAAATGACTAAACCTTAGATTAGGGTTTTGGTCAAGCTCAGATTGGGATTAGATTAAAGCTCATATTAGGATTGGGTTGAAGATTAGAATGATTGGAGGATGTGATGGGATTGATTCTACACCAAGTTTTGGGGTTTAAAGAACGTAAGGTGCTAACAATCAGATTTTTCCAGATATGGAAATTTTAAAAAATTGTCAAATTTTTCCATTTAGGAAACCTTACGGACGTACTTTTGAGAGTCCAAATTTTTCCCAAAAAATACCCAAAACAAAGATAGGATGAATTACCAACTAATATCCCAAATTTGAGACATGCATTTCGAGTTATGGACAAAAATGATTTTTCAAAATGCTAGAAAAAAACACTAAATTGCAATTTTGAGGGTCATAATGCAACCACCCGTAAAATTTCAGCTCAAACAGACACCCAAGTCAAAAGTTATGGCCTCCGGAAGTTTTGGCACAAAAATCAAAATTCTCAAAATGAAGCCTAGGTGATTGGAATGGATGATTTGATGCTGGATATGGAATCTAATGGTGTTGTAAGTGGTACTTATGTGATTTTGGTGATGAAATGATGACTTTCAGAAAATTGTTGATGACGACAAACAGCGGCTTGGAATAGATGAATGACTCTCAGAACAAGGGGAAGAAGATTCGAAATAGATGAATGAATACTAAGAATGAGTAAACAAGTGCTCAGAATTAGGATTGGATTGAAAGATATGATGGGATTGGTGTCACTAGTCAGATTTGGGAACTAGATATGTTTGTTTTCCAAATTTTTCACAAAGGGGCATCTGTGCTCTCCTGGGGTGTCTGTCCTCTTGGGGCGTCTCTACCCCCTTCTAGGGCATCTCTACCCTCTTGGGGCGTCTCTTCCCTCTTGGGGAGTCTCTGCCCTCTTCTGGGGTGTCTCTGCCCTCTTGGGGCGTCTCTGCCCTCCTGGGGCGTCTTTTCCCTCTTTTGGGGTGTCTCTACCCTCTTGGGGTGTCTCTATCCCCTTCTGGGGCATCTCTGCCCTCCTAGGGTGTCTCTTCCCTCTTGGGGCATCTTTGCCCCCTTCTAGGGAATCTCTGCCCTCTTGGGGCATCTCTACCCCCTTTTGGGGCGTCTTTGCCCTCTTGGGGTGTCTCTACCCCCTTCTGGGGCATTTATGCCCTCACAGAGGGGAAAATTCACCCCTTTTCAGTGCAGATTCGCCCCACTATGGGGTGGACTTTTTAAGTGGGTAAATGGGCTATTAAATGAAGAGACGGGCGATTGGAACGGGGTGTTGGATAATCAGATTGAGGAAATAGATGATCAAATTTGGGAAAATGATTGGAATGGATGAATGATGGCTGAATTGTAGCAAATGCTTGAGAATGCAAATTGGCAGCATAAGGTTGCTCAAAATGAAAGTGTTGAAAATGCCCTTGAGGAGGGGGTATTTATAGAAGAATTTGAATTATCTAGAGAGTTCAATGGTTGAGATTCATCCAACAAGGTCAAGATGAAGGGCTATGGTGGGTTGAGAACTCAGAAGCCCTCACATCTTGACATGTGGATGGTGAAGTGGCTAAGAGGAGATGAGGTGTAAGTGAGGTGGCCAAAAGGTACATGATGTGGAGGAAGGACAAGTACCTTCTAAGTACTTTGATGTGACCTTTCAATGATCACATGGGGAGGGGGAAAGCTTTGGGAGAATAAAAGTGAATTAAAAATTTACAATGATTGGAAGAATCTAGTGGATAAGACAAGGTTCCCAAAAGGTGGGAATTTGTCACATGTGACTTGATGTGACAAGTCAAAGATTCTAGAAGATGCATGGGAAAAGGGAATTCTAGAAGGAATAAAATGTGAATTAAAAATTCACATGGGGAAGAAAGGAGCCTAGGGTGAATAAAAAGGAATTAAAAATTCCTTGGGGGATGGGGAGAGTTGACTAAGGTACTAATTAGGTTTAACTAATTAGTAATTAGAGGATAATTAGGGGTTAATGAGGATTAGAAGCCAATTTGCAAAAGTTGGAGGATGTGACACATCCTAATCAAGGATTAGCCATGTGCACATCCTTAATGAAGAGATTAGGAGATGGATTAGGATTAGATGAAAATGACATGTGAGGAATTAAATAAATGTAATATTTATTTAATTTATTTGATGAAAAGGGGATTAAGGAGGGTAAGTCATTTAATTATTAATTAAATACTTTAGGGATTTGGCAGAATTAAGGATATTAATTAAATAATAGTAATATTACTTAATTAACTCGGATAAGAGGATGTTTAGATGAAAAGTGATAAATTTGGATAAATTAATTGTCCAAATTTGGATGTCTACACTTACCATATCCATCCATCCATAGATCTATCCAAGCATCCACCCATGGCATTCCATGCATTACTAGACATTGGGAGTAGATATTTACATCTTGTTTTAGGAATAAATCTTGATCTATATCTTCCAACTGAAGTGGTGATCAAAACATTTCCAAACATGAAAACAGATTGGTGAAAGCATTTATGGGAAAAAATCTAAATCACTATCCCATGGCATATTTTGATGAGAGGATGTTCCTTATCAAGTTTATCTCTCATTGAACATCAATCCAGGAAATCAATATCAATTGAATCTAATTTGTACTTCAACGTCACATCAAATCATTCAAACAAAATTTTGTTGCAAACCGAGCTTCACAATCTTGATCAATCACATCCAATCAATCCATCATCATCTCGAGATATCCTTCCCAATCCTTGTGTTTCTTAACACTATCCATGCATTGTTGTGTATCATCAACAATGTTATCATCATCAATCCATCAATAAGATCAATTGAACCTAGCTTGGTTTTCAAAAAAATCCCAAAACATATCATTGATATCATCACACATATCCATATCCAAATCATCAAAATCATGCAAAAATCCAAAAAAATCCAAAACATATTAAAAATCTAAAAACAAGTCAAAAAATAGAAAAGGTAAAAAAAAAAACATAGTAATCATGTCAAACTACATGGTCTCTGCATGTATAACGTAGGCAAGGATAATGTTTGATCAGCCCTCAAGACCCTTAGGATAGTCTTTTAGGTTAGTTTCTTGTTCAAAATCTTAGAAAACACAAAAAACATTGGAAATTTTGAAAATCAAAACAATTATAAAATAACCTAAAAAATCCAAAAATAGCCTCTAAGTTACACACAAAAACATCAAACACATCCAAATATTTGAAAAAATACATCTATCCCATTTCACTTTCACTCAATAAACTTCCATCCACAATAAATTGATTGTCATCTTCAACCTTTGGCAAAACAAATGGAAACAAGTGTAGCAAATTTGTAAAGTGGAAACCTAAATGTGAAAATATTGAGTCTAGATCATTGATTAAACAAGTTGGTTAGCCTTATATCAATGAATTTTCAAAAAACCCATCAACTTTCCACCATCCATAACATGTCCTAGGATGCATCCTTCCAACAATTGAAATTATCTTTGGTAATCACTTTGGATACTTATCACAAACAAAACACATCCCTTTAGCTGGAGATATGAAGAACATTAGCTTGTTTATTTACTTGATCTTTCTTATGATTTATCTTATTTTTTTCATTCCAATGACCTCTTGATTATGTCTATCAAAATGATTTATAGAGAAAGGAATGATCCATTGATCATTATCTTTAATTTTCTATGCTTTTTGGATGCTCTTGTAATATAACCTCGACGAATACTTTCTTTGTTAGGTATGTAGGGAAGTTGTTTTGGATAGCTTGTTGAATATTACATTGGGAGGTTATGCCTTTCTATTTTTTGGTCCAATATGTTTGAATCTACTAAAGTAAATCCTCACAAGGTTTATGTATGTCAAGTGTGAGCAAGAATAATCCTATCTATTTGTCGAGTCAAAGTCCATTGTACTAGATACAATTCCATCCTGGTTGGCCATACCTTGATGCATCGTATCTATGTGTTTTATCAAACATAAGGAATATTGTGTCATTCATGTGCCAATCCCTGCATATGCAAATTATCATCACTCATCACCATATCTAATAAAGTCTCAAATAATCATAGACTTGTACTTCTATATCTTCTTAGAATCAATGGTTAATCCATCCATCTTATTCTTCTTATTTTTCTATCCTTACTAATAGTTCTATCCAAGTGTCGAATCTGTGCTATATATATCAAAATATACATAAGGCTACCCATGGCCAATGACTCTCTGCATCATCAAATCTATCTACAACAAACATCTAAGCTTTCTAATCCTCTTTGAGCTAAACTGATCTTAAATCTTTATCATGAGCTCGACACAAAAAAGTGAAATTTTTGGTTGATCTCTCAAGGGGGAAATGTAGTAGCATCATTCCTTCCATCGAAGCAATAGTGGGGCATCCAAAAAAATTAGAAAATATTTGAATTTTGATCTTGGCAGTGTTTGTCTTTGAATCAACGCAATAGGTACCTCGCTTCAAAGAGGGACAAAAATGTAAACACTTAAATAGTTTTGAATGATATTACACATCTGATTCTAATTAATTAACACAATTTCCTCCTAAATCACTTATGATTTAACCATTTAATTAAACAATCTTTATTATTTAGTTAAATTCATCAATTTATACTATTAATCAAATAATTAAATTTATTAGATTAATTCAGCCTCCCTTGACTAATGTTCACCACATTTAATTAAATAAATTTATTTAATTAATTAAATCCCTAAAGTCCTCTCATTTGTTTAAATAAATCTAATTATTTAACAAATGTCATAAATCCCCTAATCTACTCAAGTCGATTAATTATGAATTATTTAACTTTAATCTTCTCCTAATCCTCATTAACCATTTCTCTAGCTTTTAACATCACTAAGGTTAATAAACCTATGATCAACTAACCAACTTGCACATGAAAACAATTTCTTTTAATTAACTAATTCCCTATTTCCCTCTCAAATGCATATTCTTCGAAATATTCCTCTCAGCCACCCCTTCATTCAATTTCCCTCCAAAGGTTTTTAAATCCTCTCACAAGGTCTTAAATACCTCTTACAAAGACATTTAATTGCACTTACATGTCATCTTGTCCCTTTTACATCTCAACCATATGCTTTCATTTCTCTTACACTCTCTTACCAATCCACCTACATGCCTTAACTCGTCACATTCTTCAAAATGTGCTAGACACATATCCCCATGTCTTTCATTAGCCTTCTAACAAGTGTCACAATGCTATTGGTCACCATTTTGGTCCCACATCCTCCAAATTCATCCATTCTTCAACCCTTATCTCTTATAAATAGAGGCTTCCTCTATTGAATATGGATCCATCATCTCATGCGAAGTCATTATTCTCATTTCATCCATGAATCATCCAATTGCTATCACTATCTTTGAGGGAAATTGAAATTTACCACATCCATTTGATCCACCTCTTCATGCAAAGTCATTATACTCATTCTCATCTATCAATCATCCAATTACTATCACTACCTTTGAGGGAAATTTGCAATTATCAAATCAATTTTCATCCACAATCTCATGTAATCTTACTATAGGAACATTCATCCATATTAATCACTCATTTTCATCACTTCAACTAGGTTATCAACACATTTGCATCACAATCACATATACGTGGAGTCAAAGGGATTGGGAAAGGGCCACTTTCCACATTAAAGTTACACCAATCCCCTTATGGGATTGAGGTTTGATCTACTTTTTCTTTACATAATTTCATTTACTTTCTTTTGTGATTTTATTTCATTTTTTCATCTTTTAGTATGATCTAAAATCTCATAGGGAATGATGTTTGTGCTTATTTGAATGACTAAAGCTCTCGTGTTTGTCTATGTTTAGCTAGGTGCAGATTATCATTCATAGTGTAATAGATTCTTTATGTTCTAATATTGTTGTCTTGTGTAGATCTTTCTTGTCTAATGCATTTTTTTGTAAGTCTTCAACCTGGGGGAATACTTCCTTGGTTTGAAGAGCTCTATGCTTCCTCTATAGTATCCTTTTGGTTTCATGGTGTTATTTATGTTTAGTATATTTTCTTTAGCATCCATATTAGTGTAGATACATTGTGTGCTATAGTGGGGGGGAAATTTAATGTCGTAAAATTACACCCCTTGCACTTTTGCATACATTCTTGTATGCAATTTAGTGTCCACTCCCTTAGCATTTGTATAGGCTCATTTTATCCATTGCATAAGCATTTTTCCATACTAGGATGCTCAGGACCCCTTTTTATTAGCTACCTTAGTGCATTGGCTTTGTATTAAACCTTTGGATTTTCCCATTCATATCATTTTGTAGTGTGATGTGTCTGGACACTAGTGCACCACACTAGCATCTTGTGACATTTCAACATTCAAATAGTTCTTTATGAGTGCCTTGGCACTTGTCAGCTACTTTTATCAATGGTAATGGTTGGGACACCTTGTAATGGCTTGAGAATTTTCTTTTCCCTCCTATTCTCTCTTTAAAATCTATCTTTTCAATACATTTGGTCTTCTTCTTGATTTCTCCCTCTTGGACACACTCTTTTCTCTTTCTCTCTTGCTTGCATAGCTCTCTACAACTTTTTATAGCACTTCAGCTCTCAAGTTCTAACAAAACTCTTGGAAAATCTCTTTACTCCCACAACTCTATCTCTCTCCTTGGCTTCCTCAATCCTTGCAGGTGATATCTATCTTTCTTATCTTGTATATTTAAGAATCTTAGGATCTCTCACATTCCCTATCTATTGCATCTCTATTTTCTGATACAGGCTCTCCTCCTTAAGCAAGGTTTGCATTTATCAGTCTTACACATTTCATTTTTGATTATTATTTATTTCTATCTTTCTATCGATACATGGAGCTAGGAACACCAAAATGGGGGTTTGACTGAGGCAAGCCCCTAAATAGCCCCAACATTTTCCCTCAATATTATGTGTACAGGTACTAAAGATATTTTCTTGTTGTAGGATTCATTAGTTGGGTTCTTGTAAGCGCTTTATTTCTCTCCCCTTTTCTTATCATTTACATCTCACTTACCTTGCTTTATTTCAGTTCTATCATATTTTGTTACTTTGTTGCATTCTTAAAGTTCTTCATAGTTAGAATAGAAGTAGTCACTCTTCTATTTTATGAGACATTCTTAGTTTTTAGTTAGTACGAAATGCCAGCACACCTCTGGGACTCTAGCATACTGTGCTATAATCTAAACTCCACGCTTTTTGTCCTTTGGCTGAAAAATTACTAGTTTTTTTGGAAAACCTCTATACCTGCTCTTTCTAATTCTAGAGCTCTCACTCTATTCCTTGAGGTAGTTTAGGGTAGTACACTCCCTAGGATTCTCTTGAGAATAAAGAGACTCATGAGCAGTGAATCCCCCTTATGTATAGATAGAAGAAGCATTATTGGAGGTGCATTTTTCTTTGGAAACAAACTAGTTTCATGGTTGTGCAAAAAGCATGAGTCAATTACTCTTTCAATAGCTAAAGTAGAGTATGTGGTAGTAGTGGCATGTTGTACTCAAGTGTTATGGATGAAACAAACACTTAAAGATATCAAGATAGAGTACAAGGAACCTCTTTCTATTCTTTGTGACAATTCAAGTGTAATAAACATATCAAAGAATCTAATAATGCACTCTAGGACCAAGCATATATCAACCAAGTATCACTTTTTGAGAGAAAAGGTAGTAGATTAGGAAGTCTGCATGGACTTTGTGTCAACCAAAGATCAAGTGGAAGATATATTCACCAAGCCTCTTCCCAAAGAGAAATTTGAATATCTAAGGTAGAAGTTGGGAGAGTAATTTCTCCCACATCAAATCACTAAATTTTAGTGATAGGTCCATCCTTGTTCTCGAACAACCGCCCTACAATTCTATGGGGATATTGGTTAGGGAACTAATAAACTAACGCCCCTACAATTCTATGGGCTTCCATCCAACTACCTGGGGGTGAAGGATGGAGTTAGGCAACAACCGTTATTACCTGTTAGGGCGACGAGCTTCAATTGAGTGAAGTGGCCCTGGTGGCCCAGGGAATCATAGCCCATCCTTCAGCATTGTTGTGAGGGAGGATGGGGCTAAACTATCTCTGTCCAGCTAAAGTATCTCTGTCCAGCTAAACTATCTCTGTCCAGTTTGGTTAATGGCTGTCCAGTTTGGTTAATGGTTTAGGTGGTTGGGTTGTAAAGTGAAGATTGGCCGGTGCCCCATAGCAGTGAGTGAAGATTGGCTGGTGCCCCGTAGCAGTGTATTGCTCTAATCCCAACGGTAATGTATTATATCCCAACGGTAATGTATTATAGTTGTCTACTCCATCCAGCTTGCCTTCCATCCATTTGATTGTCCAACTAGTCGGCCATCCAAACAATGAACGACTGTCCCGCCCATCCATTCACCCCCAGGTAGTTCCTCTGGGAATTCAAGTTGCTAATCTCTCAGAAAAAAAGTTGGATTGCTTTCCTGCTTTGTCCATCCAGCCCCCCCTACAATTCTATGGGCAGCCTTCGGCATCGACCATATTGGAACAACTATATGGGAGGGTGGGGGGGTGGGGTTGGACCGACCCAAAGGCGAATAGGTCGGTCCAACCCCACCATCCCATTCGACAAGGGATGGGTGGGTGGCAACCCATTTTGTCCCCCCACCCGCAACAATCACCCTCCCACCCATCCCAGAAAGGGCCTCCCACCCCCCCCTGGGTGGGTGGCCCTTCAAATAGTAGGGGCCTCCCACGAATAGAATCTACTGGGGGGGCCAGGTCGGTGGGGTTTGTGGGGGTGAGGACAGGTAATGGCAAGACAGTTGAAGTTTAGGATGTTGGGCCACCTAAAATTCTATGGGCAGATCGATGGATTGATCGACCTTCGAGAGTTAGATCGGTGTTCCGGCCCAGAAAGAATATTGATTACCCAGAAATAATCTTGATTGTTCGGCTCCGATGGATAACTAGTTAGGATGGTTCTCATCTCCGGAAGGAAGTTAGGTGGAAGAGAATAGGTCTTCCTTTCAACCATCCTTCCTTGAAATCCCCCTACTATTCTAAGGGCCTTCCCTTCCCTTCCTAGCACGGCTAGAACTTGAACCTGGGGGGCTAGAACTGGGTGGGGAGGAATTCTAGCAGATTAGGGCCTCCCTGCGCGGCTAACTCCCTGGTGAACTCCGACGGGCTAGTCGAGGTAATGAACTATTAGGCCATCCCTCATCACCCCCGGTAGCTCTGGACCTAACTTTCTTTCTTTCTTTGCATCCCTACAATTCTATGGCCGGTTCACTGGACTTCCCTACAATTCTATGGGCGGTTCACTGGACTTTCTTTGCATCCCTATAATTCTATGGGCGGTTCACTGGACTTGGGCTCACTGGAGTATCCAACCGGGGCCTCCTTTGGACCGGGAGCGATGTTCTCGAACAAAAGCAGCGAGAAGGATGGGAAGCAGCGAGAACCAAAGAGAACAAGAAGATTTATACAACCACAAAAGAGTGTGAAGAAGTCAAGTCAAGTATGCATGGTTTTAGAAATTTCTTACAACTTTATGGTTGTAGAGTCTTGGAAAATTTATTTATCTTTGCATGGTATATCAAAGGGGGAGAACATTAGTATTAGTAGGATTCCTAAATATTCCCTTTTCCATTGATGTCAAAGGATGAGAGAATGTTCAAATCCTCACGCAATTGAGTAGGGGGAAAGTTGAGAAAAATTATCATTGCTTATCAAAGGGGAAGATATGCCTAATGGGGAGAATTTTTTTTATGTTGAATGAGAAATGCATAATGTTGAAAAGAAAATGCATTTATAGTGCTATTTGTTTGGGCCAAGCATTTGGTTTTTCCATCAATGACAAAGTGGAATATTTTTGGCAATTTGATAGTCATTGCTGTCAAAAGGGCTTCATAAGGATGGAAAAAAGAAAGATTCATTAACCTTATGGTTTAGAGAAAGCCTTCAATATTTGAAGAAGTTTGGGATTTGAGCCTTAGGCTTACCTTATAGCGCTTGTTGAAGGAGGAAGGAGTTAGTCATTTTGAGCTAAGTCCAAAAGTTGTTGATACTTCTAGTGGTTCTCATAACTTTGTCAGTCCCCACCTAGGTTGTCCTAACTTTTATATGTTCCACCCAAGTTAAAGTTAGTTCATTTTAGTATTTGATGTTGGTTTAAAAACCTCCTTCAATCACCGATGAGGTTATCAAAACTTCCTTTGTTCTCGCTTGCTAGAAAAAATATTTATTTTAAGAAAAAAGGTGAAGAATCCACTGAGGAAAAAGATTCAATATTTTATAAAGGTTATGAAACCTCCATCAATCACTAAAAAGGTTATAGGAACTCCATCGGTCACCGAAAAGGTTTTAAGAACATCTCTTTCTCCCGAAGCTAGAATGGGGGATGTCCAAAAGGGTTTCGTGCATTAGGGCCAAGTCTTATGGCTTACCCAGTCAGGGCGTTAGTGGTTGGTGTTAAGGCTTACATCTTAATAGAAAGTAATGTAAGGGGTATGAAGAAAACCCAAACCCAAACCCACGAAACGGTTTCGGGCTTCATAGGTAAGAGCTAAGGCATACTCCTTAACTAAATGCAAAGAGATGGAAGGGGTATGAAGGAACTTTGAATCCCAAATTTTGACCTCTCAAAGGAATTTTGGAGTTCCGTGTTTCAGTGTGATGGTTTGTGAATGGTATGAAGGTGGAAAAGGGTAAGGCCAATGGTTGAAACCTGAAAGCATGGGACAAGTGGCACATTTCTACTATTTCGTGGAAGGTTTGTCAGACCTAGTGATGGTCAGTGCATACTTGTAGGGAGATGAAATGTGTCCTTGGTGATAGGTAAACAATATGAAGGATGAGAGACTCCTGACCCCTAAAGGAAAGGAAATGAAAAGTCACCAAAATTGAAGGAGTATTTCCACAAGATATTCATGTTGGCTTGTGTTGAACACTTGATTTGGAGGAATAGTGACAAATGGTATAAAATGATTGGATAGGTTGATTCACATCATTTTTTTGAATCATTCAGACAAGATCGACGACCTAGGTTTAAACCGATCAAATCAATAATTGGATTTTAAATGCAATAATTACTGGTTGGTGATTGGTAGTTCATGGTGTAGGTTTTAGGATCAATGGCCTATAGATTGAATGAATAGAAGGTTGCATAGAAAATGAAGTAACCACTCCAACTACATTCTAACAAAGGATTAGTAGAAACAATTGATGCCATTAATGTTCAAGAAATAATGTGTTTGGAATGAAATCGAGCATGTAAGAATATGAAACTAAATGCAGATCAAAACCTAATATTGGTAGATTCCAAAAATAACACTTGCATTGAATGATGTAGGTGCTTGTTTGGATCAAGGAGAGTTGGATTGTTGGAGAAGCTAAGTGAGAAAATTTGAACGACTAAGTGTGTGTGTGTTATAGAATAGAGGTGAAAATGGTGCATTCTCAAGTTAAAGTAGAACCATTATTTTGTAAATATGAACTTGTAATGTGGTAAGAGGTTGTGCCTCAAAAAGATTGGGTTGGTGCTCAATCAGGTGTGTAGTGTACCTTGAGGTTGGGGCCTAAAAACATTATCTTTGGTTTGTAGTGTACTAGGAGGTTGGTGCCTCAAAACATTGTCTTGGGGGTCAATGTACTTGTAAGTGGGTGCTTCCAAAATATATGTAATATATTTGAATGTGAGGTTGGATTTGAGCAATAGAGTCAAGAAAATTTTCCCACTATAGTTATTCCCATGTTGGGTTTTCCATGTATATCTGGTTTCTTCTTATGTGTGTGTTATTACATATATCTAGTGTCTTCTTATGTGTGTGTTGTTTTTCTTGATCTTTAATATTGTCTACTATTTTAATGTGTTAAAAATTTATACACTAATTCACCCCCCTTCTCAGTGTATTGGTGTTATTTCAAAATTTATTTTTTTTCCAACATTTTTCTCACATGAATCTTCAATTTGGCTAGCAAAGGTCTCATTTTATGTGTCTTTAGCAATTGTCTGCTAAGTTAGCATTGTTTGTTCAATTTCATATTCCTAAATTATTCGTTGAAAATTTTTGAAGTGCAAAGCCAAATGGACCACATTGATCTCTTTCCTTCAAGATTTTCAATTATGTTCTCATCAATTTCAAGCAACCATTTTGGGGTTCTCAAATGTCTTATATTTGAAATTTTTCTTTCTTCCTCACAAAGGTTTCGTGTTCTCATCTAATTTGGTGATACATAATGTTCAAATATTTCATTTTCAATGTTATCAATGTTTTCAATATTAATTCCAATATTTTAATTTCCAATTTCAACATTTTCAATATCAATTTCAACATTTTAATTTCCAATTTCAACATTTTCAATATCAATTTTAACATTTTCATTTCCAATTTCAATATGTTCAACATTTTCAAATTCTATTTCATCTTCACTTGAAATAACATTTATGGGTGGAGAAGAAGCCCCGCCTTGAGTATTTGGCATACCTTGTCTTCTCTCCCTATGAATTTCTCTATATTTTTCTCTATATGCTTGAATTTGCTCCGTTAAGAGTTCTCTCTTACCTTTTTGTGTATGACGATTGTTACTCCCCATTATACTGAGAAAAAGGAGCACAAAAATGATTGTTATGTTGAAATTTGTGTAAAAGAATGTACCAAAAGTAGGATTTTGTATGTATTAGACATAATTGATGAGTTTTCAGATAGCAGAGAGCATGTAGGGACCATTGGAATGCTCAAAATGGTCCTATATTTTTTTCCTATGGTCCAAAAAATGGATATATATTTAGAATGGTTATTTCTTATGAATTCCATGCATAGGGTGCGAAAGGTTTAGTCTTTATGCGTGGGGAAACAAATATATGTTTTTTTTTGTTTTTAAAAACCAAAGAATACGTAAAACCAATATTATGTATTATTCATATATAATAAGCATAGTATATAATATATAATATATATAATATATATAATATATATTAAATTATATATTCAATATATAGTATTTAATAAATAATATATATTATATACTATATACTATATATTATATATTATATATTGCATAATATATACTATACAATATATAATATATAGTATATAGTATATAATATATGCTATATATTAAATATATTATATAATATATATTATATATTGTATACACCTAAAATTGCTCAGGACAATTAATTAATTAAATAAAAGTTATTTAATTAATGAACCCCTTTAATTAATCTACTTATAAATAAATTCTAAATTTATTTATATAGTTCATACTTTTCTAATTCTACCATCTTAAACCACATTCTTTTATTTTTAATTAAATAAACAAATGTCAATAGTTTGTTTTATTTAATTAATAATCTTCTCACTAAATTTAAATTCCCAATTTGAATTTAGGCACATGTATCCAACTTTTTTTCTTGCCACATCATCAAGTATCACATGAATTTAAATATGTCTAATATTTAAATGGGAATTATCCTCAACCAATTCCAAAAAAAACTTTGGACACTTGGCTTTCTCCATCATTATACTCTCCCTCACACTTGGCATGGTGTTCACAGTCAGGGCAACATCCTCCATGATTCCCTCTAACTTCTCCCATCTCCACCGTTCATCTCTCCAGCTGAAATCTTGACTATTGGTTGCTGCCACATCACAATATATCTTGGAATTCCTATAAATACAACCTCTTGCTACAACATTTACAATCCCATCTTTGAGTAAACTTATTATGCAAAAATTCTGTGAGAGAATTTTAGTGTTTGTGAGCATTTAGAATAATTTAGCATTTAGCATTTGAGCATTGTAGTAGCATTTTTGTTTAGAATCATGGCTTAGTTTCATAGTTGCATTGTAGTTATCATTTTTTTTTTTATACAACATTTGCATCATAGTTTTTAGTATTATATCCATTGTCATATTACCATTATCATTCACAACATAATATCATAGCATCATTCAACATTATCATACAACTTATTAAATCATGTATGGATTAAGTTTCTTGCATTCTACAACATCTCATTTCTTAGGTTGTCATCCAAACAGTCATAGTACAATATACAAATCTGAGAGCACTAATGATTTAGAGTATCCTTGAGAATAGAGAACAATGAAATGATTTTATGAATTTTTTCTTGTTTCAATTTGATTCAGTTTTGTGATTTAAATTCTCTAATGAAATACGTTTCATTGCTCGTGTGATTTTGTTCATTTACACATTTTACCTCACACATAAATTTGGCACCCACTATGGGGCTTAGCCCTATTTTGAATAATTTCTAGAAAATCTTTCATGAATAGGTTGGGCGTGAACTTCTTTTAGCGCAACCTTGAGCTCTTGCAGTGCATAAGAAACATATTTTAGTGCATCTTGTTCTTGTTATGGTGCATCGATAACATATTTTGATGCATACAACTCCTGTTTTAGCACATTCAGGGGGTCTTTTAGCACTTTTAGTCAATACTTTAGCACATTCAGCAGTTTCTCTAGCACACAGACTAGTTATTTTGGCGCATCTAGTTGTAGTTCTTTTAGTGCATAGGAGTGATCTTTTAGCACATTTGATGTTTGTTTTAGTGCATTTGGTTAATTTTGCAAAATTCCAAAATTCTAAGAACTAATTGATATTTTCTATTTTGTAGGTACTTTTATATGTTGGTCAAAGACAATTTTATCAAATTACTGATGATATATGTAGGGGCTAGAGTTTTTATTGTCTTCTTTTAATTAAATTAGGAACCTAGTTTAATTAGAAGGTTAAAGAATCCCTTGTCTATTGTGCTTGAAGTGATAGGCCTATGCTCTCCCCTTAACTAGGTGACCAGAATGCTAAACTCACTATTTTATGCTTTTTTAACACCTTTAGAAGGTCTACCATAGTGGGAAAAAGTACTCACCCTATAGGAACAACCTAAGTGGAAACAACCAAAGACAAGTTTTCCGACCAACTGTAATCAAAGAAAATTTGGGGAAAGTTCGTAATTCGATGGTAGTGTGCAAGATAACCATGCCCAAAGCCTTTGTTCTAAAGGTTGGGAGGTCTCCTGAGAGAGTTTATCTATTTTCTGCACCAAACAGAAACCCTTATTACAAACCTTAGTGTACAAGCCAACCAAGTTATTCTCCAAACACTTTTAATATCATAGTGCAAGGGGAGGGAAGAATTTTCCCTCAAGATACTCACCATATAACCATCAAGGATTACTGGCCAAAAGCAAAGGATTCAACTTTGGTTAAGACCTAGGAAAGGAAAAACCATGGGTGCCCTCTAGGGGGTGATAGGGATGTGTGAGCTGACATGGTTCTAAGATGTGGGTTGTGGTATTTTAAGTTACCCTTGAGAATAAAAAATTGCTTGAACTATCTTCTCTTGTGTTATACCTATGGAAATCGAAGGAATTAGACCAGATTCTTGAATACACACTCAATCTTTAGTTCATAGGTGGAAATAATTGTTTGACAAGTTGTTGTGTTTGAAGTCATAATTCAAGAAATCATCCATTTAAAGAACCTAATTCACATAATTCACAAAATAGAAATCAAGAAAAATTCATTGTTCAATAGATTATACCCTAGAAACATTCAAATTCATTGATTCAAATAGCAAAATAACCAAATAGACTTGCAAAAAAAATAAAAATTGAACATTTCCAGATTAGTGCATTCACTACATTTTCTAGCACATCTGTGAACTCTTGTATTGCATCCATACCCTATTTTGGTGCATTGAGTCCTTTTTCGAGCACATTTTGGGTACATTTAGTGCATCTGAGTCATATTCTAGCACATTCATTGCATCTGCTAGCGCATATAGGTTACTTTCCAACGCATTTGTTCCATCTTTTAGTGCATCTGCAGGTCATTTTAGTGCATTCATTTCTAGAATACCCAGTTGAAATCACATCTAGGAGGGGCAATCTAGTGCATCACTATCTTTTCTAGTGCATATAGGCCACCTTCTAGCATATCTATTCCATATTTTAGTGCATCTGTAGATCCTTTTAGCGCACTCACATACATAGTACTCAGTTGAAATCGCATACTTTGGGGCAGTCTGGCGCATCCCTAGCATAGTTTAGCGCATTTGAGTCATTGTCTAGTGCATTGAGTCCATATTTTAGTGCATTCAGTATATTCTCCAGTGAATTGGGTCCATTTTCTAGCACATTGAGTCCTTTTTTCAGTGCATCTGGGGTATAGTCTAGCACATCAGGGAAGTTTATTAACACATCTATGCAATATTTTAGCACATCCATACCTTTTTTTAATACATCTAGTAAATTCAAAACTAGAGAGCTAAATTTATCCCTTGTTTGACAATTTGAACCAGAATTAAGGATCTTTTCCAAAATAGAATCATTCCTCAGAAAGACCAATGCTTTAAACTTATTGAAACTGACCTTTTCAAGTGAAATTATTCAAACTAAAACAAGATCTAACACCTTAAAGATCCTAAACATCAAACACATCACAAATCTGATTGTTAAGCTATGTTTCATCATTAGGATTTATCATCCTTCATCACGAAGCAACATAGCATAATTAGACTTAAACTTAGTCTCATCAATATAATTTTACATTCTATTTGACTTAGTTTTTATCCTTGGAAATTTCAAACAAAGGTCAAGTTTTAGTCAACCTTTAACACTTGTATGCCCATTTTAACAAGGTCTCAAAAATAAAAGTAGAAAATCAAACCATCATGGCTGAAGGAGAAGGAAATTATTTTCATAGATTTCATCAACCTAAAATAGATGAGGATCAATTGAATGATTTAACTCAGCAAATACAAAACCTTCAACAACAGATCCTTGACATGCAAAGGGAAACCACATAGATATATTTTCTTCTAGACTTCTATTTTTATTCCTCTAACATAAATCTAGACATGATACCTTCTTCACCAAAAACTACATCATCCAAATTCAATGTTTATGAATTTTTGCAAAGGTTAAATGGGAAGCTGAAATCTCAGTCCTCAAACATAAATGATCTTGAACAATCTTACCATTTCATGCATCTATCTTCATCTCCCATAAGCCAAAATATACCTCATGATTCTTTCACCCAAGTTAACAATTCTATCCAACCATCCTCTTCTATCATATCTTCTACATCCAATGATTCATGTCAATCTCTTAGTCCAATCTTTGACCAAGATCCCATTTCTCAAGAATTTTATGATGATCCCCTCCTTTCACTTTTCATCCACAATGATTCCCTTCCATCTCAAGATAAAATTATCCTTTCAAGTCCTCCTTCTACCCCATCTAATGAATCCATACCATCTCATAATTCCATTGCATCCCAGGAGCATGATAATTCTTCCATTCTATCTAATAATGTTATATCTTCTAATGATAAAGATATGCTTTCCAAAAAATCTCATGATTCCCTTCCTCCTCAAGATCAAGATATACCTCCATCTAAGGATATTCTTTCATCCTATGAGGATGTTCATCCTTCTCAAGATCAATATATTCCTTTCATACCACTTCATGATGAATCCAAACCTAATGAAGAGCAAGCTACTACATCTCCTACACGTCCTAATTCTTTTCCAAGTCAAGATCAAAGCACCCCATCATCCCTAGATCAAGATCCTATCACACCTATTCAAGCTATTCATGAACCCAACACCTCCAAATTATTGGGATCCTCCACCTTCATCTACTCTAGTTTACTTCCAACACCTATCCTTTCATGCATATCATATCCTCCCCAAAATGGACTTGCATCTTGTTTCACAAACAATACATATCCCATTGGTAAAGGAATGTGTCAAAGTATGAACTACAAAGGAAAAGGGTTAGGCATTCATGAAAAAGGTAGCCTAGAACCCAATTTTTCTCAAGAAAACCCATATTACCATGGCCTTGCTTATACACCTAAGTTTCCTAGTCTATCAAACCTACCATCTATCCTAGGTCCTCATCCTAGTTCATCAAACCTTCCATCTATCCTAGGTCCATATCCTATTCCTCAAGAACAACAAAGGCACACATCCTTGATACACTTTCCAAATTCTACCTACGCTCACTCGTCCATAATCCCTCCATATCATTCATCTCAATCTATCCCTCACATTGCTCTTGGAAGCAATTTGGGTGCCAAATGTCAAATACTTCCATATCAAAATTCACATGTGTTTTAGGATCAACATGTCTCCTCGAATAGGCATGCAAAAATAAAAGAAAATTTGATCCAAAATCAAAAGAAAAATAAAAAAGGCCACAAAGGCACTTTAAAGCAAAAAGAAAAAATTCCAAGACCACAAGGTCCATAAATCAAAAGGAAATTTCAAAAGGCCACAAAGGTCCATAAAATAAAAAGGAAAAATTCCCAAGACTACAAAGGTCCATAAAGAAAAGAGAAAAATCTCAAAGGACAAAAAGCCCCACAAAGCAAAAACCAAAGTCAAAAGCTATGTGGATTCCTAAAAGTCTCATAGAAGCAATAAAATCTAAATTGTAATCCAAATTTGCTACTCCAAAAGCTTCCTCTGATCTTCCATCTAAAAACATATCACCTCCCAAATCCATTTTTCCTCCATCACTCCACCACCCTTCAAGGTGTGTGCCAATGTTGAGCTTTACATCATTTCCATCTATCCATCAGCAAGCCTTCCCACCTTCTATTGATTATCCAACATTCATCCCTCATCATTCTCCTTTAATCCAAACCTTTGCATAAGTCCTTAGCTTCTTCCATCATACCATTAATCTGCCAACATTTATGAGTCTAATCCCCATTGCCATGGTTTATTAAAGGGATATTTGGTTGTGAAACTTGGTACTTAATTCCTTCCTCCATCTCCCTATCATCCATATCCTATTTTCCATATTCCTCTTGCACTCTACACTTGGGGGGGGGGAAGTTTCATCCATTTTATCATTCCTTACATTTCCACTTTTGATCTTCACAAGGTTAAGGATATTCTTCAGCAACATATATCTTATCCTATAGGATTTATCCATATCTCCCATATCATCTCCTTCACCTTATCCATATTCCATCATTCTTTCTAAATACCTCATTTCTTCCTTTCCTTGGTCTTGATAAGGAATAGGGGAAAAATACTTGGGCCTTGTATCCATATCTTATCTAATTGATCTTGATCATCCTATTCATTATCCTTATCCTTGCATTCTTCCATTCCATATCTCCTAGCTTATCAAAATCCATGTTCCATTTTCCTTCATTTGTTCTTGATGAGATTAGGGGAAACATTGGTCATATCATTCCATCTTAAATATCCAAAAGAAAAACAAAAAGATCAAAAATACAAAAAAATAAATAAAGACCAAAAATACAAAAAAAATATGAAAATTTGAAAATACAAAAAAAAGTGAAAAAATTATATAAAAAAAACATATAAATCTGAAAAAATGCAATAAAAAAAAGTAGTGAAAACTTGGAAACATGTGCTATTTGTGATAGATTAACTTTTCCATCTATTTGAGCATGATGACCATTCACTTATTTTCATCATCATTCTACCTATCATCGGAAAACCTCATGTACATATCGTGGCATCACAATCATGTCTCACCTTAGATTGGGGGAAAATCCTAAACTCAATGAGGGAAAATAAACTTTGAGATTAAAACTAGTAGACAAAAAAATAGTTGGACAAACACAACAAACACAAAGGTCACAACGAAATACTTAGCATTGAACATACATCAATCATCAACTGTATCACAAACACACATCCATATCAAACAACCAAATCAATCAAATCAAAACAAATTTAAATGGATGATGTTTCTTCTGAATCATGGCTTTATCACATTAGCATGAATGTTCAACTGTTGTATTTTTATTTTTTTATCATATCTCTGGAGCAACTCGAGGATGTATTGAACTAGAGGAGCGAGGAAGGAGTATGATTTTTCTTTATCTGTTGTTTGTTAGTTAATCATTACTACTGTGCAAATTCTCATGAGACATGCTCTACAAAGTATCACTGGTAACATTTTGAATTTGCATAGGAAAATGATTAACTCTTGTTTGTTTACGTTAGGAATGCTCAAGTAATCTCGTTTAATTATACCTAGATGCTTGTGTTAACTTGCAATATCAAAAATCATGGAAGTAGTACTCAGGATATCATGGTCTAATTATACCATCGATGTTTGTACTCACTTTCAACAATTTAAAGGCTCAATGACGATAAAAAGCATGACAAATCAGTTGTTAGGATGACAACATTTACAAATTAGATTTGCATGGTTAAGTTAGATTGCATCCATATTAGTTTTGCATCTGTATTAATGGGATTTCCAAGGCTAGCACTAATTTTCAAAAAATGATGTTATTTCTATCATTAATGATCATCACAGAGCTATGTGGTGCTCCCCCCTAATAGTACTAGCCCTGTACCTCCCACACCACTTGATGGTCCTACCCTTGGATCTCTGTGAGGTGGTGGCCTTGTTACACCCCTGCTGATAGTCCTTGTGTGAGTGTGACTGACAGACTGTGCATAGCTCCCTCAAAACTTTGGAGGAACCACCTCATGATACTTTAGCCTATAAAACTCAGCCTCCCTGGTGGTACATCGTACCTCTCTAAAATAATTTGTTGTACTAGTACCCTCTACAACCCTCTATAGTCTCTCAGCCACACCCTCTACATGTTCAACCCACTGCCTCAGGGTATCCCTCTCGGCCGTAATAGTGGCAATCTGTGCCTCTGTCTGAGCCTGGGCCTGGGTTTGTGTCTGTAGTAAAGCCTGAACCTGTGCCACTGACCCTGCAATGTTTGCACCTGAACCTGTAACACAACTATCTATGTTTTTTGTTGTTGTGAGGGTAGCTAAATTTGTACATGTTGCTATGCTCCAACAACTAGCAATCACCTCTTTCAAGGCACTCTAAAGTCTTGCACATCTATCATGGACCCTACACAACCCTCATCTCCTCCACCATTGCCTCCATATCCATCTCCCACATCACCATCTCCACCTCCTCCATCTCCATCCTTGTCCCCATCATCATTGCTATCTGCCTCCTCCTCCTCATCTCCTCCATCTCTCCTCCACCTACGTCCATGTACTGCTACCCTCTCCTCATCATCTAACAATGGCACTGGCTCATCAAGATTGGATATCCATGGGAATGGATGTAAGAGGAAATATTGTGCATACTCTTCATATTTTAGAGCCTCAATAATCTCTAGATGATAATCCCACATAATGGCTTGTAGACCCTGGTACTCCTCAATTGCAACATCATAAGATAACATAGGACCCCACTCTAGTACATCAATTTGTTGTCGTGAATAATGAGCCACTCCCTAAGGCATTCCTTCTACCAAGCCATATTGTCGCAACACCCTCCTCAATAGAAATCTCTCAATAATGAATTGAGTTCTCCCAATCAGGTATATTGAGGAGCACAAAAATAACATCTCAATATCATCCTCTGGCCACTTCTTGCGACCTAAGTAGGGCTGCCATACCACTATCTCAAGATCATCCAACACTCTCATCTAGTACTCCAATTTTCCTAGCTTAGGATGGATAATTGGACCTATATATGCATGAACATGTGGTCTCATGGTTGGTTGTTGTCTATCTACTACTAGACGAGTGAAAACTATATGCTCCCACACCCATATCTAAAGCAATATAACCCCAGCTAACAAACTGGCCCCTCAGAGGTAGACCACTTGATGTAGATCATGTTCTAAATGGGAAAGCATGCAAGATCCCCAAGCATATCTAGTACCATGTGTAATCATACTCTTAGGTATCCAAACCCATCCAACTGAAAGTCCCTTTGACCTACAGTTGGGACATAGAAATCCTCCAATGAAACTAGCAAGAACAAATGGAAATGTAGCATATGCATCAACCATCTCTTGCCAGGGAATCTCATAGCTGCATATCTGATCATCCTCAAAAACTCTTTGAAGTGCATCAATCGCACCCTGCTTGATAGAATCATATACAACCAGCTCCCTAATGACTGGAATCCTTAGAATTTGGTACACGTCCTCTGGTGTCACTATCATCTCACCAATAGGAAAATGAAAGGTGTTATGCTCACTATGCCATCTCTCTGCTAGCATGGTCAGAAGCCCCCTATTAATCCGATGCTAGGGTATGTCAATCAATGAAGTCAATCCAGATTGGCCAATCACATTTAGATTAGCTTGATCTAAATACGAAATCAACTCCCAGGTCCTTAGGAAGCACTCTCGAATCTAGAGGACTGACACAGGCTCCTATCATCATAACATATTAGAGATTAACAAACCAATCAATCAAACATCAATCAACCTATCAATCTAATCAGCTCTGATGAGACTTTGATCAAATCTCCTGAGTGTCTATCATTGATCTTTGCCTATCATGAGGTCAATGATCATTATCCTATCATTGATCCTCACCTATCATGAGGTTAGTCATCATCATCCTATCACTGATCCTCGCCTATCATGAGGTCAATCATCATCACCCTATCATTGAATCTCACCTATCATGAGATAAATCATCAACTAATCTATCAACATCATCAAATAACATCAAATCAACAATTGACATGATCAAAAACCATCAAAAGCAAGGAGTTCAATCAAGATTTCATCATTTTTCCCTAGATGCACTAAAATAGTGTCTCAAAGTGCTAAAAACATGGATGCACCAAAATAGGGTCTCTATGTGCTTAATCACCGTATGTGCCATCAAATTCATCATATGCACTAAATCCCTCTATCAATGCATTAAATAATTCTATGTGCTGTAACATTGACCTATTGCGCTAAATTACAACACCTGAACATCTAGCTATAAGAGCTAATTCTCTAGATGTGCTAAATCCCTCTATGAATGTGCTACAAAACTAACCCTAAGGGATAATCTACTGTATGCGCTACAATAGTGATTCAATGTGCTACATCAATGCTCATATGCGCTAAAATGCGACAAGAAGAATTTAAACATGGAAAAACATGAGAAAAATGAATTTCAAAAATCACAAGGAGGTTTTTTGGGGTACGTACTGGAGGTCCATACACTGTTGGGAATTGTGATGTCGCATGCACTTGAATCGATGTGTGTGGTAGGGAATCACCATATTGGTCAATTGCTCAATCACTCTCAAATTTTCAAATTGCAAATGCACAAATGAATGTCAAAATCACCTTTTTTAACCTCTTAAAGAGTGATTAAGTGGGATTTTTCTGGGGTTGATTTTATTTTTCAAAGGGGCTTAATTAATCATTTCATTACCTGGTAGGTTCAACATCATTTTTTAGGAGATAAATCATTTCAACATGATTAAAATTTGAAATCATTATCAAATCATTGAAAAATCATCAAAAATTCAAAATATTTCAAAAAATACTAAAAAAATTAAAAAATCATTGATTTATCTCCTAAGGGGGCATATATCTGTTATCACTTGAAAATCAACGTCTAGGACATCAAAATTTTTTTCTGAGCATCAACAACAATTTTTTCTTTGAAGCAACGTGTAAACACATCACTTCAAAGAGGAGAAAAATGTATACACCTAAAATTGGTCAAGACAATTAATTAATTAAATACAAGTTATTTAATTAATGAACCCCTTTAATTCAGCTACTTATAAATAAATTCTAAATTTATTTATATAGTTCATAATTTTCTCATTCTACCATCTTAAACCACATTTTTCTATTTTTAATTAAATAAACAAATGTCAATAGTTTGTTTAATTTAATTAATAATCTTCTCACTAAATTTAAATTCCCAATTTGAATTTAGGCACATGTCTCCAAATTTTCTTCTTGCCACATCATGAAGTGTCACATGAATTTAAATATGTCTAATATTTAAATGGGAATTATCCTTAACCAATTCCAAAACAAACATTGGACACTTGGCCTTCTTGATCATTATATTCTCCCTCACACTTGGCATGGTGTTCACAGTCAAGGCAACATCCTCCATGATTCCCTCTAACTTCTCCCATCTCCACTATTCATCTCTCCAACTAAAATATTGACTGTTGGTTGCTGCCACATCACAAGTTGCTTTGGAATTCCTATAAATATAGCTTCTTGCTAAAACATTTGCAATATCATCTTTGAGAAAACTTACTATGTAGAAATTTTGTGAGAGCATTTTAGTGTTTGTGAGCATTTAGAGTAATTTAGCATTTAGCATTTGAGCATTGTAGTAGAATTTTATTTTAGAATCATGGCTTAGTTTCATAGCTGCATTGTAGTTATCATTTTAGTTTTTATACAACATTTTCATCATATCCTTTAGTATCATATCCATTGTCATATTACCATTATCATTCACAACATAATATCATAGAATCATTTAGAATTATCATACAACTTATTAAATCATGTAGGGATTAAGTTTCTGCATTCTACAACATCTCATTTCTTAGGTTGTCACCAAACAATCAATGATAATAAGTTTCACAATCCATATTATGTTTATCTGAGAGAACATCAGCTTTTATCACACTACATGATCCATCATCATGCTCTCTTCATCCTGATGATGGATCATGTAGTGTGATCCAAACGTTGATGTTCAAAAAAAATTTGCACACAATCAAATCCAGAAAAACTATACAGATAAATCCAAACAATCATTGTGCAATATACAAATCTGAGAGCACTAATGATTTAGAGGATCCTTGAGAATAGAGAATAATGGAATGATTTTATGAATTTTCTCTTGTTTCAATTTGATTCAGTTTTGTGATTTAAATTCTCTAATGTAATACATTTCATTGCTTGTGTGATTTTGTTCATTTACACATTTTACCTCACACATATACTTTATAGTATATAAATTTTATAATATATATGATATACTATATAATATATTATATGTACTACATTATAATATATTTAGAGTGAGAGAGAGAGAGGGGGAGAGAAAGTTATCTAGGTATTATGAGAGGGAGAGAGAGAGAGAGAGACAGAGTAGTGAGGAGGAGAGGCAGAGATAGATAGTTATCTAGGTAGGTCTCTCTCAGAGTATCTCCCTCACTCTATCCCTCCCACCCCTCTCTCTCTCACTCAGTCTCTCTCTCTCTCTCTCTCTCTCTCTCTCTCTCTCTCTCTCTCTCTCTCTCTCTCTCTCTCTCTCTCTCTCTCTCTCTCTGTGTGTGTCTTGAGATGCTCTCTTTCTCCCTCCCTCCAAACCCCCATCTCTCTCTCAATTCTCTCCCTCCCACGCTAACTAGATAACTCCCTCATTCTATCCCTCCCACCCGCTCTCTCTCTCAAGTCTCTCCCTACCTCTATCCCTCCCACCACCCTCTCTCTTAGGTCTCTCCCTCACTCTATCCCTCCCACCCCCCCTCTCTCTCTTAGGTCTCTCCCTCTATTTTTCCCTTCATCCCTCTCTCTATCTATCCCTCCTTTTGTCCCCCCCTCTCTCTCAAGATACTCCCTCCCTCCCTCCAATTCCCCATCTCTCTCTCAATTCTCTCCCTCCCACCCTAACTATATAACTCCATATCCCTCTCTTTGGTCTCTCCCTTCCTCTATACCCCCCACCCTCTCTCTCTCTTAGGTTTCTCCCTTTGAATATCCTCCCACCCCCTCTCTCTCTCTTAGGTATCTTCATCCCTCTATCCCTTCCACCCCCTCTCTCTCTTAGGTCTCTACCTCCATCCCTCCCTCCCCCTCTCTCTCTCTCAGGTCTCTCCCTCCCTCTATCCCTCCCACCCCCCTCTCTCTCTCTTAGGTATCTCCCCACTCTATCCCTCCCACCACCATCTCTCTCTTAGGTCTCTCCCTACCTCCCTATTTCCTTCCCTCATTCTCTCCCTCCCTCCAACCCCCCTCTCTCTCAAGTATCTCCCTCCCTCCCTCTTATCTCTATAAGGTCTCTCCCTCCGACTCTACCTAGATAATTCCCTCTCTCTCAGGTCTCTCCCTCCCTCTATCTCTCCCAACCCCTCTCTCTCAGGTTACTCCTCTCCATCCCTCCTACCCCTCTCTCACTCCCTTTCTTTTTCTCTATGTCCCTTAGTCCCTCTCTTTGTTAGGTATTGTGGACACCGAAAAAGTAATCCTTCTACTTTTCCTATCTCATTTGGGACCTCCTTGTGATTTTGGCTTAGTTGTGCCTTGATTTAATGTTGCAATGTAGATAACACATTCACATTAGGTCTTCGGACCTTATCAACTAAAAGAATTCAAGTGACACCTTAATTAAGTTTTGTAAAGTGTTGTAACACACTTTGACATTTTTCTAGGGTCTTGTTAATTTCTTTCATCTGAATAACCTCTTTTTATCATTTACCAAGCCTTATTTCAAAGTGTTGTAACAAAATTTCATGCTTTTCTAGGCTTTCCATCAATAATTTGACCCTTCTTATGCTTTAATTGGCCCCATTTTACACTTACAAGCCTTAAGTTTTTTTTTGAAAATAATCCCAATAAACATCATTTAAAACATCTAATTTCTGACACCCACTTAAAATGCCTAAGTGGGACCCATTCACCACTAAGGGCGAATGTGTCTCATTTGGCACAAAAATCAAAATGATTTCAAATTTCTAGTGGATTATTATTTTCTAAGATGTAAGGTTGGCCTGTGATGTGGTATTTTCAAGAAATATTGCATAATCAAGTATAAATATAGGGGTTTTCAACTCATTTCACTCTCTCCTAATGTGTTAATAAATTCAAAAAGAAATCAAGTGATCTATCATTCAAGCATTTTGTTTACAAGAGCATTCAAGCAATTTGGAGCCATTACTTGCATGAAGATAAAATTCCACTTCAAGGGTTTGGTTTGTT
>VDFB02353493.1:131504902-131619465 GCA_007258455.2 Sequoia sempervirens
GTACTCCTCAATTTCAACATCATAAGATAACATATCCCCCCACTCTAGTACATCAATCTGTTGCCATGCATAATGAGCCACTCCCTGATGCATGCCTTGTACCAAGCCATATTGTCGCAACATCCACCTCAGTAGAAATCTCTCAATAATGAATTGAGTCCTCCCAATTAGGTACATTGAGGAGCATAAAAATAACATCTCAATATCAAACTGGCCCCTCAGAGGTAGACCACCTGATGTATATCATGTTATAAATGGGAAAGCATGCAACATCGCCAAGCATATCTAGTACCATGTGTAATCATACTCTCAAGTATCCGACCCCATCCAACTAAAATTCCCTTTGACCTACAGTTGGGACATAGAAATCCTCCAATGAAACTAGCAAGAACACATGGAAATGTAGCATATGCATCGACCATCTCTTGCCAGGGAATCTCATAGCTGCATATCTGATCATCCTCGAACAATCTCCGAAGTGCATCAATCCCACCTTGCTTGATAGAATCATATACAACCAACTCCCTAATGACTGGAATCCTTAGAATTTGGTACACATCCTCTAGTGTCACTATCATCTCACCAATAGGCAAATGAAAGGTGTTATGCTCACTATGCCATCTCTCTTCTAGTGCGGTCAGAATCCCCCTATTAATTTGATGCTAGGGTATGTAAACCAATGAAGACAATCCAGATTGGCCAATCACATTTAGATTAGCCTAATCTAAATGTGAAATCAACTCACAAGTCCTTAGGAAGCACTTTCAAATCTGGAGGATTGAAATGGGCTCCTATCATCATAGCATATCACAAATTAACAAATCAATCAATCAAACATCAATTAACCCATCAATATAATCAGCTCTAATGAGACTTTGATCAAATCTCCTAAGTGTCTATCATTGACCTTTTCCTATCATGAGGTCAATCATCATTATCCTATCATTGATCCTCACCTATCATGAGGTCAGTCATCATCATCCTATCACTAATCCTCGCCTATCATGAGGTCAATCATCATCACTCTATCATTGAATCTCACCTATCATGAGATCAATCATCAACTAATCTATCAACATCATCAAATAACATCAAATCAACAACTGACACGATAAAAAACCATCGAAAGCAAGGAGTTCAATCAAGATTTCATCATTTTTCCGTAGATGCACTAAAATAGTGTCTCAAAGTGCTAAAAACATGGATGCACCAAAATAGGGTCTCTATGTGCCAAATCACCGTATGCGCCATCAAATTCATCATCTGCACTAAATCCCTCTATCAATGTGTTAAATAATTCTATGTGCTATAACATTGACCTATTGCACTAAATTACAACACCTATGTGCTGAACATCTAGCCATAAGAGCCAATTCTCTAGATGTGCTAAATCCCTCTATGAATGCGCTACAAAACTAACCCTAAGGTATAATCTAATGTATGCACTACAATAGTGATTCAATGTGCTACATTGGTGCTCATATGTGCTAAAATGTGACAAGAAGAATTTAAACGTGGAAAAACACAGGAAAAATAAATTTCAAAAATCACAAGGAGGTTTTTGGGGTACGTACCGGAGGTCCATACACTGTTGGGTAGTTGTGACGTCGCATGCACTTAAATCGATGTGTGTGGTAGGGAATCACCATATTGCTCAATTGCTCAATCACTCTCAAATTTTCAAATTGCAAATGCACAAATGAATGTCAAAATCACCTTTTTTAACCTTTTAAAGAGTGATTAAGTGGGATTTTTGTGGGGTTGATTTTATTTTTCAAAGGGGCTTAATTAATCATTTCATCACCTAGTAGGTTCAACATCATTTTTTAGGAGATAAATCATTTCAACATCATTAAAATTTGAAATCATGATCAAATCATTGAAAAATCATCAAAAATTCAAAATATTTCAAAAAATACTAAAAAAATAAAAATTCATTGATTTATCTCATGAGGGGGCATATACTTGTTATCACTTGAAAATCAGTGTCTAGGACATCAAAAAAAAAT
Source organism: Sequoia sempervirens (assembly GCA_007258455.2). Classification (NCBI taxonomy): domain Eukaryota; kingdom Viridiplantae; phylum Streptophyta; class Pinopsida; order Cupressales; family Cupressaceae; genus Sequoia; species Sequoia sempervirens. The sequence goes on from VDFB02353493.1 coordinate 131,506,912, forward strand.
TTCTCAGCATCAACAACAATTTTTTCTTTGAAGCAATGTGTAAACACATTACTTCAAAGAGGAGAAAAATGTATACACCTAAAATTGGTCAGGACAATTAATTAATTAAATAAAATTTATTTAATTAATGAATCCCTTTAATTAATCTACTTATAAATAAATTCTAAATTTATTTATATAGTTCATACTTTTCTAATTCTACCATCTTAAACCACATTCTTCTATTTTTAATTAAATAAACAAATGTCAATAGTTTGTTTTATTTAATTAATAATCTTCTCACTAAATTTAAATTCCCAATTTGAATTTAGGCACGTGTATCCAACTTTTTTTCTTGCCACATCATCAAGTATCACATGAATTTAAATATGTCTAATATTTAAATGGGAATTATCCTCAACCAATTCCAAAAAAAACTTTGGACACTTGGCTTTCTCCATCATTATACTCTCCCTCACACTTGGCATGGTGTTCATAGTCAAGGCAACATCCTCCATGATTCCCTCTAACTTCTCCCATCTCCATCATTCATCTCTCTAGCTGAAATCTTGACTATTGGTTGCTGCCACATCACAAGATACCTTGGAATTTCTATAAATACAACCTCTTGCTACAACATTTGCAATCCCATCTTTGAGTAAACTTATTATGCAGAAATTATGTGAGAGAATTTTAGTGTTTGTGAGCATTTAGAGTAATTTAGCATTTAGCATTTGAGCATTGTAGTAGAATTTTAGTTTAGAATCATGGCTTAGTTTCATAGCTGCATTGTAGTTATCATTTTAGTTTTTATACAACATTTTCATCATAGTCTTTAGTGTCATATCCATTGTCATATTACCATTATCATTCACAACATAATATCATAGAATCATTTAGAATTATCATACAACTTATTAAATCATGTAGGGATTAAGTTTCTTGCATTCTACAACATCTCATTTCTTAGGTTGTCATCCAAACAATCAATGATAATAAGTTTCCACAATCCATATTATTTATCTGTATAGTTTTTTTGGATTTGATTGTGTGCAAATTTTTTTTGAACATCAACGTTTCGGATCACACTACATGATCCATCATCATGCTCTCTTCATCCTGATGATGGATCATGTAGTGTGATCCGAAACGTTGATGTTCAAAAAAAATTTGCACACAATCAAATCCAGAAAAACTATACAGATAAATCCAAACAATCATTGTGCAATATACAAATCTGAGAGCACTAATGATTTAGAGGATCCTTGAGAATAGAGAATAATGGAATGATTTTATGAATTTTCTCTTGTTTCAATTTGATTCAGTTTTGTGATTTAAATTCTCTAATGTAATACATTTCATTTCTTGTGTGATTTTGTTCATTTACACATTTTATCTCACACATATGCATTATAGTATATAAATTTTATAATATATATGATATACTATATAATATATTATATGTACTACATTATAATATATTTAGAGTGAGAGAGAGAGAGGGGGGGAGAGAAAGTTATCTAGGTATTATGAGAGGGAGAGAGAGAGAAAGATAGGGGGTGGGAGGGAGAGACCCGAGAGAGATAGAGAGGGAGGGAGTGAGAGAGAGATAGTTATCTAGGTAGGGTCTCTCTCAAGTATCTCCCTCACTCTATCCCTCCCACCCCCCACCAGTTCTCTCTCTCTTCTCAGGTGTCTTGAGATGCTCTCTTTCTCCCTCCCTCCAAACCCCATCTCTCTCTCCCCACCTCTCCTCCCACGCTTAACTAGATAACTCCTCATTCTATCCCTCCCACCCTCTCTCTCAAGTGCCCTCTTACCTCTATCCCCTCCCACCACCCTCTCTCTTAGGTCTCTCCCTCACTCTATCCCTCCACCTCTCTCTCTCTCTTAGGGTCTCTCCCCATTTTTTCTCCCCTTCATCCCTCTCTCTATCTATCCCTCCCTTTGTCCCCCTCTCTCAAGATACTCCCTCCCTCCTCCACCCCCATCTCTCCTTAATCTCTTCTCCCTCTCCCCCAATCTTTAACTATATAACTCCATATCCCTCTTTGTCTCTCCCTTCCCTCTATACCCCCCACCCTCTCTCTCCTCTTAGTTTCTCCCTTTGAACATCCTCCCACCTCCTCTCTCTCTCTTAGGTATCTTCTCATCCCCTCTATCCCTTCCACCCCCCTCTCTCTCTCTAGGTCTCTACTCTCCATCCCTCCCTCCCCCTCTCTCTCTCAGGTCTCTCCCTCCCTCTATCCCTCCCACCCCCCTCTCTCTCTCTTAGGTATCTCCCCACTCTATCCCTCCCACCACCATCTCTCTCTTAGGTCTCTCCCTACCTCCCTATTTCCTTCCCTCATTCTCTCCCTCCCTCCAACCCCCCTCTCTCTCAAGTATCTCCCTCCCTCCCTCTTATCTCTATAAGGTCTCTCCCTCCGACTCTACCTAGATAATTCCCTCTCTCTCAGGTCTCTCCCTCCCTCTATCTCTCCCAACCCCTCTCTCTCAGGTTACTCCTCTCCATCCCTCCTACCCCTCTCTCACTCCCTTTCTTTTTCTCTATGTCCCTTAGTCCCTCTCTTTGTTAGGTATTGTGGACACCGAAAAAGTAATCCTTCTACTTTTCCTATCTCATTTGGGACCTCCTTGTGATTTTGGCTTAGTTGTGCCTTGATTTAATGTTGCAATGTAGATAACACATTCACATTAGGTCTTCGGACCTTATCAACTAAAAGAATTCAAGTGACACCTTAATTAAGTTTTGTAAAGTGTTGTAACACACTTTGACATTTTTCTAGGGTCTTGTTAATTTCTTTCATCTGAATAACCTCTTTTTATCATTTACCAAGCCTTATTTCAAAGTGTTGTAACAAAATTTCATGCTTTTCTAGGCTTTCCATCAATAATTTGACCCTTCTTATGCTTTAATTGGCCCCATTTTACACTTACAAGCCTTAAGTTTTTTTTTGAAAATAATCCCAATAAACATCATTTAAAACATCTAATTTCTGACACCCACTTAAAATGCCTAAGTGGGACCCATTCACCACTAAGGGCGAATGTGTCTCATTTGGCACAAAAATCAAAATGATTTCAAATTTCTAGTGGATTATTATTTTCTAAGATGTAAGGTTGGCCTGTGATGTGGTATTTTCAAGAAATATTGCATAATCAAGTATAAATATAGGGGTTTTCAACTCATTTCACTCTCTCCTAATGTGTTAATAAATTCAAAAAGAAATCAAGTGATCTATCATTCAAGCATTTTGTTTACAAGAGCATTCAAGCAATTTGGAGCCATTACTTGCATGAAGATAAAATTCCACTTCAAGGGTTTGGTTTGTTGTAGCAATGCATGTTGTTCATTCATCATTCTCTTTCCATATTTCATTTGATTTTCAAGGGTTTAATTACCAAACCAGGGTTTGACTAAGGAAAACCCCTATTCACTAACCCTCAACAATTTTTCCCTCTCTTTGCATGTGTTTTGTAGGTCTACGTTTGCAGATTTTTCAAAGAGAAAGATTGGAAAAGTTGTTAACAATTTTTCAAAGTCATTCAAAGTTGTCAAAGCCCTAAAAGAAGCTTCGAGAACACCTATAGGTCAAATTTTGTAGTTTCGGATCTAGAAACTTGTCTGGAGTAAAAGTGTAGACTGGGAGCTACAAATTCCACTTTTGAATTTCCTAAAATTTGGAAGTGGACTGATACACTATCAGTGGTGTATGAGTTCCACTACTAGGCCCAAAAATAGAGATTTTGCAGTTTTGAGTACCTAGTTGCTGAAAACCTGTTCTGATAAAGTTTTCTAGAAAATAGGACTAAGTCACCCAACTTGGTGTATGAGTCCTACTTGGCTTCAACAATGACTTCTTAAGGATTCCAAAGCTCTATTCCATCCCTTTCTAGTCTCTAGGTGCACATCTTCAATTTGATAAGTTTTTGTTATAGTTTACTTGCATTTTTTAGGTCATTTTGCATATCACAACATGTTTTCAAACAATTTGCAATTTCTTAGTTTTGCATTTGTAGTCAATCTTCTTTATCAATTTTCGGCCTTAAGAAAAATCCCCTTTGACAGATTTCAATCTCCTTTGCATTGAAGTCCCAAGATTTTGTTCTTGAGTGTGAACATTATGAAATTGGATTCCTCTTCCTTCATTCCCCTTTTGGTGTGATTAAGGAAGTTGTGCATTCCATTTCCATTGTCTACATTTTGGTGGGCCTGACTTTTGAACATTATATTTACATCTTATATTTATCTTGCACTAACATTGCATTTTATTTTGCATTAGTTAATTTACATTCTAGGGTTTCAACATATGCATTAGTGAAAGGATCATATAGCTTGCATTATTGCATTTGAATCAAGTGAAAATTATTAAAATTATGCATTTTCACTTAGGTTACACATAATACGACATAAAAAACATAAAAATCCATTGAAAATTCCTAAAAAAATTGAAAAAAGTCCATACTGGGACTCATTTTCCACCTTGGGTGAATCAGTCCCTATACAGATCTAAAACAACCTTTTACAACACTGAAAATCTTGTTTTTAAGCTTCTATTTCCTCCCATTGGTTAGTTGTTTCACTAGGTTGACTTTATGTTTCATTCATTTTACAAAATTTAGCTTAAATTGGTCCATTTCATGCATTACTTAATTTCAAATTCATATTCACAACATTTCATTTTCAGATCATTGCATAGTGTAATTAGTAAATTACCTTGTTTGAAATATGAAAAATTGCATTTCATCCTAAGTCTTTACATTTCATTTTAAGTTTTCATAGATTCTATTATATTTAAATCATTAGATTTACATTCATGGAAATTATGGATAGTATTAGATTTTTGCAATTTTCATTTTCAACATTAGTTCCTAGTTCATTTAGATTAGATTCATTAGAAAATGAAAACACAAAACTAAAAATATCAAAAGAAACAATTAAAAAACTGATTACATTTAGAAAAAGTGTATCATCCAAGCCCTTTCATAGTGATTAGATAGGTTAGATGAATCCCTTCAAGACTTCCTATCACTAAAATCATCCACTAAAGATTTGACACAAGAGGATGCAAGTATTGACAATCATGATAATCATAATTGTTCTCCTCCTGATATCTCTCCCATTGGTGTAGAAGGTATCTTGGTGAAAGAAGATACAATCATTGAAGATCATGAAATTATTGCTTGTCTTCCTCCTCCTCCCCTCCCTTGGAATGACACTATGACACACAAAATTGAGATCATGGCCACTACTCCCAACACCTCCCCTACTTGTGAAAATGCTTTAGAGAATAAGTATACAATTGTGAATGATCATGAAAAATACATTTGTGTGGAGGATATGTTGATATTTGCGAGCTATGAAAATCCTACCTCTCCTACACAAGAAGACATTGTACGACACAGGACTATAAATGTAGACAATCATGACAATCAAACCTTTTCTTTTCCTAATATCTTCTCTAGACATGAAGAAGATAGTTTAGTGTTAGAAGATATCCTTATTGAGACTCATGAGAAGCTTATTCCTCAATTTCCTGATCCCCTACCATTTGGGAAGATCTATTTGAACAAAAAAATCCAATCATTGGTAACCATGAAACTCATAGTTATCCTTCTCTTGATGTCTCTCCTATGAGTGATGAAGCTACTTTATCAAATCCAACCATTAAATGTGATGAACCCATTGTTTGTCACTTTCCTAAAAGCTCTCCTACTAGGGAAAATATCATGGCACAAGAGAATGAGACCTTAGAGAAAAAGAATGGCATTATGAACAACAATCAAATTTCCCCCTCTCCTAATATCTCTACTATTGGTAAAGAATATATTATGGTGTTACAAGATTCGATTGATGATAATCATGAGAACATTACTAAACAAAGAAACACCATCATTTCCAAGCAAGAATATCCAACCATGAATCATTCCATTACTTACGATAAAGTCCTTTTTGAAGAACCACACATTGAATGTCATGATCATATAGTTTGTAGTTCTCCTAAAAAATATCCTAATAGGGAAGGTATTTTGGTGCTAGCCAACATCAACACTATCATGTGAAAAAAAAAAATCAACCTCACTTTGAAGCATCCTGAATTGCTTGATATGGATCAAGCATTGAAGAAAATGTTTGGAGTTTATGACAAGTTGCTTTCTACTCCTAAAAAAAAATGGTTATATTTGATATGATTAGTACCAAGAAAAATGATATAGAAGGACAAAAGAAAATTGAAGAAGCCACAAAGTTATTGGAAGAGGCTTTGAAAACCTTTGATTTCATTTCTGCATCCATGGGGGAATACATGATCATAACAAAAGAATCTAAAAAGGAAAGAGAAAAATAGGTAATGTCAAGAACATCCACTTCAACCACATTAAAAGAAAAGACAACATCCAAGAAAAACTTTGATGCAATTGAAAAACCACCAAATCCAACAAACGTGACAAAAATTTTTGGAAGCTATTTTGAACTTCTGAAGCAACCTGGAAAAGGATGTGATGATATAAAGCCTAATGATCTTGGTTATTGTCCCTCAAAACAAAAACCTTCATCCAATGTCAACACTATCACAAAAGATTATTCCAAGATAACTTTAACCTTGGTACATCCTAAACTGATAGACATCTCATTAAATATGTATCAAGCAGAAACTTTGTTTGCTTATCAAAATAAATAACATTAGTTGCTGCTCCTTTCCATGTAATAGTTGTAGGATCATAGCATAATCAATATTGCAAGGAGCATCATATCATCATCCATTCTACACTCACCTTTGTCCTCAACTAAGTGGGGGCAAGGGGTTAAGTAGCCTTTTCCTCATATATCACTTGTCGTTGTCTCTTTTGGCTAGTCGTTAACCTTTCATGAACATATAAGAGCAAGCTTGGGATGTGAATGACATGCCTTAAGTTGGCTCGCATGTGACATACTATCTTTTGGGGGCTTTCCCTTATTCATGACGTAGCTTATTGGAAACATGTGACTTGGCATAGGGCTTTCCAAATAAGATCTCGTGTCTTCTTATACTTTAAAGAAATTGCTTAGAGTAATGGTCTTAGCAACCACTTTAAAGTGGGGGCATACATCGACACTCATATTTCACTATGCGATTTTTCTTTCTTCTTACAATGCATCCTTTTATTGGTGGTGTCATTGGGTTTGATTCCCTCCAAGAGCATGATACTTATTTGACACATCCTCTCTTGGAAACATTAGGCACAATTTTCCCTAAGAAGAGACCTTGCATGAACTAAGAAAAATCCCTTTAAACATTCATTGTAATATCTTGCATTTACAATGTCTATGAGTTTCAAGCATACAATTTTTTTCTTTTATGGAACCTTATCAAAGTTATCAGGAGGTATAACTTTGGTATGTTTGAGAAGGAAGAAAATTCTAAGGCATGACTTTCCCCATAGCCACTTGCATGTGTGTGAGTACATACCAGCCATGAGTGTATGTTTCTCACCTTTCAGGCCTTCTCACCTAGTCGACAACCATGACTTTTGTCACCTTAGAGTGAGTATGTGTTTTCCAGACAAACAACCTAGATCTGATCCACATCATGTTGGACAAACGGTTGAAGCTTGATCTGATTCTTTCTTTTTCCTTTTTCTCTCTTTCATCTTTGGCACTATGTGCTTGTGCCTTATCATTTTTCTTGATAGCATGCATTATGTTGGTTTTTCATGACATATTGATCCTGGGGGCTTGATCATGTCTCTTGATCATTGTTGTCCCATCTTGCTAGCATTGTGGTGTAGGTGCACCCTAGCATAAACATGCCTCAACAAGGAAAAAAATTGATTTTGATTTTGTTAAGTTGATCTGATGTTGTGATAAGGTATAAATAACCATAATAGGATTTTTTTAGGTCATTTGTAGCTATTTTGGAGTCATTAGGCATTAATAGTTAAGAGTTTCAAAATTAAAAATGTTGTCAAAAGCAATATTGACAAAAAGTGCAAAAAATGTAAAAGCACAAAATGTGAAAGGTTAGGTAGTTATAGAGTAAGTTGTAGGAATTGGTTGGTGTTTATAAAGGAATTTTCAAGTCTCTCCCACTACGAGGAAGGTTGGGGAAAGTTGTATGAGGAAGAAATTCAATAGAATGCTTTGTTTTTCAATTATTTTCTTGCATTTTCTATGTTTTAGGCCATTGTGTGACCATATTTAGTGTATAAAACCTATCCTCAATTTTAATTGATATCCCTATTAATCTATCTTATTTTTCATTTGGTTCCACTTAAATCCATTTAAAATTGAGAAAGATATTGGAAAAACATTCTAGGTGGGTTGAAACCCTTACTTAGGGTAACAAGGAACATAGAAAATTGTGTTTCTTCAAATCTAACAAGTGGAAAATTCTAAATCTTGGTGAGTAGGTTTATTTTTACATATTATTTCATGTCTCAAAGATTTAGACTAAGTGATGATGGTTAGCCTTTTAAATGATGATGTCCTATTCTGTTACTTGTATAAAAATCTAGAATTTGACAATGGATAGTGAAGAATTTGTGTCGAAATGGAGAAAAAGGAATTCCTTTTGGGTAAATTTTATTGGGAAGGATTGTTAGATGTATTGGGAATCATTTATAGATATTATTTGATGAGATTATTGAAGATAGAACCCATTCTTCTTACTATCATGTTATAATAGTCTATTGACAATCTTAGTTTGACTGAGATCAACGAATATTTTGTGTTTTGATGCTTTCCTTGGGGTGACATTGAATTGGAAGTTTGTATGGGTATGTTTGAAGCCTCTCTAGACAGGTTTTGGGTGGATTAAAAGGTTATTGTGTTCATTCACATATTGATCTTTTCTAGATAGTCTGAGATAGTCATAAATTGGAATCAATAATGTAGGGTTTGAATGGGTGTCTGATGAATTATCATGAATATAGAAATTTGGAGATGGTATAATCATGTTGTTGAGGCTTATATACACTTGTTTGTGGTATTAATAAGTGGAAATGGATTGGGAATTGTGGATTTTTTTTATGGGGTCTAAAATGGCCTAATTGTTGTTTTGACAGTCTATTTTGGAAAAGTCTCATGTTTGAGATGTTTGTGTTGAAGAAAGGGTATGAGTCCATGATTTGATGTTGTCTAATATGTTTTTAGGAATATATAAGAATCTTTGTTCCTTAATCTTAGTTGGAGTACTTTGAAACATGGTTTTGAGAAGGGAAAGTGAGTCCTAGTTGCAAGGACAACAAAGTTTGGTTGTGGGTATGTGCAGGATCATCATGGAAAAAACAGGCCCTTAAGTGTAAAAAAATTCAAAAAAATAAAAGTTAGACAACTTGACACAAAAATTTGAATAAGTTATCTATATTATTTCAAAAATATGTAAAAATAGAATCTATAGAAAATTGAATGTAGTTTCTAAACTACTAGGTATGTTTAAAAAATAAAATCTATTTGGTGAAAATTTGAAATTTCAATGCAATGGTACTTAAATTTCAAGGAAAAAATAAGTAGGTGTCTCTCGACCACTAACCAAAATAAAAAAATGATAATACTTTTTCATAAGATTTTATATATAAGTAGAGGACTCATGCCCTGATGTGATGCATATTTTTTTGTAATTTTTTCCAAGTAAATATTTAATTATGATTTTTTTTTATTACAATTTTTTTAAAAATATAAAAATCATATGTCTAACCACCTTAACTTGGTCAGAACTTCATGAAATTCAATTTTTATTTTTTTAATCCTATAGTATGTGAAGCACAGAATTTGACACATGTTTTTGATTCAAAAAATGTGATACTGTTTGAAAGCTATAGATGTTTTTCAATCAGCCTATCAATTAAGACTTTAGTCATAATTTGAATAGAAAATGAACAATAATTACTTATTAAATTAAAAGTAAAGAATAATTTATATCGGTCGAAAGCTGATAATCTCTTTTAAAAACCCTTTTCGTTTCATCAATTTTGGGTAAAAAAATAGTCACCAGCCACATACCCATCATATTGCCACTTTTTGTCCCATCATGATCCTGCACATACCCTTGTTTTCTTGTCAAGTTGAGTTTTGGTGGAGATTTTTGTGGTCCTACATTGCATCAGTTTGGTATCATAGCTCAGAAAGGTCTGGGATTAGAAAGAGTTTGTGTTTGTGGTTGTATTAGTGGTTGTGTGTTGTGTTGTGCAGGTTGAGGAAAGAACTTGATTTCCTAGGTGAGGTAAAGTGAAGTGGAAGAAAGGAGAGACTTTCTTATGAAGATGGACATTTTGAGAAGGAATTTGTAGGTAGCAGAGTTGCAGAAGAAAGAAGAAAAAGATAGGAAAAGAAAAGAGGACAAGACAACAAAAAAGAAGGATCAAGAATTGAGGCAAGCACTAGAGGAATTTAGTGTGGATAAAAATATTAGAGGCTGAGATGAAGCAATTGTATAGACAAGCACAAATTTGGCACTTGTCCATGAAAAGGAAAGTGGTATGGCCCATAAAGAAGATTGTCAAAAGAAGGAAAAAACAAGCAAAGTTATTAGCTAGAAGGAAAAAGAAGATGATAGAAGAAGATGAAGAATTTAAGGATGCTGAAGAAGAATTCAAGGATGAAGAAAAATGTAGTGCAGCCATTTCCAAGCATGAAGATGCAGGATAAATAGGGATAAAGAACCTGATTTCAAAGGAAGGAGATATTGAGTGGATGTCAAGATTGGATGAAGAAATGATCAAGGATGAATTGGTCTTGAAGATTTGCAAAGAGTTGAAGAAATATGGAGGTATTGTGGTAAAAATAGTGTATCATTTATTTGTTATATTAATGTTTTGGATAGGGAATAATATGTAGCTCAAGGTGCAGTAGATTGAAGAAGGACAAAAGGAGATTGGAACATTTCAGGGCATGACGAAGCAGATTTAGAGAGACAAGATAAGATGGAAATATGTTGGCATAGACCAACTAAAACCAAAGGTAAAGATGAAGGTTTTAGGGCATAAAATACTATATGGAGGAGCATTTTATGATCCAAGAGGACTTGGAATATTTTATTTGGTTGGGAGAATGGTGCAAATGCACCCTAGCATAAACATGCCTCAACAAGGAAAAATTAGGATTTTGATTTTGTAAAGTTTCTCTCATGTTCTCATAAGGTCTAAATGACCATAATAGGATTGTTTTAGGTCATTCATAGCTATTTTGGAGTCATTAGGAATTAAAATTTAAAAGTTGCAAAATTGAAAATGTTGTCAAAAGCAATATTGACAAAAAGTGCAAAAAATGTAAAAGCATGGAATGTGAAAGGTTAGGTAGTTGTAGAGTTAGTTGTAGGAATTGGTTGGTGTTTAGAAAGGAATTTTAAATCCTCTCCCACTTTGAGGAAGGTTGGGGAAAGTTGTATGAGGAAGAAATTAAATAGAATGCTTTGTTTTAAAGTTATTTCTTGCATTTTCTGGGTTTTAGGCCATTGTATGACCATATTCAATGTATAAAACCTTTCCTCCTCCATTGTACTTGATAGACATGTGAATCTATGTTATTTTTCATTTGGTCTCACTTAAATCCATTTAGAATTTAGAAAGATATTGGAAAAACATTCCAGGTGGGTTGAAACTATTGGCAACACAAGGGTAGATAACTGAGAGGTGGGAGGGGTGAATCAATTGTCACATAAATTTTACTTATTAAACTTATTAACAGATCTAATAAATAAACATGAGATCATAAACCATTACCACAATAGAAATACACATAACACCAATATTTTTTTATGTTAAAACCTTGTTAAGGGAAAAACCACGGTGGATGTTAATCCACAATATTATACCCTATTAAAAGTATAAAAGAATTGTAAATGGGAATACACACACATTTAGGTGCAATTCCTAGAGCTCACTTCTCAAATACAAAAGGATTACTGCCCAACAAAAGACTCACTATCTTACACAAACATTCAGATTACATCTGGAAGATTTGAACTGAGAAAACAACATTTGCTAATGCCTAATTACAGTTTTGGTTAAGGACATAAACATCTGCTCACTCTTCTTCACACTTACTTCTGCGTTTGAATGATTTGAACATTATTCACACAAAAAACCCACACACTTCATAAACCTCTTCACACCACTTGTCTTCAAATGGTATAAAAAATTGATCATATATATCCGCAACTAAGGATAATATCATCTACATGTTGGATTTTAACAAAATATAAAATGTGTACAAACTGTCGGCTCAATCCATAAAAAAATTTCAATGTGCACCAACCAATGTCAGTCACAACATAGTAAGGACCCAAAATAACATCCTCGAACACAAAAATCCTTCATCAATTATGCCTCAAATATCCACAACATGCTACAATCACCCTATCGGCCATGAACATGAAAAACATGAAATCACAAAATAAAATCACCAATTGCGAGCATAACAATAAATGTGGATGTGCAACATAGATAGAGCATGATCTATAAACATTCAAAAGCATCATAAATCACCAAAAAAGCATCTACAACAACTTAATTTACTAGAATCACATCATCTTCTTTTATGAACACCAACTAAAAGAACAGAACAACTATTGGAACACAGATACTCATAACTCGATCAAATCTTCATGCAGATCTCTGAAACTTAACCTAGATAAACTAGATATACTCGACAAAAAATCCTTTAATCCACAACCTCTTATCATCAATATACTAAGCTAGCCAACAACATGATGGCTATATTGAACTTCACTGCATCACTGACAACCTACAACTTATTTTATTATAATTTTCTCAATATCCTCGACATATACAACCTTAAAGACATTAATTCCAATAGTTTTGACATCAATTAAAGCCACATATTAGCAATATCCAACAATCTCCCCCTTTGGCATGGATGGCAACACATGATGTGAAAAACACCATCAACGCAACTATCTCTTAGCACTTTCTCTCCCTTAGATTTTGACTCTTTTCTCCTTAACTCTTTCACATTTTTTCACATGACTCTTCTCCCCCTTTGACATTAGTGACAAAGATACACATTATCTTTTTCCATGCAAGCTCTGAACCACATTTATGAAAATTTGACTACTCCCCCTAAGTAGTAGCCACCACAATATCCATCCAGATCATAAGATATGACTATGAAATGCATGGAATGATGCAAGTCAATGCATCTTAATTTTGATTAGGAGGGGTAATCACCTCGAGCTTCCCTTTGAGATACTCAAAAGTATCCTTAGGAAAGGGATTGGTAAATATATCTGCAATTTGTTCCTTAGTGGGCACATACTCCAATCTAACTTCCTTTTTACTCACCTTCTCCCTCAAAAAGTGAAACTTGATAGATATATGCTTGGTTTTTTAATGCAACACTAGATTCTTAGAAATTTTAATTGCACTTGAATTATCACAGAATATAGTAATAGGTTCATCATAGACAAATCTGATATCTTTCAACATCTGTTTCATCCACAATACTTGAGTACAATTGTTAGTAGCAACAATATATTCAACCTCTATAGTAGATAAAGAAATGACATTCTGCTTCTTACTTAACCATGAAATCAGCTTTTTTCCTAAGAAAAATGCACCACCACTAGTACTCTTTATGTCATCGACATCTCCTACCCAATAAGCATCAGTAAAAACACTCAAAGTAAGGTCATCTTCTCTAGGATACCATAGGAAAAAATCATTTGTCCCCTTCAAGTACCTAAAAATCCTCTTCACAGCTATCACATGAGATTCCTTAGGATCAACTTGAAATCTTGCAACAATGCATATGGAATTCATGATACCAAGTCTATTTTGAGTCAAATAGAGCAATCCACCAATCATGGATTTGTATCTAGTCTAATTTTCTTTAGGAGAATCATCATCTTGTTTCAACTTACATCTAGTCACCATAGGCGTACCAATTGGCTTTGAATCTTCCATACCAAACTTCTTTAGAAATTATTTCACATACTTGGACTAAGATATAAGATCCCTTTATCTAGCTAAGTAATTTGCAATCCCAAAAAGAATTTCATTTCTCCAATCATAGACATCTCAAACTCACTCTACATCTCATTAGAAAACTTCATGCACAAACTATCATCTCCTCCACAAATGATATCATTAACAAAGACTTCAACAATCAAATCTTTGTCATGATCAATCTTGAAATACAAATTACTATCAATAGTACCTTATTAAATCCAAGCTTCAATAAATACTTGTCCAATCTAGCATACCATGCTCTTGGGGCTTGCTTAAGTGCTTACAATGCTTTGTTCAACCGAAAAACCATATATCCCTAATCAGTTAATTGAAATCCATCAAGTTGCTCAATATACACTTCTTCTTCTAGTTCGCCATTTAGAAATGATGACTTGCAATCCATCTAATAAACCTTGTAGTATTTATAAGCAACATAAGCAATAAATAGTCTCACAACTTCAATCCTAGAAATAGGGGAAAATTTTCTTCAATGTCAATTCCTTCCATCTGAGAATATCCTTTACACACCATTCTTTCTTTGTTTCTAACAACTTCACCTTGCTCATTCAGTTTGTTCCAAAAGACGCATATAGTTTGAATTAAATTTTTGTCCTTAGGTCTAGGAACAAGAATCCATGTATCATTCTTCTCAATTTGTAGTAGTTATTCTTTCATTTCTTCGACCCAATGGTCATCTTTGCATGCTTCATTGACACTATTAGGCCCAGTCTTTGAAATAAAACAATATTCTTCTGCAATTCTTCTTCTAGTTTTAACTCCTTTGTTCTTCTCACCAATATTATGATCTTCTAAATGATTTACTCTTATATACCTTGGATTTTTAGGGTGTTCTTGAACTTCAGGCTCTTGTGGTCTCACTTCTACACTTTCACTAGTTCCTTAATTTTCTTGATTCAACGTAATGATCTGAACTTCATTTGAAGTTTGAACTTTCTTTCCATTTTTTGAACTATAATTCTGATTGTCTGAAGCATATCCACATGTTATACATGGTCTAATTGTGTCTTCATCAACCTTGACATTAGCACTTTCAATTACTTTCCTCAATCTCTAATTGTAACACCAGTAGGCTTTACTTTTAGTAGAATAACCAAGAAATATTCCCCCATCACTTCTAGCATCAAAATTTCCTATATCATCATCTATTTTGATATAGCATTTACTCCCAAATATTTTGAAGTATCTAACAGTAGGCTTATGACTATACCATAGCTCATAAGAAGTCTTGCTGGTATCACCTTTGACATGTACCCATTTGAGAGTGTAAACAACAATACTCACAGCTTTTCTCTAGTAGATATACAAAACATTTCCTTATAGCATCATAGTCCTAGCAACTTCTTGAATTGTCATGTTCTTCCTTTCCACAACTCCATTTTGCTGAGGGGTCTATAGGGAAAATAATTGTCTCTTTATCCCAAGCTCTTCACAAAAAGAATTAAATTCACCGGAAGTGAATTCACCACCCCTGTCTGATCTCAGACATTTAATCTTCAAACCTATCTCTATCTCAACCATAGCCTTAAAGATCTTGAATTTGTCTTGAGCTTCATATTTTCCCTTAAGAAAGTAACCCACATCATTCTAGAATAATCATCAATGAGTAACATGAAATACCTGCATCCTTGTAAACTTCTGATTCTAGAAGGAACACACAAGTCAGTATGCACAAGCTCTACACTTCATTTGAACAATGTTTGCTCCAAAATGAAACTCTAGTTTGCTTCACTAACTGACATTCCTTGCATATAGTATTAGTAGGTTTTAACAACTTAGGAAGATCTCTCACTACCTAAGTAGAACTTATCTTGATAATATTATCAAATTTTACATGACACATTCTCCTATGCCACAACCAACTTTCATCAACTTGAGCAATTAGACAACTTTTACCAGCAACACTCAAGTGAAAGATATTACCTTTTATTTTTGTACCAGATGCAATCACATTTCTAGAACTCCCCAATATTCTACACTTTCCATCCTTGAATTGAATATTATATCCCTTGTCAACCATCTATCCAACACTTAAGAGATTAGGCTTCAAACCTTCCACATATAGAACATCATCAGTATTATGCTTACCATCAAGAGAAATGGATCCTCTACCATAGATTACACCAGCTTTTTCATCACCAAATCTTACAGAACCGCCATCATACTTTTCCAAGCTCACAAATTTACTTTTATCTCCTGCCATGTGATGAGAGAATCCACTATCAATCACCCATTCATCTTTTTCTTCAACTCTAGGAGCTAGAGCTTTCTCCACATTTGTGCAACTAGCAGATTCAGTAGGTACTAGATCATTTTCCTTGATAGTAATAAATACCCATTCATCCTCACTTACATTCCCTTTATAAGATTCATCATATTTCACACCATCAACAATAAAAAAACATTTTCTTTGGAATCTAGGCTTGTTAGGTCTTGGATTAGGAACTCTTTTCGGACACCTTGAGGAAAAATGACCTATCTTATTGCAAGAAAAAAATTTAATAGGCAATTTTCCTTTATACTTACCTTCTCCTTTGGCTTCTCTCTTGACAATAAGTGCTTCAAGCTCATCTAGTTTTCTCTCTTCTTCTTCAATCTCTCTCATTTTCTCCTCATACTTGAACATATTTCTAGAAGAACTTTCACTCAAATCATATATTTGCTTATCTTTTCTGGAGATAGTAGCCTTGAATGCAGATTATTTCTTAGGAAGAGAATCACCAAACTCACTTAACTCAAAAGCACTAAGCTTACCAATCAACATATCTTTGGTTACATTTGTCATAGTCTGGATCTCCTCAATAGTAGTATCTTTGGCTTTGTATGCAGTAGGAAAAGATCTGAGCACTTTAGCAAAAATCTCTGATTCTTCCAATATTCCACTAGTACATCTGATACTACACACAAGTTCATTCACTCTCTGCATATAATAAGTGATGTTTTCATCTTCACCCATTCTCAACATTTCATATTTCCCTTTTAGGGTTTGCAACTTATCAATCTTCACATGGGTATCACTTTCATACAAAGTTTCCAACTTTTTCCAGATCTCATAAGAAGTCTTCAGCTCCATTACATTTGTCATTTCAGAATCAGTTAGAGCACTCAAAAATGCTTCCTTAGCCCTGATATTGTACTTGGATTCCTTAATCTCACCCGCAGTAGAAGGACCATTTTGTGGGATGATATATCTAATCTTTGTAATTTTCCAGTAAGGTTCACTAATGCATCTCATATCACACTCCATTTGAGTCTTCAACAGAGAATAATTAGTTCCATCAAATCTCATACTATCCTTCTTATATGTCGCCATCCCAAATCACCTCAAGCTGTTAAACTTCTTTTGAAGAACCTACTCTGTTACCAATTGTTGGAAACACAAGGGAAGACAATTGAGAGGGGGGGGTGAATCACTTGTCACAAAAAAATTACTTATTAAACTTATTCTCAGATTTGATAAATAAACATGAAAGTATAAACCATCACCACAACAAAAATACACATAACAGCAAGATTTTTTTGTGGAAACCCTGTTAGGGGAAAAACCATGGTGGAGTCAATCCACAATATTATACCCTATTAAAAGTATAAAATAATTGTAAATGGGAATGCACATGAATTCAGGCATACTAACTAGAGCACACTACTCAAATAAGAAAAGGCTTACTACCCAACAAAAGACTCATTGTCTTACAGAAACATTCAAATTACATCTGGAAGATTTGAATTGAGAAAATAGCATCTACTAATGTCTGATTACAGTTCTAGTTAAGCACATAAACATCTGCTCACTCTTCTTCACACTTACTTCTTCCTTTGAATGATTTGAACATTATTCACACACAACACTTGCACACTTCACACACCTCTTCACACCACTTTCCTTGAAATGGTATTAAAAGTTGATCATATATATCCACAACTAAGGATAACATCATCTACATGTCAGCTTTTAATAAAATATAAAATGTGTACAAACTGTCAGCTCAATCCATAAATAATTTTCAATGCACACCAACCAATGTCGACCACAACATAGTAAGGACCCAAAATAACATCCTCGAACAAAAAAAACCTTTGTAAATTATGCCTCAAAGATCCAAAACACGCTACAATCACCATGTCGGCCATGAACATGAAAAACATGAACTCACAAAAGAAAATCACCAATCACGAGCACAAAAATCAATGCAGGTGTACAACACAGATATAGCATGATCTTGAAACATCCACAAGCATCATGAATCACCACAGAAGCATCCATAACAACTCAAATTACTAGAATCACATCATCTTCTTTTAGTAACACCAACTAAAACAACAGAACAATTTTCGGAACACAAATACTCATAACTTGATCAAATCTTCATACGAATCTCTAAAACATAACATGGATAAACTAGATATACTTGAAAATAAACCTTCTAATCCACAACCTCTTATCATTAGTATACTGAGCTAGCCAATAACATGATGGCTATACTGAACTTCACTGCATCACTAACAACCTACAACTTATTTTATTACAATTTGATTAATATCCTCAACATATACAACCTTAAAGACATTAATTCGAATAGTGTTGACATCAATGAAAATCACATATCAACAATAATTTATCCAACAAAAACACTGACTTAGGCTAACAGTGAACATAGAAAATTGTGTTTCTTCAAATCTAACAAATGGAAAAGTCTAAATCTTGGTGAGTAGGTTTATTTTTGCATATTCTTTCATGTCTCAAAGATTCAGTCAAAGTGATGATGATTAGTCTTTAAAATGATGATGCCCTAGGTTGTTACTTGCATAAAAATCTAGAATTTGACAATGGAAAGTGAAGAATTTGTGTGTAAATGGAGAAAAAGGTATTCCTTTTGGGTAAAGTTGATTGGAAAGGATTTTTAGATGTATTGGGAATCATTTTAAGATATTATTTGATGAGATTATTGAAGATATAACCCATTCTTGTTACTATCCTATTATAATAGTTTATTGACAGTCTTAGTTTGACTAAGATCAATGAATATTTTTTGTTTTGATGAATTATTTGGGGTGATAGTGAATTGAAAGGTTGTATGGGTATGCTTGAAGCCTCTCTAGATAGGTTTTGGGTGGATTAAAAGGTTCTTGTTTTCATGCACATATAATATTTGCTTGACAATCTGAGATAGTCATAATTTGGAATCAATAATGTTGGGTTTGAATGAGTGTCTAAAGAATTATCATGAATATAGAAATTTGGAGATGGTATAATCATGTTGTGCAGGCTTATATACACCTTTTTGTGGCATTAATAAGTGGAAATTTCTTAAGAATTATGGATTTGTTTGTTTATGGGGTCTAAAATGGCCTAATTGTTGTTATGATAGTCTATTTTGTAAAAGTATCATGTTTGAGATGTTTGTGTTGAAGAAATGGTATGAGTCCATTATTTGATGTTGTCTAATATTTTTTGAGGAATCTACAAGAATATTTGTGCCTTAATCTTAGTTGGAGTACTTTGAAACAAGAATTTGAGAAGGAAAAGAGAATCCTAGTTGTAAGGAGAACAAGGTTTGGTTGTGTTCTTGTCAAGTTGATTTTTGGTGGAGAGTTTTGTGGTCCTTCATTGCATCACATGGGTTCATGGGAACCCCTGTTGATGTGTGTTGGTCTACTTAACTAAGATTTTGAAGCAGGTTCATCCTCTCACTAAAGTGGGGGCTAAATGTGGACACCAAAAAAGTAACCCTTCTACTTTTTCTGTCTCGTTTGGGTTCTCTTTGTGATTTAGGCTTAATTGTGCCTTGATTTAATGTTGTAATGTAAATAACACATTCACCTTAGGTCTTGGGTCCTTTTGAACTAAAAGAATTCAAGTGGTACCTTACCTAAGTGTTGTAACACACTTTCACACTTTTCTAGGGTCTTGTTAACACATTTCATCTAAATAACCTCTTTTTATCATTTACCAAGCCTTATGTCAAAGTGTTGTGAAGTGTTGTAACAAACTTTCACACTTTTCTAGGCTTTTCATCAATAATTTGACCCTTCTTATGCTTTAATTGACCCTATTTTACACTTGCAAGCCTTACTTAAGTGTATGGGTATGTGCAGGATCATAATGGGCCAAAAAGTGGTAATATGATGGGTATGTGGCTAATGATTTTTTTTTACCCAAAATTGATGAAACAAAAAAGGTTTTTAAAGGAGATTGTTAGCTTTCCACCAATATAAATTATGCTTTACTTTGAATTGAATAAGTAATTATTATTCATTTTCTATTTGAATTACAACTAAAGTCTTGATTGATAGGATGATTGAAAAACATCTATAGCTTTCAAAAAGTATCACATTTTTTAAATTCAAAACATGTGTCACATTCTATTCTTTGCATACTATAGGATTAAAAATAAATAAATAAATGAATTTCATGAAGTTTTGACCAAGTTAAGGTGGTTAGACATATGAGTTTTTATATTTTTTAAAAGTTGTAATAAAAAAAATCATAATTAATTATTTACTTGGAAAAAAATTACAAAAGAATATGCATCACATTGGGACATGAGTCATTTGCTTATATCTAAAATCTTATAAAAAAATATTATCATTTTATTGTGGTTAGGGTGGTCAGAAAGACACCTACTTATTTTTTCCCTAAAATTTAAGTACTACTGCATTGAAATTTCAAATTTTCACCAAATAGATTTTTTTTTAAAAAGAAACTTGGTAGTTTAGAAACTACATTCAATTTGCTACTGATTCTATTCTTACATATTTTTGAAATAATATAGATAACTTATTCAATTTTTTATGTCAAGTTGCCTAACTCTAATTTTTCTGGATTTTTTGCCACTTAAGGGCTTATTTTTTCCATGATGATCCTACACATACTTGTATTTTAAAAAATAATCCCCACAAATATCATTTAATACATTTAATTTCTGACACCCACTTAAAATGCCTAAGTGGGACCCATTCGCCACTAGGGGTGAATGAGTCCTCTTTGGCAGAAAAATCAAAATAATTTCAAATTTCTAGTAGATTATTATTTTCTAAGATCAAAGGTTGGCCTGTGATGTGGTATTTTTTGGAAATATTGCATAATCAAGTATAAATGTAGGGTTTTTCAACCCATTTCACTCTCTCTTAATCTCTCAATCAATTCATAAAGCAATCAAGTGATCTTCCATTCAAGCATTTTGTTTACAGGAGATTCAAGTACTTTGGAGCCACTACTTGCATGTCTTCAAAATTCCACTTCAAGGGTTTTGTGAGTTTTAGAATTGCATGTTGTTCACTCATCATTCTCTTTCCATATTTCATTTCATTATCAAGGGTTTAATTACCAAATCGGGGTTTGACCAAGGAAAACCTCTATTCACTAACCCTCAATAATTTTTCCCTCTCTTTGCATGTGTTTTGCAGGTTTAAGTTTATAGATTTGTGAAAGAGAAAATTTGGAAAAAATTTCATCAATTTTTTAGTCATTCAAAGTTGTCAAAGCCCTAAAAGAATCTTGGAGAACACTTAAAGGTCAAATTTTGTAGTTTCAAATCTAGAAACCTGTTAGGAGAAGTGCAAACTAAGAGCTACAGATTCCACTTTTGAATTTCTTGAAATCTGGAAGTGTATTCATATGCCATTAGTGGCATATGAGTCCCACTACTAGGCCCAAAAAAAAAATTTGCAGTTCAAGTACCTAGTTGCCCGAAATCTGTTCCAGCAAAGTTTTCTAGAAAATAGGACTAAGTTGCCTATCTTGGTATATGTGTCCCAATTGGCTTCAACAATGACTTCTTTAGGATTCAAGAGGTCCATTCCATCCCTTTCCATTCTCTAGGTGCACATCTTCAATTTCATAAGTTTATATTATAGTTTACTTATATTTTTAGGTCATTTTTCATGTATCACAACGTGTTTTCAAACACTTTGCATTTTCTTAGTTTTTTATTTGTATTCAATCTTCTTTATCAATTTCTAGCCTTAAGGACAATCCAATTTGACATATTTTAATCTCCTTTGCATTGAAGTTTCAAAAAATTTGTTCTTGAGTGTGAACATTGTGAAATTAAATTCCTCTACCTTCATTCCCCTTTTGGTGTGATTAAGGAAGTTGTGCATTTCATTTCCATTGTCCTCAAGTATATCCTTCCATCTATCCCTCCCACTCCCTCTCTTAGGTCTCTCCCTCTCTCCCTCCCTCTCTCTATCTATTTGTCCCTCCCTTCATCCCTCCCCTTCCTGTCTCTTTATCATTTCTTCCCTCCCTCTATCCCTCTAACCCCCCTCTCTCACAGGTCTCTCCCTAACTACCTAAATAATTAAATCCCTCTCTTTCTCATGTCTCTCTCTCCCTCTATCCCTCCCAACCCCCCTCTCTCTCTTAGGTCTCTTCCTCCCTCTATCCTTTTCACCCCACTCTCTCTCTTAGGTCTCTCCCTCCCACCCTACCTAGATAACTCCCTATCTCTCTCACTCCCTCTTCTCCCTAATCTC
This sequence comes from Sequoia sempervirens, assembly GCA_007258455.2. Classification (NCBI taxonomy): domain Eukaryota; kingdom Viridiplantae; phylum Streptophyta; class Pinopsida; order Cupressales; family Cupressaceae; genus Sequoia; species Sequoia sempervirens. Next base: position 131,529,334 of record VDFB02353493.1, read on the forward strand.
TCCTTCCCACCCTACCTAGAAAACTCCCTCTATCTCTTAGGTCTGTGCCTCCCTTTATCCCTCACACCCCCTCTCATAGGTCTCTCCCTCCATCTATCCTTCGTACACTACCTAGATACTCTCTCTCTTTATCTCTATGTGTATGTTTTTCTATCTGTACTTGTCTCTCTCTATCCTCTCTATCTTTGTTTCTATCTTTGTCTCTATCTTTGTCTCTATCTTTATCTCTATCTCTATCTCTCTCTATCTCTATCTATCTCTCTTAGTCTCTATCTCTCTTCATCCCTATATCTATCTTTGTCTATATCTCTCCCACCCTACCTAGCTAACTCTCCCTCCATCTCTCTATTCCTCCCTCCCTCTCCCTATCCCTCCATCTCTCCTCTCTCTTAGGTCTCTCTCTCTCTCTCTCTCTCAAGTCTATCCCTCTTACCCCCCTCTCTCTATCAGGTTGCTCCCTCTCCCTATCCCTCCCATCCCCTCTCTCTCCCTCTCTCCCTCCATCCATTCCTCTCTCTCTATTTCCCTCTCTCCCTCCCCCCTCTCTCTCTCTCTCTCTCAAGTCACGCCCTCCATCTTTCCCTCCCACCTCCCTCTCTCTTTCTTAGGTCTCCCCTTACCTCTATCCCTTAGAAACCCCTATCTCATAGGTCTCTCCCTCACTCTATCCCTACCACCCCCTCTCTCTCATAGGTCTCTCCCTCCCTCTATCCCTCCAACCCCATCTCTCTAAGGTCTTTGGCTCTTACCCTACCTAAATATATCTCACTCTCTCTTAGTCTCTCCCTCCCTTCATCCCTCCCTTCTCCCATATCTCTCTTATGTCTCTCCCTACCTATATCCTTCCCATCTTACCTCTCTCTCAAGTCTCTCCCTCCCACTATCCCTACCACCCCCTCTTTGTCTCAATTCTCTCACTTCCACAACTGACCTCTCTCTCTTAGGTCTCTCCCTCCCTCTATCACTCCCACCCCCTCTCTCTCAAGTATCTCTTACATCCCACCTAAATAACTCTCTCTCAGGTCTCTCCCTCACACCCTACCTAGATTAATTCCTCTCTCTCTTAGGTCTCTCCCTCCCTCTATCTATCCAAACCCCTCTTTCTCTTAGGTCTCTCCCTCCCACCCTACCAACATAACTTTCTCTCTCTCTCAAACATCTCTCCCTACCTCTACCCTCCCACTTCTCCTCTCTCTCAAGTCTCTCTATCCCACCCTGCCTAGATAACTTTCTCTCTCCCTCAGGCACCCTACCTAGATAACTCTCTCTGGTCTCTCCCTCCCTTTATCCATCCCACCCTACCTAGAAAACTCTCTCTCACTCCCTCCCTCTGTCTATCCCTCCCATCCTACCTAGATAACTATCTCTCTCACACTCCCTCCCTCTCTCTTTTAGGTCTCTCCCTCCCACCCTACCTAGATAACTCTCTCTCACTCCCTCTCTATGTTTCTCTCACTCTATATATATTATAATGTAGTTTATAATATATAATATATATAGTATATAGTATACTATATATAATATATTTACTATATAGTATATAGTATATAATATTATTATTATTATTATATATATATATATATATATCATATACTATAACATATAACATATAATATAATATATATCATATGTTAGAGTAATCATGCATTAGCTAAGAATTAATTAATCTTTAATTAATTATTAGTCTAATTTATTCTCATGCACTTAAGCTAAACTTAGGATTTCTTTATTAAGTTAACTAAGTTATTTTATGTTAACTGAAGTGAGCAATTACTAGGGTTGCTCCTATATAACAATCAACCCTCATTGTATTATCATCTAGAAATTTTCTCTCAAACTCTCAACCTTTGAGGACTTTTGTTTTCCTTGAAGATTATTGAGATTCATTTTGTATCTTTTCCTTGTTGAGGAATATTGCACATATTGTTTGCAAATCTCTTGCATGGAAGGTGTCTTGGTTCATTGTTTGATATTGTGCCTCATTTTTTTCACAAAATTTTAACATGGTATTAGAGCGTGGATTCAACAAAATGATTCCCAATTTATGAGGGTTTTTTTCTTCAACAAGGGTTATAGGCTTCATATCTGAATCCCCTTTAATTTTTTGCAAATTTTGAAGGTGGGTGTTTTTAGGTGCATTTTGGTGCAAAAAGGACCTCACCATTAGATTTAGAGTTGTTGAGAAAGTTAGATTCACCTTTTCTTTGGTCTATTTTGGATTTATGAGGTTAGATCTACGAGGGTTTGAAGAAGTTTCTTTTTTTCTTGATTTGGAGGGTAGCTAGATTTTTCATGCATTTTGGCATGCAAAGGCCCTCGTTACATTCAAGAGTTCGATTCCATGAATTTTGACTATAAATTTTCCTTATTTCAATGTCAGGAGCTTTTGAGGGTTTTTTTTTTGTATAGGGGCACATATAGCCCTTGTATAGATTTATATGCACGAGTTTCAAAAAAAAGGGCATAAAAAATAATGCTAGTATTTTTTCATTTTAAAAATTCTTCTTTTTCAAAAAAAATATTTGCAATTTTTGTGCAAAGTTTGAAAAATAAAAAAGGGTAAAAATTTGGATGAGGTGGTGTTTTATTTTGAAGGAACATTTGGCCTTGTACCTTGCATTATCTAGTAGGGGGTGCAATACAAGGGTATCCATAGGGTACCTACATCAACAGGTCCTATAGGCCCCGCTATACTCGCTAATGACATCCATTTAACCTAGCAGCTCATGTTTCTTGTTTGGTGGTTTGTTATTTCCAATAGGTGGCCCACAAATTTGTAGATGTTTGCACCCTTTTCCATCCAGTTTCTACCTCTTTTGCTTTCCTGATGCCACATCACCATTTTTTGACGATTTCAGACTTATTGACGACATCCATTTTTTCTCGAGCAACATAATCTTTTGAGAATATTCCGTCAAAACTCATTTTTAGGGGTTAGTTTTTTTCCTGACACTCAAGGAATATTCTGTGAATATTTTACTAATGTAATATTGACGTCAGCCATACAATTAGCTAACCTATTCCCCCTTTAAACCCTATTTGGCCCTAAAGGAGCTCTCTTTTCTTTTGGACATAACTTGGGTGTACAATGTTGGATTTTGACAACTGAGATATTGTCGAAACGTTGGTTTTTCCAAATTTCTAGTGGTGTGGGTATCATCACCTATTTTTGTTATTGGTGAATTCTATAGCTTGTTGAAGTTAGAGGTGTTGTTTTCAATCTTGAGCTTATTAAATTTGACTAGTTTCTCCATTTTTTGTGATTCCAACAATATTGGAACCATCTTTCAGAGCTCCTCACTTCCATCCATGCACTTTTTCTAGGTTTCTCTCTAGATACATTTTATTCAAGTTTTTGTGTTTTCACATTTTGGTAAATTACATGGATGTCTTAGCTCTTGGATACTATTTTTTTGTATGGGATGACTCATTTTTGGCTATTCTATATGTATTTCTAGTATTATGTCCTATTTAGGCATTGTGGAATGTTTTTTATACACATTCTCTTTTGTAGACACAATGAGATAAAGTGCCATTTTGGTGTATAATTTTTGGGGATTTTGGACATCCTATTGTGGATTTTGTATTTGCACTATGATATAAAGTGCCATAGGGGGGTTGATGTTTTTCTTTTGTTTTCCATCACACCTTTTTCAAGTGAGTGTCCCTTCCACGATAGTAGTGAATCCCAGTGATTCTTGCCTCATGCATGTGTGTCTTAGTTTGCACACCCTTTTATTTGCAAGTTGTTTCTCCTACATGTACTTCTTGGTTTCACATAATTTTAGTGTAACTGTATTGGCTCTCCCTATTCAGGATAATGGAGGGTTTCTATTGTTGGTGCTAATGCTTCATTGGTTTCACATTGGATTCATCTATGTATCTAGTTCTTATTCCTATGTACTTTTAGATGCAATGTACATCAACAACTAGTTACATAAATTTCAGTGAGATGGACCATTTACCATATGGACACTATTAATTCTTGTTTCTGGAGGTTCTTCATTTCAACACCATACCAATCATCATTTGACAACAATCTACAACTTCATTATTCTGTGATGTTCTACATGTTCCTCTTGTTTTAGGATATTATTTGGTTGGAGGCTTCTCTATTCTTCACACCTTGATTTGGAAGCTTTTCAGTCCTCCATTAGCCTTTCTCTCTTTTTGAGAGGAGTTTTCTCCCATTGTGGTTTTATCCTTTTCTCCAATTGTGAGAGATCTTTTATTTGTACATGGGTACCTCACCAAGCCTTGTTTACTAGGACTGATCATGCATTCTTTTTAGGATTTTTAGCTACTCCCTAAGTTCTTCTTAAGGGGGTTGTTAGAGTAATCATGCATTAGCTAATAATTAATTAATCATTAATTAACTATTAGTCTAATTTATTCTCATGCACTTAAGCTAAACTTAGTATTTCTTTATTAAGTTAACTAAGTTCTTTTTTGTTAATTGAAGTGACCAATTACTAGGGTTGCTCCTATATAGCACTCAACCTTCATTGTATTATCATTTGAGATTTTCTCTCAAACTCTCAACCTTTGAGGAATTTTGTTTTCCTTGAAGATTCTTGAGGTTCATTTTATATCTTTTTCCTGTTAAGGAATATTTCACATATTGTTTGTAGATCTCTTAAGTGGAAGGTGTCTTTGTTTGTTTTTTGATCCTATAGCTCATTTTTTTCACACAATTCTAACATAGTATTAGAGTGTTGATTCAACAAATCCCTTCTCGATTTATGAGTTTTTTTCTTCAACAAAGGTTATAGGCTTCAAATCTAAATCCCTTTGCTTTTTATACAAATTTTGGAAGTGGATGTTTTTAGGTGCAAAAAGGACCTCACCATTAGATTTAGAGCTATTGAGAAAGTCATATTTTCATTTTGTTTGGATTGATTTAGATTTATGAGGTCAGATCTACAAGGGTTTGAAGTAGTTACTTTTTTTCCAAATCCAGAGGGTAGTTGCAATTTTCATACATTGTGGCACAAAAAACAACTCGTCGTTGTGTTTAGGAGGCCGATTCCATGAATCTTGACTATAATTTTTCTCTATTTTGACATTGGGATCTTCTGAGGAATTCATTTTTTTTACAGGGGACCAAATGGCCCTTGTACAAATTTGTGTGCATGAGTTATAAAAAGGGGTGTGAAAACTAAGGTGAGCATTTTTTTATTTTAAAAACTCTACTTTTCAAAAAAAAAAATTATAAATTATGTGCATAGTTTTTAAAATTAAAAAGGGTAAAAAGTTGGATGGGGCAATGTTTTATTTTGAGTGGCACATTTGGCCCCATACCTTGCATTAATTGGCAGGGGGTGAGGTAAAGGGTATCCATAGAGTACCTACATCAACAGGCCCTGTGGGCCCCACTATACCTGTCAATGGCATCTATTTAACCTAGTAGCTCACATTTCTTGTCCGATGATTTGTTATCTCCAAATGATGGCCCATAATTTTTCTAGTGGTTGCACCCTTTTTTGGTCAATTTCTCCCTCTTTCACTTTCCCAATGCCATGTCACCATTTTTCTATGATCTCAGACTTACCAGCGGTGTCTTTTTTTTCCTAGGTAGCAGAATCTTTTGAGAAGATTTCAGCTATTGGAAAGGAATATTCTATCAAAACTCATTTTCAAGGGATCAACTTTTTTCGGTGCTCAAGGAATATTCTATGAATCTTCCACTTATGTCATGCTAATGTTAGCATGATGTTAGCCATATGGTTGGCTAACCTAGGCCCCCTTTGACCTCTCTTTGGTCCTAAAGGGGCTCATTTTTGTTTTAACCATAACTTGGGCATACGATGTTAGATTTTGATGAACAAGATATTGTAAAAAGCTAGTTTCTCCAACTTTCTATTGGTGTGGGTCTTATCACCTATTTTTCTGCTAGCAAATTATATAGCTTATTGAAGTTAGAGGTACTATTTTTTCTTTTGAGCTGATAACTTCTAACTATTTTCTCCATTTTTTGCGATTCCAATAGCATTGGAATAATCTTTCAGAGTTCTTCACTTCCATCCATGCATGTTTTTCTAGGTTTCTCTCCAGGTACATTTTATTTAGGTTTTTTTGTTTTCACATTCTGGTGAATTACTTGGATGCCTTATCTCTTGGATACTTTTCATTTGTGTGGGATGACTCATTTTTAGCTATTTTTTATGCATTTCTACTATTCTATAATATTTGAGCATTTTAGACATTTTTTCATGCATATTATGTTTTGTAGATGCACTAAGAAAGTGTCATTCTGGTGTATAATTTTGGGTGATTTTGCACATCATGTTGTGCCTTTTGTATTCGCACTATGATATAAAGTGACATGGGGAGTTAATGTTTTCCTTTAGTTTTCTATAACACCTTTTCAAGTGAGTGTCCCTTCCATGATAGTAGTGAATCCCAGTGATTTTCCCTCATGTGTGTGTGTCTTAGTTTTCACAACCTTTTATTTGCAGGTTTTTTCTCCTACATGAACTTCTGGGTTTCACACAATTTCAGTGTACTTGTCTTGGCTCTCCCTTTTCAGCATTATGGGGGGTTTCTAATATTGGTGCTAATGCTTCCTAGGTTTCATGTTGGAGTGATCTACATATCTAGTTCTCATTTCTATCACTAGTACACAAACAATAATATATGACTAAATAAACTACTAAGAATTGTATATAAATGACTAAGTTTAGCCACATGACTATTAGTGGTTTATTTGTAGTCATTTATAACACCACTAAATTTATGACTAAACTATTTTAGTTATTTATTTAGTCATTGATTTTTAGTCATTGATTTAGTCATTGATTTAGTCATTGATTTAGTCTTTAATTTAGTAATTTATTTAGTGATTAATTTAGTCATTGATTGTTGTTAACTAGTCATTTATTTAGTCATATTTAGTCATATATTTAGTCATATATTTAGTCATTAATTTAGTCATATATTTAGTTATATATTTAGTCATTAATTTAGTCATATATTTAGTCATATATTTAGTCATTACTTTAGTTTTATATTTAGTCATTAATTTAGTCATATATTTAATCATATATTTAGTGATTACTTTAGTCATTAATTTAGTCATTACTTTAGTCATATATTTAGTCATTAATTTAGTCATTTTTATTTATTGGTTTCTATTAATTGGTAGTAAATATAGTCATGAAATGAATAATTTATTAAGTACCATAAATTTAATAATACAAAACTAACATAATATTAAACTTGAACTAAAAAATAAAAACAAATAAAAATATTACATATACGAAAAAGCTACAACATGCTAGAATTAAAAGATTGATTCAACATCATGATAAATAAAGGTAATCTACAATAAAAAATTTAATGCAAATATATATATCAAGTTACAAGATGTCAAAGTTGTCTAAGAGTTTCTGACTCTTTCAAATACACCATGATAATTAAGACCCCTGAACAACACATTCAAAATACAACATAAAGTAGTGAGCCAAGATGTCTAACATTAACTAGTACATGATAAACATGTTCAACTATCATTTTCTACAAATATTTTTTTGGCCACCATGTGAAGGTTCCCTCTTTCTCTTTCAGATGAACAACTCCATCCATTTTTTCTTCATAAACAAGGGGTATGTTACTTGTGACCTTTAGAATGTTTACATTTGCATCTCCTATTCCTTTCAAGTTGACTCCCTAACATTATCCCCTTCTTTGAGTTTATCAATATATTTCTACAAAAAGAAAAAAAACACATTATATTACATAGGTAATGATTACCCTTGTTTTCATAATAAAAAAACCATTACTTACTTAAATAGTACTTGCATGTGTGTGTTAAAATAATTACAAAAGGAAAATTTCAAAAATAATTTCAATGATCAATCTAATTTACTAAAAAACTAACACTCATTTTACTGCTTACACTATTACTATTAGCTTAATGCTAATCAGATACAAAGGCCACAAATATAAACACTACATTACCATACACACAATATGAGAGCACTACTACTATTGCTGCAAGGTGAAGGTGAAATACATTTGGTTGTAAAAAAAAAGTGGCATTAAAGCTTTGAAACATAACCTCATGCATTAAAAAATCGAGAAAAAATTGAATTTAAAAAAAAAGGTAAAAAATTGTAGAACAAGAGATAAAAAATATTTTTTTATATATTGAAAGGAATTACCATAGCCTAGAGATATAGAGAGCAAATAAAATAATGAGTTTTACTAATGAATTGTAAAAAATAGATTAATGTAGTTTATATTCATATCTATTTCACACCTTTCAAATTCAAAGCATTACTTCACATTGCATAGCTAATAACTAGATTTGATAGATGACAAAATTTCAATTACAATATAGTTTTTACAAAGTCAACCTAAGTATTTATGCAATTACTTCACATTGCATAATTAATAACTAGGAGTAGCTACCAATTGCATTTGCTTGTCATGGCATTCTATCAGACCACATTTCTTTGAGGCATTTTTTCAAATAGTTCATTACCTTGTCTACGCTACCACATTTTCCATACATGTCTACCAAAGCATTTTGTTAAATAGTACACTGCCTTGGAAAAAATCTATCAAAAGAATAATAGTAAGCATGCAACCATAATAGTATGAGGCTCCATAAATCTTTCCCCATCCCTAAATAAAAATTAGCACTATCGGCCTAACAATGCCTCATCAGTGGAACTCCCATTATAGCCTTGTCGATGGCCTGATGAAAGCATCTCATAACCTAGTATCAGTGTAACAATACCCTATTAGGCTAACTCCTAAGGCACTCTCCCTGATAGACTGACAGAGTCAACAAAACTAAGCACATCATTGTGACACATGAACATCAGTGGAAAAAATGTTTGCATTCCCTCGATGGCCCAATATAACCATGGATTATCAAGTGCATAATATATATTGGTGGAGTTGGGGTGCATCGGGGTGATGTTATCTAGTGTCTTGCCAATAGACCTAAGGAAAGTTGTTCATCGATGGAAGAAGAATCATAGTATCACCGATACGGCAATAATGATTATTCTAACTGATATGACATCCCGAGGCATTGTCGGGATATTTAAAATTAATGTTCTCCCCCAATGACAAGACTAAAATAGGTGGTGCATTTAGGGAGCTCTAAAATAGAGTACTTATAGGTTTTAATTCTTGAAGTGAATGAGAGAAGTGTGTGGAGTTAGGTGGTAGTGATGACTGACGTATCCCGAGCATTTATGGAAAGGAATGTAAATGAAGTTATTAAATTCTTGAGGCATTAATTACTTGATGCTCCTCTACTATGGAAAATAATAGGTGTGAAAATGGTGTACAAGAGGTGGTGGCTCTATCACTATAGAGGTGATGGAGGTTGGTTTCATGCTTAAAATGAAGAAACAACTCTCACACTTTTATGGAGAACCATCAGTAAAGAGACTGATGGGGTGTTTCCTCAACAACAATGAACAATTAGTGCAGTTAGTGCAACTAATTCTAGGAAGAGGATTTGACCAGCTCACTCACAGGTACATAAATAATCTGGACATTTATTTGCTCATATTGGCTTGGAGCTTAGATTTGGGAGAGCTGATTAAAGTCAAGTGAAAAAGGTGATGAAGGCACTGGTGCATAAGGATTATCTAAAGAACATGGACTCACTATTGGAATGGATGATTCTAAGAGTTGGGATGGCTATCAGTGAGGGAATTGAAAGCAAAGAGGATGAAGAAACAATGGAATGCATACCCTTTGTGAAATGGCTAGAAGGAAAATGTAAAGCCAGATGGAGAGAGGGAGCAAGACATAGGTGGGAGGCTTTGAAATTGATTGTGGAATTAATAGAGGTTGAGGCAGTGATAAAAAAGGCAAAGGTTGAAGCAAAGCAGTTGAAGAAGTTGGAGCAGCTGGAGAAGTTGGAGCAGTTGGAGAAGATGGAGCAACAACCTTAGAGGAAGAAGAAGAAGAATGAGACCTTTATGGAAACTATGGCAAGTAGCTCATCTACAATTCTATAGTTAACATAATCCTCTGCCATGAATTTGAGTTTTTTGGCTGTCTATAGTTAGTTTTTGGGGGTTTTACAAAACTATGGGCAATGAGAAGGAGTTTTTGGTTTTTAGGGTAGTTAGTAGTTATTCATAAAAGATGGCAAATATAATTTTTAGTGAAAATTTTGATTTTAAAATAGTTGTTAAGGATTGGAAATGAAGTCACTGCAAATAAACTATAAAGTTTGAAAAAAATGAATATATAAACTCTCTAGTCATACAACTATAATCTCAAAAAATATTGTAAATAAGGAAATTAATAATTTGAATGCAAGTAATCTATGTCAATTGTCAAACATTAATATTCTCTAGTTTTCACCTAAACCTGATTTAATAAGTAATAAGCACTTACTGGTAAGCATGATTGCCCACCAAAGTGGCTCATATAGGTAAGAATAACCTCCCACTCCTACAATAATTTTTTCATGGTCAATATTAGTATGTAAGAATAAATTTGGAAAGAACAGAGTTGCAAAGATAGAATAGAATGGATTTTCTAAAGAAGCTATTTTCACATTGTAGCTTTTTGACAATCAAACATGACATTGAAGCTTAGTGTTTGATTTTTGTTCAACACAAAAACAAGAACTGAGCCATGGGATAGAACACTGAAATCAATTTTCTTTTCAAAATAAGTTAGTATACTCAAATGTGAAAGGAGATGAAAGCATAATCAAAGAAATGTGTTAAAAGGGCGCCTCCATTTATGTGCAGTGCAGGTGGAAATTGTCTAAATTTTGAAGTTCAATATTGAAATTTTATTTAAAATTGAAATATAAATTTCCTTAGTTGATCGAAAGTAACTCGTAGATAAAGCTAACTAGTTCAAGGTATTCACTATCATGTTTACACATTCCCTATGTATCTACTAAACCAATAAATCTTGTGTATAATCTATATATTTCTAATTTGAAGATCATATTTACAATCATGGAGAGTTACATGAGGTATAGGTCAGGTCTTTAGCTAATATATAATTGGTGTAAATATAAGGTCTTAACTTGTCCTGCCCAATAATCTTTATTCCAATATTCAAATGACATAAAAGATTGAGTCTTATCCTTTGTTCTCAAATTATCAGTCAAACCATCTTAACCATATCATACTAAAATTTTGTTGTCAGGACCAAAAAATGTAAGTTTTGAGATTCCCACTCAATCTCAAGGCCAAAATTATAACATCTGGCTTAAAATAGGTAGAAACCAAAATCTTCAAATAGTACAGTGATATCTTCAACAAAACCCTAAGCACTTAAATCCTTCCATGGTTTTTTGTTGATGTAATTAAATTATCACAGATGATCTAAAAGGTCAAAGGGCCTTAATTTTTCTTGTGAGTTGTAAGCCCTAAAAACAAGTCAGTCAGTCATCAAGGTAAATACATGACTGGAACATGAGTGAGGTAACAGTCATCAAGGTGATTACATGACTAGAACAAGTGTGAGGTAACAAAAGGAACAAGTTTGAGGTAATAGAAGGCATTATACATCTATCCTCATCACCCAAATCAAGATTTGAGGAAAGCATAGGAATGTAGCTTACTCACTGCTTCTGCACAACAAACTTTAATCTATACTTTCTTTATAAATGTTCTAAAAAATAATGTGATATGACCACCAAAATAATCTTAGCTATCATAGTTATATGATTTGTCATCAACACCATCTCATCACAAAACCATTATTTATAATTTAATCTTGATTGAGGAAATACATACCCAGTACATCCTCTTCAATACAAGGAAGGTGAGCTCAGTCACTTGTTGAATCCAACAAGTACTCCACAACCTCTCTCCTCCTAGCAAGTAACACCCCTTGAGTTCTCTTAATGGACCCTTCTTCCCATCAACCTTCAATATGATGGAAAATTTTTGATGCAAAGCAATTTGGCTTTGAACAAATCATCAAAAACAAGCTGATTCAAACAACCAATTGATTCACAAAACTCTTCCAAATCACTCCTTTGCGAAAAATATTCAACTTATCTAGTAGGTTTGCAAACCTAGATTTTTGACTTTATCTCACAATGAACAACTCAACAATCAATCTATCTACTCTTTTAGAAACCCTTTAAGGAAAACTATTTATAAATTACCTTCAAAACCATCATGGGTCACTTTGGACCATCTCACACAAAACCTAGAAACAACGCTTTCCTAATAGACCAATTAGGTCTCTATTTTAGAGGTACCTCAAATTCTTTCCTCCAACTCCAAACAACCACTCAGATCTTCTTACCAGTCAAATAGGGCCCTAATCAACAATTTTTAGAGGGTAAAATATCATCTAAGCTCTCTAACTAAAAACCCTCACTTTACACTAGCTTGGGGTAGGGTTTATTGAAAAATGACATTACCAACCTTTCACAGCTTTGCCACCACCTCCAACACTCATCATTATTCCTACACATGCTTACAATATGAATTATTCAATCATGACCTTATTAATGAATTCTAGACTGAAAAATTAAACTGACCTAAGACCTCCATGAATCAACATTTCACAAATACCTTAGTGCTCCTGCACCAGTTTTTAAATGTTTAATTCAAGAAGAAATAGAGCTATTCAAATATACAAGTCAAAATCAAATACATTTTTACATTTATGTATTGGTATTGCAAAATATTTTATGAAGGCTCAGACTAGGGTTGGCTTAATGGGCGCCTCTAGATTCCAAGTTAGAATCTTACAAGACTTAAATAGTGTACATACCAACCTCCACTTTACTGTTACAATGACCTATGTTAGTGTTTCCCCCTCAATCCATCAGAGTACCATTGCCAGGAGTCACCCAAAGGTCTCTAGCATATGATAAGGTGTAATCAACAAGAGGGGTGTATACCTCTATCCCAACCATAGAGGTTTTTTGTGGTTAGGTAAAACCCCACCTTGAAACCCAAAAACATATATATGCAGTGCTCCATGGGGACCCGTCCCCTACCTTGGTACCCCCATCCCCATCCTTGAAATGTTTCGGGGACTTGGGGGACCCAGAAAATTCTGCCTTCCTTTGCATTTGACAATGACACAAACTTGAGCTCCAATTTTGATGCAAACCTACCAGTCGCATCTACTGATTAGGGATAACCATATATTTTCTATGTTTTTTTCATTTTATATTTGAAACTTGAAGCCTTTGGGATTTTTTTATAAATCTTATTTAATATGTATGCACATTGGCAATAAAAGAATTTGAATTTTATTACTTTGTCAATTCTTATGTGAAATATCAATTCAAGTCTAATGTTATGTATTAATCTTCTACAATGCCTATGATGAATGCTTTATCGATGTTCTGATATGAATATTTAAAATTTCTCTATATTTTTAAAAATTTCCCTATCTTTTATAGCCATCCCCTACCATCCCCTAAAAAATGACCCAAAAGTACCCCAGTACCAAAAACACATCCCAGCATCCCCTATCGTCCCCATCCCCAAAACTTGGGGGAGCATAGTATAAAATTAATTTTATGTAAAAAGACATTCAGGAATACATGAAAATCTGACTGTACAACATTGAAAACACCAAATAAAAACTATAGGAAAAACTAGCTTAATTAGACAATATATGCAAGATGTGGAATTGTAGACAAAACACCTGAATTATTTGACATAATACCTCAAAGAGATGTCATCTCATGGAATGAAATGATTGATTGTAGAATGTGCACAAAATGGATTTTGCAAGGAACCTCTCAAAAATTTTGAATTAATGAAGCACTCTAGAACACATCCTAACATTGTAATATTTCCTTGGGTTCTAGGTGCATGCAATCATGCAAGTTTAGTGGATGAGGGTTGCACATACTTCACACATTAGTAACCCTTATTGCATTACAATTTACATATATAGTTGATCATTAGGTGTGCATGGTTGATCAACCATTCATATTTTTAGTTGGATCCTAAAAATTTTGCAACTTATGTTCTTCTCTAAAACATTTGTATGAGGTTAAAATAGTAAAAAGATTGATGAAAGATAGAGGAATTAAAAAGATACCTGGATGTTATAGTTGGATATGCTCTAGTAGACAATATATGCAAGATGTGGAATCATAGACAAAACACCTGAATTGTTTGAAAAAATGCCTCAAAGAGATGTCATCTCATGGAATGAAATGATTGATTATAGAATGTGCACAAAATGGATTTTGCAAGGAACCTCTTAAAATCTTTGCCCAAATTTGAAGATCTCTAATGTTTAAGGCATTTTTTTCCAAAAACAACCTGACACATTTTTTTCCCATGCCCTATTGTTCTTTATCACCATTTTGCTTCAATTTCTTGGATCTAAACTAAATCATGATGATCATAAAAGAAATCACAATCTTCTAAGTACACTTGTCTTCATGTTGGGCTCTTTTAAACAAGATTTGATTGAGTTTGAAACACCCATTCAACTCTATTTGGTACCAAAAAAAATTCCCATATCATATGAAACAAAACCCCTAAACTCCGTCTACTTCAATTTGATAGAAATGGCTAAAATAATTCACACACCAAGGGTTCTATCGATCAAATGTGTCTTTTGGTTCTAGTGATACGTCGATAGTTCTATTTTTTCATCGGCGTGAGGATCTTCTATTGGCGGGATGAGGTATCCTACTCCTGTGATGGTTTGATGGGGATGTCATTGGTGGAATGGTTCTATTTTTCATCGGTGTGAGGATCTTCTATCGGTGAGACGAGATCTCATGTTCCCGCGATGGTTCGATGGGGATGTCGTCGGTTTAATGGTTCTATTTTTTCATCAGTGTGAGGATCTTCTATCAATGTGACGAGGTCTCCTATTCCCTTGATGGTCTAATGGGGATGTCATCAGTGGAACTCCACCAATGACATCCCCATCAGACCATCACGAGAAGAGGAGACCTTGTCTTGTAGATACAAGATCCTCACAATGATGAAAAAATAGAACCATCGACGCATCGCTATAACCAGAAGACACGTTCGGCCGATAGACCGATAAGGTGGGGGTAGTCAGTTCCATTAATTGTAATGTGGTAAGAGTCATATAGGTAATGCTATGTTAGGTTGGGGAATTCTTCTTGGAGGTTCTAAATGATTTTCCTCTTTTTTATAAGACCGTGTTAGCAGTGCCACCTGAATCACAGTTGTTTGGTGGGATTCCAAACCCAAACAATGAGGTGTAGTTTTGGAAATCTCATAGAGAGAATCTACAAGCTACCATGATGGTTTTTCTGAGTGAATTTTTATCAGAGTCTTGCTTAGCAAGGCTTAAGACATGTGCAAATGATATTCTCTTTGAAAATAGGCTTGGGGGAAAGTATTTTCTTGATCTTGTGAAAAGTGGCAAGGAACTTGTAGAGAATGAGACATTGATCAGAGAAACATTGGACAGTCTGGATGCATTTGAAGGGAGCTTGGAGTGGCTAAAAATGGTTTTTGGTTCAAATGTTGAGTTTCCATGCCAATGCATGTGTGAGATTGTTTTGAACCACTCAAAGAGTCTGTGGGATGAAATTTTTGAAAGCCTATTTGTTAGTAGGATGAAACAAATAATAGTTGATGGATTTTTAGATCTGCATGAGAGAGTTAAGGTTGGTAAATGCCTTGAAGCCATAGTTACATCTCTGGCAAGTTACAAAGATGTTGAAACCCATTTGCACAAATTAACTACTAGAGAGGGTTGGCTTGTCAAGAGAGGGGACCTAAAAACTGTCAATTTACCTGGGTTGAGTTTTAGATTTATGATGACAAATGATGATCAGTTTGGTTACCTTAATGCTTATTTTGGAACTAAGGTTAGTCAAATAAAAGATACCATATATGAGGGGTCCAAGAATATTTTTGAATACCTCCTAAGTTTTCTTCATGCACATAAATCTCCTTCAAGGATAAATGATTTAGCACCTTATTTGCAAGAGTAATGATTCCATTTTATCTCAACATTGATTGTTGAGATTGGAGAACATATTGCACATCTTTTAGAAGCTCTCTATCAAGAAATGAAAAATGAGGAGATTCCAAAAAAAATGAACAAGGAGACACTAGAACTGATAGTTATAGTGGAAAGGACACTTTTTTTAGGAAGGCTTTTAGTTGCTCTCAGTTTTCATTCAGCTTCCCTTCCACTAGTTCTTGGTTTGTCTCAGCTCTGGTTTGTCAAGAACAAAGCTTTAGTTTGAAGGAAAGGATCTTCGTCTTTCAGATATTATAGTGCTAATTTTGATTACCTTCTTCTAGATAGTTCTAGAAGAAAAATATTAATGAGAGGGGTTGGTTTGAAGCCTAAATCACAGGATAAAAATAATAGCACCAAATTGAATTCTTGGTTCATCTTAGCTCTAGTTTGTCAAGAACAAAGCTTTAGTTTGAGGGAAAGGATCTTTGACTTTTAGATATTCTAGTACTAATTTTGATTACCCTCTTCTAGATAGTTCTGGAAGACAAATACTAATGAGAGGGGTTGGTTTGAAGCTTGAATCATAGGATAAAAATAATAGAACCAAATTGAATAAACTGAGAAGAACTATGCACAATCTTTGTATCAAAGCTCATAGCATGTGGATATTGTGGATAACTAAAGAGATTTCAGGCATTCTCACAAGAGATCTAAGGGAGGATGATTCTTTATCCATGAAAAATCCTTTGAAGGCTTGTATTATCATTTGCATTGCATATTTTGTTTATTGTGGCTTATGGAGTTGGTTTCATTTGCATGATTCATCTAATCACTAATCTCTTCTTGCAGTTTTCATGAGATTTCTTCTAGTTTTGATTTAAGTCATCATGGTTTATATTTGGATATATTAATAACTGAATGAGAATAAAGCATCTAGAGTAAAGAGTTACATTTGATTCTTTTAGTGACTTCAAACTCTTTATTTCCCAATAAATGGAAAATAATAACATGTGCCCTTTCAACCCTTCCAATCCATATTAATGATGGAGATGTAATCCGTAAGTATACAGAAATGTATCAAAAGGGAGCCAAAAATTTAGAGATTTTCATAGGGCCTATGAATCATCTCTTGTTATTTTTATATGAAAATACTGTTGTTTCTTTTCTATTTATAATATCTATTGGCATCATTTGGGAACTCCTATTTTTGGGAATTTTGTAAGAGTTCTCAAAAAAATTAGGATGAAATCTACTATACAACTGAACATTTAAATGGAATATGAGGCATGATTTTATTTAATTTTTAATTTGCTTCCTTAAGGCAGCCTCATAAAATTCCCTTTTCTGATTGTATATCAAACTTCCTATTGCTTCTTTTCTTTTATTGCTGCAAGTCACAATTTTAATGTTGTATGCTTGCTCCGTCTCTTGTAGGTTTTTGTTCCATGATTTCAAGGCTTACCATTTATTAGTCTATGATTTGTAGGATTGGGAAGAAACTGAATTGAAACAAGAGCATGAGGGTGGAGGTTAACTAGAGTTAAGGTTGGTAAATTCCTTTAAGCCATAGTTACATCTCTGGAAAGTTACAAAGATGTTGAAACCCATTTGCACAAATTAACTACTAGTGAGGGTTGGCTTGTCAAGAGAGGGGACCTAAAAAGTGTCAATTCACCTAGGTTGAGTTTTAGATTTATGATGACAAATGATGAAGAATGGTTTGGTCGCCTTAATGCTTATTTTGTAACTGAGGTTAGTCAAATAAAAGATACCATAGATGAGGGGTCCTAGAATATTTTGGAAGACCTCCTAAGTTTTCTTCATGCACATAAATCTCCTTCAAGAATAAATGATTTAGCACCTTATTTGCAAGAGAAATTCTTCCATTTTATCTCAACATTGATTTTTGAGATTGAAGAACATCTTGCACATCTTTTAGAAACTCTCTATCAAGAAATGAAAAATGAGGAGATGCCAAAAAAAATGAACAAGGAGACACTAGAACTGACAGTTATAATGGAAAGGGCACTTTTCTTAGGAAGGATTTTAGTTGCTCTAAATTTTCATTCAACTTCCCTTCCACTAGTTCTTGTCTTGGCTTGTCTCAACTCTGGTTTGTTAAGAACAAAGCTTCAATTTGAGGTAAAGGATCTTCAACTTTTAGATATTCCAGTACTGATTTTGATTACCCTCTTCTAGAAAATTTTGGAATACAAATACTAATGAGAGGGATTTGTTTGAAACCTGAATCATGGGATAAAAATAATAGCACCAAATTGAATAAAATGAGAACTATGCACAATCTCTGTATTAGAGTTCACAACATGTGGATATTGTGGATAACTGAAGAGATTTCAGGCATTCTCACAAGAGATCTAAGGGAAGATGATTCTTTATCCATGACAACTCCTTTGAAGGCCTGCATTCTCATTTCCATTGCATTTTTTTTTGTTGTGGCTTATGGATTTGGTTTCATTTCCATGATTCATCTAAACACCAATCTCTTCTTGTAGTTTCATTAGATTTCTTCTAGTTCTGATTTAATTCATCATGGTTTATATCTAGATATATTAATAACCGAATGAGAATAAAGCATCTAGAGTAAAGAGCTACATTTGATTCTTTTAGTCACTTCAAACTCTTTATTTCCCAATAAATGGAAAAGACTAACATGTGCCCTTTCAACCCTTCCAGTCCATATTAATGATGGAGATGTAATCTGTAAGTATGCAAAAAAGTATTAAAGGGGAGCCAAAAAGTTAGAGATTTTCATAGGGTCTATGAATCAACTCTTGTTTTTATATGAAAATATTGTTGTTTGTTTTCTATTTATAATATCTATTGGCATCATTTGGGAGCTCCTATTTTTGGGAATTTAGTAAGAGTTTTGAAACAAAGTGGGATGAAATCTACTATACAATTGAACTACTGTTCCATGGAACTATAAATGTTAAACCCCTACCACCCCTGCACTCCTTTCATTGTACTCTACATGGTTGATATAAGAAGAGCCACTTTTCACTTTATTATTGTTCATCCTTTTTCTTTACGTGCTACTCTATTTTTTACACTCAACTTCAAAAGTGATTTGCATGGCCCCTCAAAAAGTGGAAGCTAATTTTAAGAGTTAAAATTCTGAAATTTGTATAGAAAACTCAATCTACATGTCCTTGAATATCATTTTTTTAGATAAAATAAAGTTCTCCTATGAACTATGGAATTTGATAGTGGAAAATTCGAAAAGAAAAGATCACTTCATAATGGAAAAGAAAAGAATAAATAGACCTCGATTCCAAGTTCTCTATATAAATCCTTAAACTTTGCAACACAAGATGGATCTGCTTTTCCATAATTAGCCTAAAAAAGAGCATAATCACTGATAGTCAACAAGAAGCTAGTAAAATTATTAAAAATAATAGATCATATGGATCATATGGCCTAACCGTGTACAAATTTGAAAAGTAAAATTAACTGAAACCATGGAAAGTGACTTACCACATGATTTTGCACAAATCGTGTCCAATGCTAAAAAATGGGAAGAGGTTGCAATCCAAAATTAGGCATTGCTTTACTTCTCCATTTTGGTGTGCTACCTTGAAAATAAGGTTTCGACTGACTACTTCATTTTGGTGGGCTACATTGAAAATAAGGTTTTCACCAAGGTTTTAGAGTATGTTTATTAAAATGAAAATTATGCTTATAAAAAAAAATTGGTCCTTTTTCCTCTTAGATTATTTGGTTGCTTATTCTCATCTTTCGTTGTTTCTCTTCCTTTTGCTTATTTTTTTATTTTTCAAGGTTTTTGGGTTTTAGTTTTTTAGGTTCTCTTATGGTTTTCATTAATTTTTATAATTTGGTGTTTTTCATCAATTTAGAAGAAACTTTAGTGTTCATATGATGACACCACAAAATAAAATATTTATTCCACAAAAATATGTATTAATAATTTTAGTTGTAATATTTTATTATTAATTATGGTGGGCTATGATTGAAAATAAGGTCTTGACGAAGGTTTTAGAGTATGTTTATTAAAATGAAAATTATTGCCAAAATTTTAATAATGAGCACATTTATTTAGTCATTTTTGTTTGTTTGATATTAGTCATTTATTTAATCATTTTTGTTTGTCTGATATTAGTCATTTAGTTGTGATTTTACCCGATGACCAAGTTAATCACTTATAAATGACAAAATTATTCATTTACTTTCCAAATACTACTAGTGTTAGTCACGTGACTAAAATTTTTAGTAATGTGACTAAAAGTCTTAGTAATGTGACTAAATGTTTTAGTCACATAGTCATTTATTTGCCAAATTATACTAGTGTATGTACTATCAAATTAAGTGTACATCAACGAGTGGTTACATGCATTTATATTAGATGGATCATTTACCATATAGACACTCTTGCATTCTTGTTTGTGTAGGTTCTTCATTTCAACACCATACCAGTCATCATTCGACCATAGTCTATAGCTTCGTGCTTTTGTGATGTTCTACATGTTTATCTTGTTTCAAGAAATTGTTTGGTTGGAGGCTTCTTAGTCCTTCACACCTTGATTTGGAGGTCTTTGAGTCCTTCATTTGCCTTTCTCTCTTTTGGAGATGTGGTTTTCTCTTTTTCTCCAGTTGTGAGAGATCTTTTGTTTGTACATGAGTACCTCACTAGGCCTTGTTTGTCAAGGCCCATCATACATTCTTTTTTAGGATTTTTAGCTACTCTCTAAGTTCATCTTAAGGGGAGTGTTAGATTCATCATGCATTACCTAAGAATTAATTAATCTTTAATTAATTATTAGTTTAATTTATTCTCATGCACTTAAGCTAAACTTAGGATTACTTTATTAAGTTAACTAAGAGTTTTTCTGTTAACTGAAGTGAGCAATTACTAGGGTTTCTCCTATATAGCACTCAATCCTCATTTTATTATCATTTGGAGAATTTTTCTCAAACTCTCAACCTTTGAAAACTTATGTTTTCCTTGAATATTCTTAAGGATTATTTTGTATCTTTTTCTTGATGAGGAATATTACACATATTGTTTGCAGATCTCTTGCATTGAAGGTGTCTTTGTCCATTGTTTGATCACATGGCTTGTGTTTTTCACAATTCTAACATTATATATGTTGTAAATATAGTACATAATATAAAATTTATAAGATCATGTAATATTTAATATAATATATAATATATAATATAATTTATAGTATATAATATATAATGTATTATATATACTATATATAGTATATAGTATATATTTACTAGTATTTATTAATAATACAAAATATTTTAAAAATAGTAAAGGTAACATATAGCTGTTTCAAATGGATATTGATTTTATCTGATAAAATCAATTGTATTAGGATTTTCCTCAAGGTTGCTTTGGGATTTGGCTTGGGTGTATCATACCTAGAAAGTTAACTCCAAATATTTGTTTAGAATTTTTCCTTAGTTTTCCAATGATCGCCCTTGTGGCTAATGATAATTTGATGAAAATAAAAGGTTTTATTGAGAAAATTGTTAGCATTCAACCAATATAATATATACATTATTTTGAATTTAATAGATAATTATTATTGATTTTCTACATGTATTATTACTAAAGTATGGATTGATAGGTTGACTAAAAAATATCTGTAATTCTCAAATGATTTCATATTTTTTGAATCCAAAGGATACGTCACATTCTATGCTTCCCATACTATAGGATAAAAAAAATAGAATTTTATAAATTTTTGACCAAGTTATGGTGGTCAAACAAACAAGTTTTAATATTTTTTAAAAAATTTAATAAAAAAATCATAACTAATTATTTACTTGCAAAAAAATTACAAAAACAAATGCGGCATATTTAGGCATGTGTCATATACTTCTATTGAAAGTTTCATTTTTTTTTCTTGTACTTAGGTTGGTCAGACATACACCTGCTTTTTTTTTTTTCTTAAAAAAATTAGTACTATTGAATTGAAATTTCAAATTTTTACCAAGTAGATTTACTTTTTTTCAAAAAAAGGACTAGTAGCTTAGAAACTATAGTCAATTTTCTACAAATTTTTTTCTTACATATTTTTCAAATTATGTTAATCACCTATTCAATTTTATGTCAAGCTGCCTAACTATTTTTTTGAATTTTCATTGCCACTTAAGGGCCTAGTTTGGACCTCCATGATCCTGCACCGACCTTGGTACAAGGAAAACTTGGTGGTAAATTTGTATATCTCTAAATAAATGTAATAAAATCTTGTGAGATATTTTCTTTGATAGCTAACTTAAGTTCTATTAAGATATTATCAATAGTTATTACATATTATTTTGAAATAAATAATATAGATGTAAAGATAGTATTCTTGCATGGTGATTTATATTTTTTAATTTTGTTTAGGTTAGTGATATTGATAGCTAAAGGCTGACTAATAATTATACTTTTATTTTGTTTGGTAGAGTAGTTATCTAGACAAGCAACTAGTTGAAAATAGTTGTGCTATCCATATATGTAAAGTAGAATATATTGAACTGCAATATATGCATGTATATAAGTAGTGTTTTTAAATATATTTTGTAATAATATTGGATTTGAGAATCATATATTGTTGAATTATGATTCACATAGTGTAATTTTCCTATAAATAAATCATTTTTACCATGCTAGAACTAAGCACATTGATATGTAGTAAATTATTTTGTTACGAATATGGTTGAAACTAGGAAATTTTAGGTGTAAAAGATTGATGAATAGGTAAATATTGATTCCTTAATAAAACTAATATAATTATTAACAAGTTCATGCATTTTAGAGATGATATGGGTTTTTCCTATTGCCATACATGAGGTTATTTTGTTGTATACTAGAATCTCTCCTATGATAAATATCAAGTAGGATAATATTGGGACTTGGGTGTGTTATTTAACTGCAAAGAGTTCTTGAAGAAAAAGTTTAGTTAAAAATGGGTGAGTAGCTATTAAATGTAATGTGGTATAATGTAGTGTGTTTTATATGTTGTGGTACAACATGTATGTGTGTTTACATTTGGTGATTTCTTGATAGCAACCATAATATATTTGGAAAACTCACTACTACATATAAATTTAGTGTTACTAGAAGAACAAATGGAAATATAGGTGGAAATTGGAGTTCATGTAGTGTAATATATTTATAACTTAATATTTATGTGGATGTTTTAAGACACTGAAAGAAACTATATATGATGAAATATTTGTATATGCTACCATCATTTTGGAATTGCTTGTGGTAGCTATATAGGAAGACATTTACACGTTAAAAATATTGATATAAAAATTATTAACATATATTATTCATTTGCAACTATGTATACATGGTGAATATCCATGTGGAGAGATCACACTAGTGGTATCTATAGCATGTTGATGGCATGGTAAAGTTTTGATGTAGTTATGCGATTCTTGATATTCCACATGTTGGTTGGATAATTAGATGAGTAGTATTATATTATGATGCCTATATATTTCTAAACCAAAGGAAATAGGGGTTCCACCTTTTAGGAGATGCAACAAGGAATAAGGGGCCTATTTCTATCTAGTTCATTCAAGGAAACCCTAAATATCCCAATCTAATGGTGCAATTAAGAAAAGGGATCTGCTATAAGGTCTCCTAGGGTGTGATTAAAGATAAAAGGGGGGTTCACCACTAAGAAAAGGATTAGAAAGAAGGAAATGTAAATGATATGCAAACCTAACTATGTAACCTAGAATATGAAACTAAAATAAGAATAGTGGACTAAAAATGAACAAAGGTGCACCTAGAAAACTAAATATGCTTGAAATAAGGTCTGCAATCCCAAAATTATGACTTTTGTTGTACACTAGAAATCATACGCCAATTGGGGTGATTTAGTCCTAGTTTTGGGTTTTGGGTCAAAACTGGAATCTACAAATTGTTGTGTCATAGAAAAATGGCCCCTTGTCATTTCATGGCCTTTTAGGTTTTCTTTCATGGTGTTGGAACTATGTTGCTCTAATTTTATGTTGTAACATGGCTTGAACATGCTTATTTAGTTACTAAAAATAAAAGAACATCTGGTGAAGGTGTTGTAAGAAATTTTTGCATTCTTCTAGACATGATTAATTACAATTCACCTAAAAATCACCTTTTTATTCATCAAAAAGTCCTATTTTGAAGTGTTTTAAAGTCTTGTAACAAGATTTCACATTTTTCTAGGCACATCTTCATTATTTATCTTGTTTTCATGCTTTATTTGACCTCTTTATGCCCTCACATGCTTAATTAAGTGTATTTTTGAATATTATCCCGACAAACAACATTAAATACAACATATTTCTCAACATGCATTTTTAGGTCCTAGGTGGGACCCATTCACCATGGGTGGTGAATGAGTCCCCCTTGGCCCCAAATTCAAAATATTTTAAATTTCCTTTCGGGATTTTATTAAAAATCACTTGATGTCGACCTGTGATGAGGTATGAATGGGTTACTAAGGAACAAGTGTGTATAAATAATTGATTTTCACCTCATTTCAACCCCCATTCATCAAGTTCACTTATTCACCTATTCACTCAAGCATTCAAGCATTTTACAACATCCTTTCAAGCATTATTCAAGCACTTTGAAGCAACCATTGACATTACTTCAAATTTGCATCATCAAGGGTTTGGTAAGTTAATAGCAATTGCATGTTGGTTAGTTTATCATTCCTTTGCATTTCATTATTTTATTAAAGGTTTGATTACCAAAATTGGGGTTTGACAAAGGAAAACCCCTATTCACTAACCTTAAAAACCGTTTTTCCCTTATTGCATGTTTGTCTGTAGACCTAGGTATGCAGATTTGACAAGATTTTTGGTGTTGAAGATTGGTTTACAAGTCAACTAGGTGCTTCAATTCAACTTAAGTCTATTTCAAGCTTGGAGAAGGTTTTCTATTCGTTTCCCGTACAATTGACTTCGACAACCCAACAAGCAGTGATTTCCAGATCTGGTGTTGTAGAGTTGTCTCCTTATTTTTAAGAAATTTGGGAGAGGACTGATTCACCACCTATGGTGAATGAGTCCCACCTTAGGATTGAAAATCTGATTTTTTTCAGATTCTAGATCTCAATAGACATAAACTTTCTTTTGATAGTTTTTCACCAAGAGGACTAATTCATCACCCTAGGCGAATGAGTCCCACTATGAAAAATCAATGATTTCAACTAGCATTCACAACATTCCATATTCTTCATCAAGTCTCCAGGTGCACTCAGATTCATCCTTTTCCTTTTTTTTTTGCATATTTTCTTCATTTAGTTCATTGTTGCATAACACAATATGTTTTCAAACATATCTTTAAATTGCACTTTTGCATTTGTTTTCATTCATTTAGATTAGTCAATTTCATTTAGTTAACTTCATTTGGGTTAGAAAACATCACACATAACATTAATTGAATGAACCATTAGCATTTTTGCTCCTATCTCTCTCCTTTTTGGTGAAAAACCTTAGAAGTGCAAAAGTTGTCCATATGGGCCAAAAATATACAGTTCATTTTGTTGAACCTGACTTTTGAGCACTTTGAATTTCTGATTTCATGTACATATTGCATCCTAGTTTTCATTTGCATTAACATTCAATTAGTACATTGTTTTTCTTTTTTTCTTTTTTGCATTGCATCTCATTGAAAAAATTAAAAATTTTCATTTTGCATCTTTGTTTGCATTCTATAGAACATCAAAATCACATAAAAAATTCTAAAAAACACACAAAAACATCATACTAGGACTCATTCACCACCCAAGGAAAATCAGTCCCTCTGCACTTTGTAAACAACATTTTTATCATTTTTCTAGCATTTCCCTGCATTTCTATTTTTTTTAGTTAGATCTTAGTTACAATTAGTAGCATTTATGTTATTTTCATTTAAAATTCTTAGATTATTTTACATTTGCATTCACCCCTCCTTTTTGGTACTTGCATGAGTTTTTGATGCCCCTTTGATAATACTTTAGCGAGAAGAAGTTCTAGACTCATGGCCTCCCACAATAGAACTTTCATTGTGGACCTTGGGATCTCACGAGCTCATAATCCTAGTATGGAAAATGGTGCATTTGGCCTTGAAAATACCATTTCTATTCCTTCACCTTTCCATCTAATGAATTTTGACACCCAAAACAACTCTCTTCCTCAAGATAAGGTCATTAGTATTCATGAAGAATTTGCACATTTACAACAAGACTTGTCACTTGAAAACATTTCCCAAACTGCCATACCTGCCATTGATAATCTTCATCATTTGATTGAAAGTGATGATGGATTGCAAGTGATGAATAAAATTTCTGAGATTTACAATAAACATGCCTCTTCTAATACCCAATCCGCAAACATTCCTGTAAGCCAAGGATGACCTCAAGTTCCTCCCCCTTCAACCATAGCATCCATACCAACTTACACCAATCTGCAAGTCACTACAACTAAGCAATAGGTTAGTTATGTGGCTCCTTCCTTTCCAATTCCACCTAGCATTCCTACTTCTCTTGTGGCATTGTAAGTCCCTTCCACCACCTTCACACCCCTTAGTATTCCTTTCACTTCCCCTAACATCCCTTACACTCCATCACCATTTTCTCTTCCATCTCAATCTACATACCCCAACCCCATTCTTACGCAACTCCTTACCACTGTTTCTTCCATATAACACCAAATTTCTACCATTATTCAAGGTCAAACCACTCCACCCACATATCATTTATGTAGTAGCCCCTTATCCTTAGAATTATTACATACCTCAATGCCACAAGGGATAGAAATGACTCAGTTTGAGAAATATAGAGGTAAAGGAGACCCTATCAACCATGTTAATGTCTATGCAGCTTTGTGTAGTGACTTTGTCCTTGATGATAAACTGTTCGCCAAACTATTTCCAAGGACCTTGAAAGACACTACCTTTGAATGGTTTTCCAACTTCCCTAATCATTCCATTTGTCCATTCAATGAATTGGTGGATTCTTTCATAAGTAACTTTCAAGTTCACATGGCACCTAAAAAGACAATGGTTGACCTCATGCAATGTAGACAAAACACAAATGAAAAAGTAATGGATTTTATCTCACGATACCAATCCTTGTATGCTCAAATAGATTTCAAGATTCCTAATGCACATCTGCAAAAGATGTTTATCAAAAACTTGCACACAAATCTTCAGGATAAGCTAACTATGTTGAAATTCCCTTCATTTATGCATTTATGCACAACCTTGTGTGAATACCATAATATAGTTTCAAGTCATGATTCAAAATCCACTTCTTAATGAACTGACAAACCTAAACACAACAATCAAAACCACAATAACAATAAAAAAAATTTCAAACCAAATAGAGGCTTTGTACATTCTAATCCGCCTCCTCAACCTCAACCTCAATCACAACCAACCCAAAAAAATTCAAAATCGTGCAACGACTGTTAAGGAATCAATGCCTTATCATTATGGGGACCCCAAGAGACAATTTACTCCCCTACCTAATACACTTCATAATACAATGAACCAATTAATTCAACAATGCTTGCTCACTTTGTCACCCATCTGACCACTTGATCCAAATCAACCTTTACCACCCACCTTCAAACCTAATGCTTATTGTCATTTTCATCGCCAGAATGAACATGACACTAAACACTACAAGTGTCTAAAACATTTAGTTCAAGACCTCATTGATTCAGGCCATCTGTCCATTATGGGTGTTAATGATCAAGGAAATAAGTTCATTGCACCCCCTAACCAAAATTTGCAAATTTTTACTAATCCCATGCCTAAACATACTACCTCATTTGTCAAAGCTAGTGAACCTTCAACCATTGATGTAATGACTATTGATACAAACAATGAACAACATGATAGACCTCCCCCTATTACTTCAAAAATTAATATGGATGAAATCCTAGCTATGATAGACATTATCCCTCATAAGGGCCAAACCATTAAGTCCCTTGATATCACTTTTTCTGCTAAAGACATACTACATAAACTTCTTGATGGTCCTCTTTACATAGCTAGTAGAATCTATAATAAGCCCACTAATGGGATATTAATAGATCCCACTTGTGGTGAGAATGTGATCACAGAGGATTTTTTAGTATTACATGAGCTATATCAAGATGAATATAATAAAACCACTACTTGGATTAAGACACATACTAGTTTTGCATGCTCTATGATCAAATCGATCGTGCTACCCTTACAAATAGGACCTAAAATTTTGGAGGTAACATTTTCAATTATTCCACAATCTAACCAATTTTTTTTGTGGCTAGGCCGCCCTTGGCTTTTCTCAATGAAAGTGGTCCCATTAGTTGTTCGCAAGTGTTTGAAGTTTCCACATGGCAATGAAGTATTTACTAGAAACCATAGTGGATTTAATACCCTCTCCTCTAAAGGAAATTTTTCCTTAGAAGCCATTTGGCCTGAACCCATGGAACCTATAACACCTCAAAAGGACTTATTTTTCATTGCTTATCAAAAGTTTAAAGCTAAAAAAATAGCCAAATTGTCTCTTCGTGGTACATCCCCATCCATACATTCCGCACCTCCTATCATATATGAAACCATGCTTCAACTTGAGTCAGACATTGAACAGACCATACAACCTCATGAACAACCACCCTTAGACACTTCCCTGCCATTGTTTAAAAGACCACAAGACAATGAAACCAATCTTGTCATACCTCCTCACATTAACCAAGTGTATAAAGAAAAAGAGAAAGTGGTTGATCCATCTTCCTTAGTTTATTCTATTCTTCCCCCTTCAGAAGTACAAGAACCTATGATGACTCAATCCACTCTTACACCTCAACAACTCCAAAATAGAATTATACGAAACTGTGATGCTAGGGAATGTAGGTGTCATCGTCGTCTCCTTGCTCATTAGTCTGGCCTAGAAGAAAATAAATACAATCCACCTCAGCCTTTGACAAAAGTAATAGATGACCACCCTCCTCTTGATCCACCACAAGATAATCTAGTAAAACCTTCAAAATAACCTAAACTACTCCAATAGCCACAACTCTTGATACATCCATCTTTAGAAATCACCCTTCGTCCTCCTATTTTCATTAATCTTGATGATGATGATGATGTGGAGATTTCCAAAATAGATGAACAAATACACAATAATTTAAACTCTTTATTTTCATTGACAATGAGCTTAAATTATAAATCTTCTCCATCAAGTGAAGAACCAAGTGCCACTCTTGATTCCACACTTGCAATTCTTCCTTTGGAAATTCAACCACCCTCACATTACATTGAACATGATTGGCAGGTGAATGACTTGTTAGATGGTTGACTAGCATTTTCCTAACTAGCCTTTTCCTTTTAGCCTTTTCTTATTTTTCTCCTTTTTGTTTTTCTTTTCATGTGTGTATTTTGTTCCCTTGTATTGTTTGTTTTATGTTTTATCTCTCTTCATACACTCCTTCTATTTGTACTCTCTTCCTCTATATGTTGTACATTGTCCTTTTTGTTTTTTTTTTCATTTGGGGATGATGCAAAGCATAGGGACTCCCTATTTCTCTTCCATGTTGACCCAAAAGGTCCTTGTATTTTTTTTTGTTTGTTTTGTTTTTTCCTTTTGGGGATGACACAAAGCATGGAGATGCCCTATGTCTCTTCCATGTTGACCCAAATGGTCCTTGTATTTTTCTCTTTTGTTTTGTGTTTTCCTTTTGGGGATGATGCAAGGCATTGGGATTGAAATGTCTCCTTCATGTTGACCTGAAAGCTTTTTCATTTTCTTTCACCTTTTTCATTTTTTTTTTGCTTGTGTTTTTCTTTTGGGGATGATGCAAAGTGTTAAGAACACAATGTCTCTTCCATGTTTACCCAAAACGGACTTTTTTTTCCTTTTTTTTTCACTCTTTGTGTCATTCTTCTAGTTCTATGTGCTTTGGGGAATGATGATAGTTATGAGCTCTTTCATAAAAAAATTGCAGCAACAAACATACTGACCCCAAATCCATAGATCCCTTATGTGTTTGGTGTGATTTCTTTGCTGGGGGCAACTCCCTTTCTTTGTTTTTCATTTTTCTTGACATGACATAGCCTAACTTTGAAACATATGACTTGGCATAGGGCTTTCCAAGTTGGCTCTCATGTCTTGTTTTTCTTTTGCATTCTCTTTCCTTTTCTACTTTAAAGTAATTGCTCATAGAACAATGTGTAGAAATTCCTTTAAAGTGGGAGGCATACATCACCATTAATTCATTTGGATTCTTGGTTCCTAGTGTAACCCTGTCATTTATATGATGTGTTCGTCACTTTGTGGATGACATTGGGTGGGATGTCCTTCATAAGTGTGATCTATCTCAGCATAAATGCCCTGCATCCCCTAAGTTGTGAATATACTATTCTTTGATTGGTCCTCTCTTGGAGACATTAGACACAATGTTCCCTAAGCGATAGACCTTGCATAAACTGAACAAGGCTCCTTTGAACATCTCTTACATTTTTGTATTTTTACATTTTGCATTTTTTCCACCTTGCATAACACAATTTGCATGACTGTGGTACCTTTGTCTTTTTGATTCATTAGCTTTTTTTTTCTTTGTGGCACCTTTTTAAAGTTATCAATGGGCATAACTTTAATATGGTTGATCGGAAAGCCCGCATAGTGACATGACTTTCCCCATAGCCACTTTTTTGTTTGTGAGTGCATACCAACTAGTGTATGTATCTTACCTTTTTGGGCTTTCTCACCCCATAGACAACTAGTTATGTGGCCCCAGAGTGAGTACATTTGGGCCTTCTCGCCCAGTGGACCGTCTTGTGTTCTATTTCCCTAGAGTGAGTACACATTATCAACCTAGATCTAATCCAGAACTAGTTGGATTGACGATCGAAGCTTCATCTAATTCATCTCAGCACTTGTGTGTTCCTTTGTTCTTATGCTTAGTTTTCCATGGGATATTCATCCTAGGGGCTTGATCATCTCTCTTGATCATTTCCATTCCATCTTGCTAATGTAAGTGCATTTGAAGCCTCCTCTTAATGTTCATGGCTACTTTAGTGTGAGTTTGAAGTAGGTTCATCCTCTCACTAAAGTGGGGGCTAAATGTGCCATAGAAAAATGGCCCCTTGTCATTTTCATGGCCTTTTAGGTTTTGTTTCATGGTGTTGGAACTATGTTGCTCTAATTTATGTTGTAACATGGCTTGAACATGCTTATTTAGGTACTAAAACTCAAAGAACTGCGTCTTGTGAAGGTGTTGTAAGACATTTCTACATTCTTCTAAACTCTATTATTTACAATTCACCTAAAAATCACCTTTTTATTCATCAAGTCATATTTTGAAGTGTTGTAAAGTCTTGTAACAATCTTTCATGCTTTTCTAGGCACATCTTCATTATTTATCCCTTTTTCATGCTTTATTTGACCTCTTTAACCCCAAATATGCTTAATTAAGTGTATTTTTGAATATTATCCCAACAAAAAACATTAAATAAAACATATTTCCCAACACACATTTTTAGGTCCTAGGTGGGATCCATTCACCATGGGTGGTGAATGAGTCCCTCTTGGCCCCAAATTCAAAATATTTTAAACTTCCTTTCAAAATTTTATTAAAAATCACTTGATGTCAGCCTGTGATGAGGTATGAACGGGTTACTAAGGTGCAAGTGTGTATAAATAAGTGATTTTCACCTCATTTCAACCCCCATTCATCAAGTTCACTTATTCACCTATTCACTCAAGCATTCAAGCATTTTACAACATCCTTTCAAGCACTATTCAAGCACTTTGAAGCAACCATTGACATTACTTCAAATTTCCATCATCAATGGTTTGTTAAGTTAATAGAAATTTCATGTTGTTATTTTATCATTCCTTTGCATTTCATTATTTTATTAAAGCTTTGATTACCAAAAGTGGGGTTTGACCAAGGCAAACCCCTATTCATTAACCTTAAACCATTTTCCCCTTATTGCATCTTTGTTTGTAGACCTAGGTATGTAGATTTGACAAGATTTTTGGTGTTGAAGATTGGTTTACAAGTCAACTAGGTGCTTCAAGTAAACTAAAGTCTATTTCAAGGTTGGAGAAGGTTTTCTATCTGTTTCCTACAAAATTGACTTCGACAACCTGACAAGCAGTGATTTCTAGGTCTGGTGTTGTAGAGTTGCCTCCTAATTTTTCAAAAATTTAGGAGAGGACTAATTCGCCACTTATGGTGAATGAGTCCCACCATAGGACTAAAAATATAAATTTTGTCAGATTCCAAATCCCGACAGACAGAAACTTGCTTCTGATAGGTTTTCACCAGGAGGAGGACTGATTGACCACCCTGGGCGAATGAGTCCCACTATGAAAAATCAGTGATTTCAACCATCATTCACAACATTCCAGATTCTTCATCAAGTCTCTAGGTGCACTCAAATTCATCCTTTTCCTTTCTGTTCTACATATTTTCTTCCATTAGTTCATTGTTGCATAACACAATGCGTTTTCAAACATAGCTTTAAATTGCACTTTTGAATTTTTTTTCATTCATTTAGATCAATCAATTGCATTTAGTTAACTACATTTGAGTTATACAACATCACACATAACATTAATTGAATGAAACATTAGCATTTTTGCTCCTATCTCTCTCCTTTTAGGTGAAAAACCCTAGAAGTGCAAGAGTTGTCCATAGGGGCCAAAAATCTACAGTTCAACTGCTAAATTAGGATCTATAGAAAAATTCTGAAAATTGGTATACTGGGACTCATACACCACAAGTGGTGATTTAGTTCCAATATTAGGGTTGATCAGATACTTTGATATCCTCTAGTGTTCTCCTGTAGCTTCTCTCCCTTCGAATCTCTGAGTCTGCAACTCTAAATTCCAACCTGTAAGTGACTTTCAGTAATTTTGTAAGAAAGATGAAAACTTTGACAAATTTTTAACTTTAAAAACTTTCTCTAATATTTATCTTCAATGGATTTTCAACCTAAATCTGCAAATCACACATCAAAGAGAGGGAAATTTTCTTTTGTTAGTGGATATATTCCTTGTTCAAACCCCGTTTTGGTAATCAAACCTTGAAATGAAATGAAATAGAATGAAAGAATGATATGAATGAAAAAATAATCTATGTTTCAACTCACCAAACCCTTGGAAAAAAGGATACAATCTTGTATTAAATGGATAGCATGAATGTATATCTTGACTCTTTATTGTATGTTATGGATCTTGAATTGAATGCTTGCTTGAATCATGAAAACCCACATCACAAATGTTAGCTCAAAAACAAACATGATGCATGATGACTTTGACATGATGTTTGAATCTTGAATGTAGCTCCAAAATTCTTGATAATCAACCCTTGAATGCTCTTGAATGATCTTGAATTGCTAGAATTCTTGAATGCTTAGATCACACTTGCTCATGAAAATTGGTAGAGTACTTGAAGACATGAAATTTCTAGGAGAAAATAAATGAAATAACCTTGTGTTTATACTTATTCATGCCAATTTTTTTGAAATTACAACACTACATGCCGACATGAAATCTAGGAGAATAAAATCCCTCCAAAAATTTGAATTCAAAATAGTTCCAAGCTAAGCAAGACTCATACCAAATTTAGGTTCATGCCCCAAAAATTAGATGGGACCCATACACCCAAGATAGTGTATGAGTCATAGATCATTAAATATAGAACACACAACCCAAAATCATTAAATTATGGTTGGTTAGTAGATATGTTTCAAGATTATCCTCAAAAAGATGCATTAAATAAGTCTTGTGGATGCAAAATAGGACCAAATAATGCATAAAGAAGCCCAATTTTAGTAGGGAGGACCCTTGAGCAACTATGAAAATGTAAAGGGATACATTTTCCTACACAAAATTTAGCCTCCACTTTAGTGAGAGGAGGAACTTGATTCAAACAATACTAAAGTAGACAAACTCGCATCAAGAGGGACCCAAGTGTACCAATGCTAGTAAGATAGGATGAAAATGATCAATAGGGTTGTGCAAGCCTCTAGGATCAAGATCCTATGGAAAACCAACATAGGAACAAAATAACACACATGAAAATGATGTATGTAGCAACAACAAGATACAAGTATACACTACAAAAGACAAAAAAGAAGAAAAATAAAATAAAATGGGTGGATCAAGCCTTGACCATTGTCCATCATGATGTGGATCATATCTAATCTATTTTTCCAAAAAAAATTACAAGTAGAATACAATGTCGACTATGCAAACCAAACACATGATGACAAGGGCTAGTGGAATCTCATGCCATCCACTATGTGAGCCCCCAGAGACACATACACATGTATCCAATATACACTCACACAAAAAAGCAAGTGGCTATAGGAAATTCACACCTAAGTCATATCCCATATGCTAACCATACCAAAGCTATACCTGTAGATAGCTTTGATAAGGTGCCACACAACATGAATGACATGATTAATGAGGAAAACAAAGCTTCATATGCTTGACACCCATGAAAAAAGGGGATGGCTCCATAGGCAGGCAAAGTGTGTTATGCAAGGTGGCCATATAACTAATAATGTAAATGCAAAATAGTGTAGGGTATGTTCAATGGAGTTTTTCTTAGTTCATGTAAGGTATTAACTTAGGGAACATCATTCCTAATGCCTCCAAGAGAGGACCAATAAAATAATAGAAGATTCACAACTTAGGGGATGCAATGTGTCACATCAAGCCACTACGAGGAATATGATATGCTAAGAGAGATCATTCTCTTGAAGGAAATCACACCCAATGTCACCAAAAAGTGAAAGAAGCATCGCGTGAAGTAAGAATACTACACAATGAAACATGATTGAAAAAAAAGAATAATGGCAATGTATGCCCCCACTTTGAAGAAATTTCTAGACACTAGTCATGTTGTGAGAAATTACTCTAAAGTGGAAAATGATAAATGCTAACAATAAAGAGGACATGAGAATTTTTTGGAAAGCCCTATGCCAATTCATATGATTCCAAATTAAGATAGATCATGAAAAGGGGTTTCCCCCAAAATGAAATACTAAACATAAAATTACCTCACATGTGAGCCAACTTAAGGTATGTCATCCACATGCAAGCTTGCTCCTATATATACATGGGAGGTGGTCAACCAGCCAAAAGAGACAATGAAAGGTGTCATACAAAGATAAAGGCTACCTAACCCCTTTCCCCCACTTAGCATAGGACAAGGGTAAGGAAAGAATGGATGATGATATGCTTCTTGCAAAAAGGAAATTCCTTGTAATGAATGTAAAACATGCAATAGTGAGTATGCTATGATCCTACAACTATTACGTGGAAAGGAGAAATAGCTATTGTTATTGATTATAATGAGTAAACAAAGTATCACCTTGATGCATATTTAATGAGATATCTATCAGTTTAGGATGTACCAAAGTTAAAGTTTCCTTGGAATAATCTTGTGTAATAGTGTTGACATTGAATGAAGGCTTGTTTATTTCTTTCGAGGGACAATAACCAAGATCATTAGTTTTTTCTTGTGTTTTAGGCTCTATAGGGACACAAATACATTTTTCTCTAGCACCACATCCTTTTCCACTATACCTAAGTTGTTTCATAAGTTAGTAACCTCTTCCATAAAGGTTTTTCATTTCTTCCAGATTTGGTGGTTGTTCATAATCAACTTCATTAGGGTTTGTCATGTATGTTGTCATTTCTTCTAGAGTGGTTGAAGTGGGTGATTTTGAATTTTTTATTGACATTAATTCTTTTTATTTTCCCTTTTTAGATTACTTTGTTATAATCTTGTATACTCTCATGAATGTAGGTATGAAATCAAAGGTTTCCCAAGCATATTCCAATAAATTTATGACTTCTTCAATATGATTTTCTTTTTATTTTTCTTGTATAGGTTTTGCATGTGTGGTTGGTGTTAAGGGATATCTAATGTGCATAACCTCAAAAGAATTATCCTTATTTTCATGATCTGTTAATGAAGAGGAGTCTAATTTCACTTCAACATCTTCATCTAAGGAAGCTATATTACTATTGTTTGAAAAAAAATGTGTCAATGTTGTCATTTTATTGCAACATGATATCTTCCCTAGTAGGAGAGATTTTAGGAGAGCTAAAAACTAGATGTTCATGATATTAAAAGATTGGTTCTTCTAAAATAGCTTCATCACAAGTAAGGGAGCTATCAATCATTGGATTTTCTTGCATATCAATCATGGCATTCTCTTGTTCAATAATGTTTTCCCTAAGATTCTCATGATTCTCATCAATTAAATCTTCTAACACTATAATATCTTCTTCACCAATAGGAGAGGGACAAATTTTATTATTGTCCATAATTTCATCCTTTTTATCTAAGGTATCACTCTCTTGTGCCATAATATCTACCCTAGTAGTAGAGAAAACAAGAGGTTCATCACATTCCATGGTTAGATTTTGTAAAGCAGTTTCATCATAAATGAGGGAGGCATCAAGAGAAGAACAACTATAAGTTTCATGGTTACCAATGATTGGATGTTTTTTTTAAAACAGGTCTTCCCAAATGGTAGGGGCATTAGGAAAGGGAGAAACAAGATTCTCATGACTATCAATAAGTGCATCTTCTAACACCAAACTATCTTCTTCATATCCATAAGAGATATTAGGAGAAGGACAAGTTTGATTTTTGTGGCTACTTAGAATTACATCCCCATGTCTTATAATGTCTTCCCAAGTAGGAGAGGTAGGATTTTCATAGTTCTCAATTGTTGGATCTCTTAACACCAACATATCCTCCTCAAAAATGTGATTTTCATGATTGCCTACAACTATATCCTCTTTCACTAAAGCATTCTCACAAGTAGGGGTGGTGTTGGGAGATGAATGTAGACTAGGTAAAGTAGTGGCAATGATCTCATATTATTGTGTCATAATATCTTCCCAAGGGGGAGGAGGAGAAGGACAAAAATGACTTTAGTGATTCTCAATGATTGTATCTTCTTTCACCAAGACACCTTCGTCACCGATAGGAGAGGTATCAGGAGTAGAAAAATTATGGTTTTCATGATTATGTATGCTTGTATGCTTTTGTATCATAACATCCTCATGAATGGGAGAGATAATGTGGTGTGAGATAGGAAACATAATTAATTAAGGATTGTGCCAATAGTTTGATTTTCTTGCTCTAAGATGTTTTCATAACTAGGAAAGATAATGGAAGGATGGCTAACATTTTTCTTGATGACTTCATTGTTGTACTCTAAATTGAACTCATAGGAGGGGATGTTGTAATTATGTAATCCATTATTAACAATATCAAAACCACATCTCTTAAAAGGAAACATGCTAACATCAAAAATAAAGCTATTTAATTTAAGCTAGATCTAATAAAATGAATGAAATAGAAAATTACAAAACAGAAATAGAGATCTAACAACAACAAACATAAGCACAAAAATAAGGTTTATAATGATGTAAATTGCAAATTTAGGTTTGATACAAGACTAAATTTACTAGAGGGGTGTATGAGTCCCAATTATCATTTTTGAAGGGTTCAAATGATGAATAATAGTCAGCACAGAATGCCCAAAAATTAGGTAAAACAACCTATATCAGGATTAAATCACCTAGAAGGGCGTATGAGTCCCAAATTAGGGTTTTTACACTAAATTTAACAAATTTTGAGTGAATGTGAAGGTTTTTTGTTTGTATGTTGACTTGACTATGTGTAATTATAGATTTCAAATGAAATTCAATGATGCAAGATGCAAAAAATGCAACCCTTATGCACTTTCACTAATGTAAGATTTAGAAGCCCTAAATGCAAACTAAAAGACCTAATTCAAAGTTAGTGTAAGCTATATATATAGGACTATAATGCACTCCAAATTAGAAATAAGGTATCCAAAGGATAGGTTCACCAAAATGAACTGAAGGAAATAGGTGTTCCATCTTTTAGGAGATGGAACAAGGGATAAGGGGCCTATTTCTCTCTAGTTCATTAAAGGAAACCACAGAGAACCCAATCTAATGGTGCAATTGAGAAAAGAGATCTGCTATAAGGTCTCGTAGGGTGTGATGAAAGACAAAAATAGGAGTTTTGCCACTAACCAAAGGCTTAGAAAGAAGGAAATGTAAATGATATGCAAATTTGACTATGTAACCTAGAAAATGAAACTAAAAATTAGAATAATGGACTGAGAATGAAAAGAGGTGCACCTGGAAAACTAAAGATCCTTAAAATAAGGTCTGAAATCCTAAAATTATGACTTTTTATGTACACTGGGACTCATACACAAGTTAAGGTGATTTAGTCTCAGTTTAGGGTTTCACGATGAAACTGGAATTTGCAATTACTAAACTAGGATCTATAGAAAAAGTTTGAAAACTGGTATACTAGGACTCATACGCCACAAGTGGAGATTTAGTACTAGTATCAAGGTTTATTTGAGACTTGGATATCCTCTAGCACTCTCTTGTAGCTTCTCTCCCTTCTGATCTCTGAGTCTACAACTCTGAATTCTGACTTGTAGGTGACTTTTCATAATCTTGCAAGAAAGATGACAACTTTGACAACTTTACAACTTTGAAAACTTTCTCCAATCTTTATCTTCAATGTATTTTCAACCTAAATCTACAAATCACACATGAAAGAGAGGAAAAAATGTTGTGGGTATGTGCAAGATCATGATGGGCCAAAAAGTGGCAATATGATGGGTATTTGTAGGGTATGTGGCTGACAATTTTTTTTTTACCCAAAATTGATGAAACGAAAAAGGTTTTTAAAGGAGATTCTCAACTTTCCACCAATATAAATTATGATTTACTTTGAATTTAATAAATAATTATTATTCATTTTCAATTTGAATTACAACTAAAGTCCTAATTGATAGGCTAATTGAAAAAAAATCAATAGCTTTCAAATGGTATCACATTTTTTGAATCCAAAACATGCATCACATTCTACGATTTGCATACTATAGGATTAAATGAAAAAAATTGAATTTCATGAAGTTTTGACCAAGTTAAGGTGGTTAGAGATCTGAGTTTTTATACTTTTTAAAAGTTGTAATAAAAAAATCATAATTAATTATTTACTTGGAAAAAATTACAAAAAATATGCATCACATCTAGACATGAGTCCTCTACTTATATCTAAAATATTATAAAAAATATTATCATTTTATTGTGGTTAGGGTGGTCAGACAGACACCTACTTATTT
The DNA here is from genome assembly GCA_007258455.2 of Sequoia sempervirens. NCBI lineage: Eukaryota > Viridiplantae > Streptophyta > Pinopsida > Cupressales > Cupressaceae > Sequoia > Sequoia sempervirens. The sequence continues at coordinate 131,568,389 of VDFB02353493.1, forward strand.
TTTCCCTGAAATTTAAGTACTACTGCATTGAAATTTCAAATTTTCACCAAAGAGATTTAAAAAAAAAATAAACCTAGTAGTTTAGAAACTACATTCAATTTTCTACAAATTCTATTCTTACATATTTTTTAAACAATATAGAGAACTTATTCAAATTTTTATGTCAAGTTGCCTAATTTTGATTTTTCTGAATTTTTTTGCCACTTAAGGGTCTTTTTTTTCCATGATGATCCTGCACATACCCTTATTTTGTTAGTGGATAGGAGTTTTCCTTGGTAAAACCATGTTTTGGTAATTAAACCTTGAAATTAAATGAAATCGAATGAAGCAATGATGAATGAACAAATAAGCTATGTTGCAACTCACCAAACCCTTGGAATAAAGGCTACAATCTTGTATGAAATGGCTAGCATGAATGTAGATCTTGACTCTTGATTGTGTGTTATGGATCTTGAGTTGAATGTTTGCTTGAATCATGAAAGCCTACATCAAAAATGTTAGCTCAAAAACAAACATGATGCATGATGACTTTGACATGATGTTTGAATCTTGAATGTAGCTCCAAAATGCTTGATAATCAACTCTTGAATGCTCTAGAATTGCTATAATGCTTGAATGCTTAGATCACACTTTCTCATGAAAATGGCTAGAGTATCTAAAAACTTGAAATTGCTAGGAGAAAATATATGAAATAACCTTGTATTTATACTTGTTTATGCCAAATTTTCAAAAATTACAACACTACAAGCTGAAATCAGATCTAGGAGAATAAAATCCTACCAAGAATTTGAATTCAAAATATGTACAAGCTAAGAAGGACACATACACTTGTTGGGGCGTATGAGTCCCAGTAGCCTATGCTTAGGACACAAATTTCAAGAAATGTTAAGTTCTATGCCAAATTCAAGTTCATGCCTTGAAACTTAGGTGGGACCATAGGCCCAAGGTGGCATATGAGTCCCAAATCACTAAATCTAGAACACACAACCAAAAATTGTTAAATTATGATTGGTTACTAGATATGTGTTAGGATTATCCTCGAAAAGATGCATTAAATAAGGCATAAGGAAGCCCAATTTTAGAAGGTAGGGCACAAACAAGTGTGAAAATTTAAAGGGAAACATTTTCCAACACTACAACTTCTTCTAATGTGAATATGAAAAGTTTAAAATATTTTTTAGATAAAACATTGATTGTTGGTGGAGATTGCAGGTTAGAAGGTTGATTAGAAAATAAGGGTATGTTGCAATATTTTAGATTGAAACTCTTTGAGATACATGTTGCATTGAAATTTAAACTTTAAATAATATAATATCGACTATCTTTTATTCATGGGTTTTCTCTCATAATGTTTTCTTATTTAAACATTGGTGTCTCATGTAATCTTGTGTTTGTGTACTCTTTCATATATTTTCATCAATGTTGTTAGATAGATGGGATAATTTACTATTATCTATTTTTTATCACATTATCTTAAGTTTCTTTATGTTGGGTATGTGCAGGATTATGATGGGCCAAAAAGTGGTGATATGATGGGTATTTGTAGGGTATGTGGCTGGCGACTTTTTTTATTATCCAAAATTGATGAAATGAAAAGGGTTTTTAAAGGAGATTCTCAAATTTCCACCAATATAAATTATGCTTTACTTTGAATTTAATAAATAATTATTATTCATTTTCTATTTGAATTACAACTAAATTCCTAATTGATAGACTAATTGAAAAACATCTATAGCTTTCAAACAATCACATTTTTTGAATCTAAAAAATGCATCACATTCTATGCTTTGCATACTATAGGATTAAGAAAATAAAATTTGAATTTCATGAAGTTTTGACCAAGTTAAGGTGGTCAGACATACTAGTTTTTATATTTTTTAAAAGTTATAATAAAAAATTCATAATTAATTATTTACTTAAAAAAAATTACAAAATATATGCATCACATTCGAACATGAGTCCTCTACTTATGTCTAAGATCTTATAAAAAAAATATTATCATTTTATTGTGGTTAGGGTGGTCAGACAGACACCTACTCTTATTTTTTCCTTGAAATTTAAGTACTACTGCATTGAAATTTAAAAATTTCACCAAATAGATTTTTTTTATTTTAAATAAACCTAGTAGTTTAGAAACTACATTCAATTTGCTACATATTATATTTTTACATTTTTTTGAAATAATATAGATAACTTATTCAAATTTTTACGTCAAGTTGCCTAACTCTAATTTTTCTAAATTTTTTGCCACTTAAGGGCCTATTTTTTCATTGATGATCCTACACATACCTTGCTACTATATTTTTAATCTAAAACATCTTAATTCTCAAAGTCATACTGGTGTCTTTGTTTCAATAAAAATAAAATTAGTTTGGGTATATGTGAAAAAAATTATGCATTATTAGGAAAAATGTGTCTAAACTATAATTAGTATCAATTAAAATATTAATAATAATATGCATCAAAATAAGGAAAAATAAATTTTGTACTAGAAATTATTATTATTCAAAAAAATTACTCATTTAAAAATACAATAAAATATAAGGGTGTGTGCACCAATCAATGACACAAAAATGGCTCTTAAGATGCCACTTTTTTTCTGAAATCAACAAAGTTTGATGTTCACAAGAAAATAAAGATAGTCGCACTCAAAATTTGAAGATGCAACAAGAACAAGAGTTGAAGTGCTATGAGTCTACTTTCTAAGCTACTATTGTTTAAAAAAATAATGAAGATTAAGGGTTCCAAAAAGGGGGGCTACCAAAAGTGGTCCTATTTTTTTTTTAAATATCATAGCATATGTTGTGGCCTCCCTTTTTCAATAACTTCTTTTAGAATTTTAAAAATCCTAATAGTGATAAATTAGCTAACACCATGTAGTTTATTCCAGTTCTTTTGGCTAATTTTTTAATGAATATATAATATTTTATGAATGTTTCAAAGTGGACACATCTTGAAAAGCTAAAATTTGAGCATGATCCCCCTTAAATTTTTTAAAACTAATCAAAAACAATTTTTTTTCATTACATGTAGAATGTAATCTAGTTTATAAAAATGCAATTTGTTTCAAAATTTGATGAACGAGTAAAAATCTATTAAAAAACTAGCACATGTTGGTTTTTGATAGAAAATGAAGGCACTAACAAGAGAAGTTATGGATGAAAAATTTAACATAATCAAAACATAAAATAATTTATATATTTAGAAAGCTAAGAGACATCCTAACATCATCATTATTTTTTATAAACTTGCATTGCAATGTGTGTAAAACTGACAATCAGCGTGACAAAAAATATGTGAAATTTTATTACACTTTCAAAAAATCACATCCTTGGTATGAAATGGTCATCCAACTCTTTAGCTTGGATTCCAAAAGAAAAATCCAAACCTTAGTCTTGGTATTTCTCAATGCACCTAATTTGGTAAGTACCAAATTTGATGCTTACCAAATGCAATGCAACATTTGGTGAGCACCAAATTTCACACTCTCCAAATTTGGTGCTTGCCAAATGGTGATTTATTGAAAAAAAGACCAACTTTGGTGCTTCCTATTTGTCTCTCACTACCTCACTTTGATAGGGCTTAAAGTTTATGGTTTATGATCGATGATGGATAGTCGAGGTTTTACCTTTCAGTCCCTCTTTGTCTCCTACTCATTAAACAATACTTATCCTATTCTCTCTCAATCCTCTCTAGGTCTCTCCCACCCTCTATACTTTTCCTTCCCTCATTAACCCCATATCCATCCTTTCCTCCCTACCTCTCTCTTCTTTTATCTCCCTTTGTTACTATTTCTCACCCATTTCTCTCTTTTCTCTTGATCACTACATCTCCCTCCCAACCTCTCTCTCCCCATATTCATGTCTCTCCCTCCTTGCCTCATAACCCACCTCTCTCCCCCTCTATCTCTCACCTCTTTCTTCTCTCTCCCCATCTCCAAGTCTCTCCAACCTTATCTCATTAACCACCTCTCTCCCCCTCTATCTCTCATCTTGTTCGCCTTTCTCTCATTTCCCCTCTCCCTCCCCTTTCTAGGTCATCAAATCTTTATCTCCTCCTTCCTATGTCTCTCACTTCTTCCATGTTTAACTCTCCCTCCATCACTTGTTACTCATTTTCCAATACTTCCCTTTCACTCTCCCTCTCTTGTCTCTCTCCCCTCTCTAGGTCTCTCCCAATCTCTCTCCCAATCTCCCTCTCTATGTTGCCTTCTATCCTTACCCCCATCTATATCCTTGCCTCCCTACCTCTCTCTTCTTCTCTCTCCCTCTATTATTGTTTCTTTATCATCTATCTCCTTTCTCTCAATCACTACCTCTTCCTCCCACCCTCTCTCTCTCTCTCCCCCTATCTACATGAATGTACCTCCTTCCCTCTTTACCTCTCTACCTCTCCATCCTTGTCTCATTACTTGCCCCTCTCCCACCCTCTCTACCTTTCCTTCCCTCCTTAGGGTTTAAGGGTTGAGGGTTGAGGGATTAGGATTGAGGGTTTAATGTATAGGGTAGAGGGATGAGGGTTGATAGTTTAAGGGATGAGGGTTGAGGGATTAGGGTTTAAGGGTTGAGGGTTGAGGGTTATAGGGTTGGATGATTAGGTTTTAAGGCTTGAGGGTTTGACGGTTAAGAGTTTAAGGATTGGGGTTTAAGGTATAGGGTTGAGGGATTATGGTTAAGGGTTGAGGGTTTAAGGGTTTAGGGTTCACGGAGTAGGGTTTAAGGGTCATGGGTTTAGGGGTTAATGGTTTAAGGGTTGAGGGTTTATGGATTATGGCTTAAGGTATAGGGTTAGGGGATTTAGTTTGAGGGTTGAGGGTTGAGGGTGTAGGGTGTAAGGGTTGAGGCTTGAGTTTTGAGGGTTTAATGGTTGAGGTTCGAGGGTTTAAGGGTTGAGGGTGTAGGGTTGAGGGATTAGAGTCAAAGGATTGAGTGTTGAGGGATTAGGGTTCAACGGTTGAGAGTAGAGTGATTAGGGTTTAAGGTATAGGCTTGAGGTATTTGGGTTGAGGGTCAAGGTTGAGGGTTTAAGGGTTTAAGTTTTAAGGGTTGAGGGTTGAGGGATTAGGGTTGAGTGTTTAATACATTATAGGGTAGAGGGTTGAGAGTTGAGAGTTTAAGGGTTGAGGTTTGAGGGATTAGGGTTGAGCATTGAGGGATGAGAGTTTGAGGGTTGAGGGTTGAAGGTTTAAGGGTTGAGGGTTTAAGGGTTGAGGGTTGAGGGTTTAATTTTGAGGGTTGATGGTTTAAGGGATGAGGGTTGAGTTTTTAAGGGTTGAGGTTTGAGGGTTGAGGGTTGATGGATGAGGGTTGAAGGGTTGAGGGTTGAGGGATTAGGGTTTAATGGTTTATGGTTTAAAGGTTAAGGGTTGAGGGATTAGGGTTAAAGGGTTGAGGGTTTAGGGATTAGGCTTGAGGGTTGAGGGTTGAGGGTCAAGGTTTTAAAGGTCAAGGGTTGATGAATTAAGGGTATAGGGTTTCAGCATTGAGGGTTGAGGGATAAGGGATTAAGGGTTGATGGTTGAGGGATTAGGGTTTGAGGTTTGAGGGTTTAATGGTTGAGGGCTAAGGGATTATCCCATCTAAGGTATAGGGTTGAGGGATTATGGTTTAAAGGTTGAGGGTTTAAGGGTTGATAGTTGATGAGTTTAAGGTTTAAGGGTTTAAGGGTTTAGGGTTAAGTGTTGAGGCTTGACAATTGAGGGTTTAAATGTTGAGTGTTTAAGGGTTGAGGTATGAAGTATGAGGGTTGAGGGTATAGTGATTAAGGCTTAAGGGTTTAAGGGTTGAGAGTTGAGGGATGAGGGTTTAAGGGTTGATAATTGAGGGATTAGTGTTTAAGGTTTGAGGGCTAAAGGATGAGGGTTTAAAGGTTGAGAATTGAGGGATTAGATTTTAAGGGTTGAGGGTTGAGGCTAAAGGTTTGAGGGTTAAATGTTCAAGGGTTGAATTTAGGGGGTTGAAGGTTTAGGGTTATAGGATTGAGGGATTAGGTTTTAAGGATTTAGGGATTCATGTTTTAATGGTTGAGGGTTGAGGGTTGAGGGATTAGGGTTTAAAGTTTGAGGGTTGAAGGATGAAGGTTTAAGGGTTGAGGATTCAGGGATTTGGGTTTATGATTGAGGGTTGAAGTTTGAGTATTATAGGATTGAGCAATTAGGTTTTAATGTTTAAGGGTTTAGGTTAAATGGTTGAGGGTTGAGGGTTGAGGTTCGACAGTTGACGGTTGATGGCTTAATGGTTTAGAGTTGAGGGTTGAGGGATTAGGGTCTAAGGTATAGAGCTGAGGGATTAGGTTTGAGACTTGAGACTTGAGGGTTTAAGGGTTTAATAGTTTATGGGTAGAGGGTTGAGGGTTGATGGATTAGGGTTAAGGGTATATTTATAAGGATTATGGTTTAAGGGTTTATTGTTGAGAGATTAGGGTTGATAGTTAAGGGTCAATGTTTTAAGGGTTTAGGGTTGAGGAATTAAGGGTATATGGTTTAAGGTTTGAGGGTTGATGGTTTAGGGTTGAGGGCTAGGGGATGAGGGTTATAGGATTAAGGGATTAGGGATTAAGGGTTTAGGGTTGAGGTTAAATGGTTGAGGGTTGAATTTTGAGGGTTATAGTCCTAAGGGATTAGGCTATAAGGGTTCAAGAATTAATATTTTAAGGGTTGAGGATTGAGGTATTAGGTTTTAATGGTTGAGGGTTAAAGGATGAGGGTTTAAGGGTTGAGGATTGAGGGATTAGGGGCTAGGGTTGAGGTTTGAAGTTTGAGGGTTATATGATTGAGGGATTAGGGTTTAAGGGTTATGGTTTGAGGGATTAGTGTCTAAGGTATAAGGTTTAAGGTTTTAGGGATGATGGTTGAGAGATTAGTGTCTAAGGTATAGGTTTTAATGCTTTAGGGTTTAATCCTTCTCTATCTCCCCATCCCTCAACCATCTATATGTATCTCACTCCTTGTCTCATTACTACTCCTCTAGGTCTCTCTTAGGTCTCACTCCCTCCCACCCTACCTAGACAACTCTCTCTCACTCCAACCCCATCTCACAATCCATCTCTCTCTCCCTCTCCCTCTCAGGTCTTTCTCTATCTCTCTCACTCTAACTCCCTCTCTCAGGTCCTTATCTTTCTCTCTTCCTCTCCTCTATCTCTCTTATTTCTCTTCCACTTAGGGTTGAAGGTTTAATGTACAAGGTAGAGGGTAGAGGTTTGAGGTATTATGGTTTAAGGGTTGAGGATTGAGGTATTAGGGTGTAAGGGTTGAGGGTTTCAAGGGATTAAGTTTTAAGGGATAGTGTTCAAGGATTAGGGTTGAGGGTTAAGGGTTGAGGGTTGAGGGTTTAAGGTATAGGGTTTAATATATAGGGTAGAGGGTTGAGGGATTAGGGTTTATGGTATAGGGTTGAGAGATTATGGTTGAGGGTTTAATATATAGGGTTGAGGGATTAGGGTTTAAGGTATAGGGTTGAAGGATTATGGTCGAGGTTTTAATGTATAAGGTTGATGAATTATGGTTGAGGGTTTAATATATAGGGTAGAGAGTTGAGGGTTGAGGGTTGAGGTTTTAAGGGTTGAAGGTTGAGGGATTAAGGGTTTAAGGTTTTAGAGTTAAGGGTAGAGGGTTGAGAGTTTAATAGTTGAGGGCTGAAGGATTAAGGGTTTAATGGGTGAGGGTTGAGGGTTGAAGGATTAGGGTTTAGCATATAGGGTTGAGGGTTTAATGTATAGGGTAGAGAGTTGAGGGTTGAGGGATGAGGTTTTAAGGGTTGAGGGTTTAAGTGTTGAGGGTTGAGGGTTTAAGGGTTTAGAGTTTAGGGTTTATTGTTTAAGGGTTAAGGGTTTAAGGTTTGAGGTATGCGGGATTAGGGTTTAAGGTATAGGGTTGAGGGTTGAGGATTGAGGGTTGAGGTATTATGGTTAAAGGGTTGAGGGTTTAAGGTTTGAGGTTTCATGGATTAAAGTTCAAGGTATAGGGTTGAGGGTTTAATTTATAGGGTAGAGGGTTCAGGGCTGAAGTATTACAATTTTAGGGTTGAGGGTGGAGGTATTATAGATTAAGAGTTTAGGGTTGATGGATTAAGGTTTAATGGATAGTTTTGAGGGATTAGGGTTGAGGGTTTAATGCATATAGTAGATGGTTAAGGGTTGAAGGTTGAGGGCTTATGGTTTAAGGTATAGGGTTTAGGGATTATGGTTGAGGGTTTAATATATAATGTAGAGGGTTGAGGGATTAGGGTTTAAGGTCTGAGGTTTTAGAGATTAAACCCTTAAATATAATCCCTCAACCATACACATTAAATCCTCAACCATAATCCCTCAATGCTATACATTAAATTGTAATCCCTTAACCCCCAACCCTTAAACCCTAATTCATCAATGCTCTACCCTATATATTAAATCCTCGACCCTAATCCCTCAATCCTATACCTTAAAACCTAAACCCTCAACCCTCTAACCTATTTGGTAAACCATAAACCCTAATCCCTTAACACTATCCCTTAAACCTTAATCCCTCAACCCTCAACTCTAAAACCATAATTCCTCAACCCTTAAACCATAACACCTCAACCCTCAACCCTCAACTCTCTACCATCTACCATATAAATTAAACCCTCAACCCTAATTGGGAGAGAATTGAGAGAGAGAAATGAGAGGGAGAGAGAAAGATAAATACTTGAGAGAAGGAGTTGGAGTGAGAGAGAGAGAGTATTTTAGGTAGGGTGGGAGGAAGTGAGACTGAGAGAAAGAGACTTGAGAGGGAGAGAGAGTTATCTAGTTAGGGTTGGTGGGAGAGACCTAAGAGAGGGAGAGAGGGTAGGAGGGATATTTTTGGGTGATCCCACAATACTAGTTTACAATTTTTGGCCAAACGAGACACTGAATTAATTTTTTCTAACTAAATCTTCACTTTCAGACACCTATAGTGGCTAAACCGTGAGGAATTTGAATATGATGCAAACTAGTTGTATACATCAAAAATTGGTCTAGAGAATATTAATTAAATATTGATTATTTAATTAATGAAATCTTTATTCCTCTACTATATAAATAAATTGCAATTTCTATGTGTAAGAAAATATGTGAGTTATACTAATAAATAACACACAATTAGATGCAATGTATTACAATAAGGAAATCTAAATTAACAAAACACAATTTGATTTCATGATTCCTTAAAAACATTCCATCCCCCTCTATTCTTAAATTTCCTAGTAATCATGATCTCAGATATTAATTGTGCACTAATTCACTCGGTGCCACCTAAGAAATGAGTAGCCTATAAACTAGAATGCAAAATATAAGTCTACATCTACATGATCAAAGGATTCAATAGAATGATGTGACTAAATGACATGATGGGTGAACTGTTGTTTACAAAATGATATTGAAATGATGCAATGCAGAATTAAACTAATGAAGATGATATGATTCTAAATGCTGAATTTAAACAAGCTAAGAAACATCTAAAGGAGCCATGATTATAATCTAATTGGTAATCTATTCTAAATTATGAATTGAAAATGCAAAGTAAGCTCTCAAGTGCTAAATGAATTCCTGCAGAGTAATGTTATGCAAATGCTCCTTATGAAAAAGCTATAAATGGGCCTCAATTTATAGATTTCACCAAGGCATCAAGTGAGTTGGTAGTGATGAACGATTATGATTTGATCTAGAGAAATTGATGGTGAGAAATGGGGAAGATGGAGAAAACAAGGAAAATTTTCCATTTAGTAAAACAATCTTTCCAAGTGTAGAAAAGAATAATTTGAAGGAAGAAGCCATGTGTCTTTGAGTTGGTTAAAATTTTTGAGAGTAAATATCCATTTTAGAAAATAAGAATAGTTATTTTCATGTGACACATGGTGAGTTGGAGGATGAGGTGGAAGGAGGTTAGAAGAATATGTAGAAATGTGACAAAATTCAAATTTAATGAGAGGGAATTAATCAAAATAAAACAAATTAGTTAGATTTGTTTATTTTAATTAAATCATGAAGAAGGTGGTTTAGAAAATAAGAATTAAGAAAATACGATAGGTGGATTCATTAGATACTGTTTCAAATGGTTGAAGGCTCCTTCCCATTTCTCATCCCATCAGAAAGAAATATTCTTATGCAATAGATGAGTGAAGGGATGGGTCTTATCTGCCAATTGTGAAATGAATCTATCAATTGATTGAAACCTCCCTTGTAGTGATTAGAGTTGGCTAATGTTATTTGGCAATGGCATTTCCATAATAGCTTTAACTTTGGTCAGGTCCACTCCAATCCCCTTTTCTAAAACTATGTACCCTAGGAATTTAGTTGATGCCACCCCAAACACACATTTCTTGGGATTCAACCATACATTGAATTTTTCCAGTCTAGTGAAAATTTTATGTAGGATCTCTAAGTGTCCTTCCCTAGTATATGATTTAGCCAATAAATCATCCACATAGTCTTCCATGAAAGTATGCATCATATCATGAAAGATTGTTGTCATGGAACATTGGTAGGTAGCTCCTGCATTCTTCAGTCCGAATGGCATGATGTTCCAATAAAATGTTCCCCAAGGATAGGTAAAGGTTGTCTCATCTCGATCCTCTAGAGCTATTTTGATTTGGTTATATCCAAAAAATCCATCCATCAGTGATAACTTGCCATGTCCCACCATTAAGTCTACTATGATATCTATGTTTGGTAGAGGGAAATCATCTTTAGGACAAGATTTATTAAGATCTCAAAAATCTATTTAGATATGAATGTTGTTGTTAGGCTTTGAAACTGGTACAATATTAAAAATCCACTTGGCATAGTCAATGGGTCTGATGAATCCTATGTCTAACAATTTCTTCAGTTCTACTTTTACTAATAAGGCGATGTGTGGGTGCATTTTCCTCAACTTTTTCTTAACTGGTTTTACTCCTGGTGGTAATGATAAGTGATGCATGATGAGTTATGGATCAATCCATAGCATTTTGGCATATGACCAAGCAAAGTTGACTTGTTTTTCTATGAAAATTTTGAGAAAGCTTGGTTTTTCCTAGTCTATCAAAGATGTTGCTAGATGGATAGTCTTCACTGTCTCTTCATTGCCAATGTTGATAGACTGTGTGGGTTCAATCAAGACCTTTGATCTTCCTGAAAGTGTTTTGGGAGGTACTCAAAGAGGTTTTCGCCATCAGATGCGCTCTTTTTTTTTACTTTTTTCGGATCTGACACTGCCATTGAATGGTTTTCAATATCGGATCTATTTCTTGTATTATTCATTTTGTAGTTGGAAATTTTGATACTCCCTTATGTGGAAGCCTTGTTACGATCTTTGTTAGTGGAATGTGTTTCAGGATTGTTGGCATAGAGGAAGTTGACGATGGCATCATTGTTTGCAAATGTAGGGATGTCAAATGGCTCTGTTAGGTCCCAATCTATGAGCTTAGGATGTACTAAGGGTAAGAAGTCACCAAACTAGTTAAGGTCAGAGATGGTAAGAGTTCTGATAGCGGTGCCTTCAATTTTTCTAATAGCAAAATCAAGGTCTATAATGTAACTCTCCTCTGAATTATCTATTTCACTTCAAGTCAAATTGTCTTTACTAGAATCATCAAGGTGTTGTGATCCAAATTCAAGTGGTCTAGTACCTAAACCTTGTCCCTCTTTGAGTAGGGGTGTATATTTTTGTACCACATCAATTTCCTTATCATGACAAGACTCTTTTGATAGGGAATCCCACTCATATTCACTAGAATTAGTTTCATGCTCATCACTAGCTTGCAACTGTAGGATTCTTTCAACCACCTTTTCTTTTGTATCCTCTTTATAGCCCAACCTAGTCTTGTCTTTTGGATTGATTAAAATGGGTTGAATGGGTTCTACAATTCCCTCTTTCCTTTTGCCTATGGGACCTTTTCTGTAATATCCCATCTTTTCCAAGATGGTGAATCCTTTTCCATATTAGGTTTTTTGTACATTTGCAGTTGTTGTTTGGGATTCTTCTTCATCCTTATAGAGCTAGTTTAGAATGTCTTTGTCTTTTGCTTCATCAAACCTAGTGCTTTCCTTTATAAACTGACCATCAAATTTGGTAACTAGTGGTGATGTCTATTGTGTTGATGTGGAGGGTTTCCCACATGACTTCGGGGAAGAGAATTGTGAAAGACATAGAGATTGTTCAAAAAAATATTCACCAACACCTTTGTCTTTGACTTGGACTTTTCATCAAATTGCTTTGACAAGGAATTCAATTGGGCTTCATGGTTTGAGGAGGTGGATGGAGCAACTTATTTTTTCTTCTCAAACTATTTAGACATGGAACTGAATTAACCTTCATGATTGGAGGAGATGACCAATGGTTTGAATGAGGAACTTGATTGGATTTGATATTTGGAAGGGGTGGAAGTGGAAGCTTCTCTGTTATGAGGCACAAAAACATCTTGGATAGATTTTCAGGGTATTGCAATACTAAGGACTATTTGAGTCAGCGGAAATGGTGATTTCTTGACCACCACAAGGAAATTTCAAACATTGATGGTAGGTTGATGTACCACTTGCATTTCATGGATCTAGGGGATAACCAATAGTATTTAATAGGTAAAATCCTTGTCTAAGACTTGATATATTACATCTTTCTTAATTGGTCTTACTTTAATAGGTAAGACAATCAATCCCTGTGAAGATCTTTCCTTGTCATCATATGATTTTATTGTAATCTTTTTCTTTGAATCAATTTCATTCTTCGAAAATCCTAAGGCACGGAGAAGCTTTAAAGTATATATATTCAAGTTGGCTCTTCCATCTATTACGACACATTTGACATGATGTTTATGAATTAGGACTTCAATATGAAGAGCAACATTGTGAGGATGAGAAATAGATGCATCATCATTTTCAGAAAAGGATAGGCAATGTGGTGCGGTCAAATGTCTCACCATGGCTTCAAATTTACAAACTTCTAGATTCGTTGGTACTATTGTGTCCACTAGGGATTTTTCCAAAATCTCTTTGTGGGCAGGTGAAATCATGAGCAATTCCAATATCGATATTTGTGTAGTGATCTTTTGTAATTGGTCCACTATGTTATATTGATTTGATGATGCAATAGGGGTTCGAGATGAACCTCCTTTTAGAACATATTTGTCCTATGCTCTTTTGGTTGCATTTACTAGTATGTTGTCTTGTTTCCCATTGATTTTAATGACATTGATTTGGGTATCATTTGCAATCATATCTAGTTTGATGTCATTGATTTGATTTTCAAGGATAATGGTGTCTTTTTCTTGTTCAATTGGAGTGTCATAGAATTGGATTATAGTTTGCAGTAACGTCTTGATGATCATTGGTTTCAATGGTATTCATTTGATCTTCTACTACATAAATATGATTTATGATAGTATCATGGACATAGTTTACATTCTTTCCCTTGCTATTGGTCATAGAGGACTCCCCTTTTTCATAGTTCGGTAAAGGATTTTTAAATGCCATGTGATCTGCATTTGTTTGGGGTTCCTCTATTTGTATGATCTTGCTATCTATCAAGTCTTGTATTTTGTGTTTCAATTGCATACAACTATTTTGCTAATGGCCTTTGCACTGAATGAAATTCACAATAATAGGCATCATTCCACCATGATGATTTTACTTTTGGTTCAAAACCTCGAGTGTCGGGTAGCATCATGAGGTTATTTGCAAGAAGTTCCCTCAACGCAAATTCATGTGATTGACCCAAAGGTGTGAATTTTCTGCACTTTGATTGTGTTTGATTATGTGGAGGTTTTGATGTCATGTTAATTTGATTGTGACTATTTTGATTGTTGGATGGGTTGACATTTTGATTGGTTCCCTCAATGAAATTTTGATTGGTTTTGGTTGTGGTTCCTAATAGATTAAAAACTAGTTTGGCATTATGTGTTTCAAACGCACCATCATTGGCATTCTTGTTCCTTGTCCAAAATTTGGGTTTCTCCTAGTTATGATCGTTGGAAGAGTTAGCATTGTTTTATCCTTCATTTTTTTCTATCATTTTCTCAAAGCTAGGGGAACATTGTAATTGTAGTCTATAGCTCATTTCACTGTTAAGGTTATCAATGAAAATCTCCATCTTTTCTCATTCGAGTATGGGATGAGCATATCGAGCGAATAACCTTCTCCACCTTTTTAGGAATACAAGAAAATATTCTCCTTGTTTCTATTTGGTATTAAAAAGGTCCTTCATGGTTATCTCATGTGCAATGTTATATCAATATTGGGTGATGAATTGGTTGACAAGTTCTTGGAAAGATTTTATGCCTAGTTGTAATTTTAAAATCCATTCCATGCAATGGACTCCTAAACTATGAGGGAAGATTCTCATTAAGCATGTGTCCTCATGAGCTAACTCAAGAAAAATGTTCAAAATTCTCGCACATGGTCTATGGGATCCATTTTCTCATTGTATTTATCATATTTTGGTAAGTCACAATTTGGGGGAACTGGTACCATGTTTAACCGTCTATCAAAGGGATAGGGAAAAACATCTTGTAACATGTATATTTTCGGAGTCCCTCCTTGCATATCTTGGAGTTGTTGTTGAAGGTTTTGCATCTAATGTGTTATGATAGCCATTTGATCTATAGGGGGTGTTTCAATCTCAGTTTTCTTTGGGGTTTCCTTCAATTTATTGACATCAAAGTCACTAGGTAATTTGGCCCCTTGGTTTTCCAACATTAGGAGGTATTTTCCCCATCCTTTTCAAAGATTATTTATAGGAATTTATGGAATTTGGGATCTTGATTGGCTTGTTTGTTTTCTTCCTCTTTTATTTCTTCCATTTCATTTTGAGAAATCTTGTGAAAGGGATTTTCCTCTAGTTCAACCATGGTATTTTGAGATTTAGGTTCTTTTTCCTTAAGATTTTGTTTTTGGGATCTTGTTAAAATGGGCATACAAGTGATGAAGGTTTTCTAAATTTTGGTCATTGCTTGAGAGTGCCAAAGGGATGCCTAGGTTGAATAGAATAATGAATTCTATTGATGTAACCAAGGTGATAAAAATTGATGTAAAGTGTATTGTTTCAAGATGAAGGATGATGAATCCTAATGGGGAAACTCAACTTGATGATAAAATTTGGGTGTTGATGATGATGGACACTTTTAGATGTTTAATGAAAGTTTAGGTAAAGGATTTCACTGGGAGAAGTCAATTTTAACAAGTTAGACTCTAAGGAACTTAAGGAATAATTCTGAACTTGAGAAGATTCTACAATTTTGGCACTAATCATGAAATGGGGGATAAATTTCCTTTTTAGACGAGATGTTCAAACCTTTGGAAAAGTGTTGAATTTTGGAAATAGTAAAAATGAATACAAGCCAAGGTTATTCTTTGAAGATTTTTTGTAGAAATTGAAGAGAAATTTGTCTCTAAATTCGTAAAGTGTTGAGAGATATTTTTGACGAGCTTTTGGACTAAGAGTTATGGTCTTTGGTTTCTAGATTTTAATCTTTCATGAAAAAATTGGATAAAGGACATGGTTAGACTCTATTGTTTATGAGGAATGATTTTGAATTGGAGAGGTTTTCTGGATCTGGTTCCAAAATTTTGAATAAAGGTCAAATTCAATTATTTGGTTATGAATTTTAGTGGATGCATCGTTACAGTCAGTGAATGTGCTGAAAGGAAGATGCACTATGGAAAAGCTTGGATGTGCCACAAAAAGGCTAGGATGCATCACAGAATCAGGTGAATGCACTACAAAATTGGGTAAATGTGCCACAGAATTGAGGGCATGCACTATAAAAAAAGGTGGATGCGCTATCAAAAGTGGTGAATGTGCTATAACAAAAGGTGGATGCATTGTCAAAAGTAGTGAATGCACTGAAAAAATTAGTGAATGCACTATAACAAAAGGTGGATGCACTATCAAAAGCAGTGAATGTGCTAAACCAAGGAATGTAATAGTTTGCTGCCAGTTTACTTAGTTTTTTATTTTTTATTTTTTGGTCAGAGAATGATTTGTTTCCAGTGATGTGTTCTGAATCATAGTTTTTCACTTTTCAAGAGTGTGAGGTTTGTGTTTGAAGTTTGTTTTGAAAAAACTTTAACAAACACAATCAAGCACAATGTACATTCCCTAGGGCTGTGAAGGACTATATTCTTTTGGATTCCAAATGGGTTTTACCCTAACCACACTTATGTTAAGCGAATGAATACATATGCTTGGCCACATAGGCTCCCCCTTACATTGCACTCACTTTTCAGGTCAACCAAGCTTCCAGCCTCCATAAAACTCCCATGGCAGGCTGATCATCTCTACTAAAAAATGTGAGAATATGGATGCCTTTGCAATGACCATTGCTACAACAAAGAATAGATAAAGGTTTTGGCCAATCTACAACAAGGGTTTTAGTAAGGACTTTCCGTTCATGGGGGTTGATCCATGCGGCAAGAGACCATTGCTGCCCTTCTCATCGAAACCAACCTCATAATAGAATTAAACTAATGAAGATGATATGATTCTAAATGTTGAGTTTAAACAAGCTAAGAAAGATCTAAAGGAGCCATGATTCTAATCTAATTGGTAATCTAATATAAATGTTGAATTGAAAATGCAAACTAAGCTCTCAAGTGCTAAATGAATTCTTGTAGAGTAATGTTATGCAAATGCTCCTTCTGAAAATTTTGTAAATGGGCCTCAATTTATAGATTTCACCAAGGCATCAAGTGAGTTGGCAGTGATGAATGATTAAAATTTGATCTAGAGAAATTGATGGTGAGAAATGGGGAAGATGGAGAAAACAAGGAAATTGTTCCCTTTAGTAAACTAATCTTTCCAAGTGTAGAAAATAATCAACTGAAGGAAGAAGCAATGTGTCTTTGAGTTGGTTAAAATTTTTGAGAGTAAATATCCATTTTAGAAAATAAGAATAATTATTTTCATGTGACACATGGTGAGTTGGAGGATGAGGTGGAAGGAGATTAGAAGAATATGTAGAAATGTGACAAAATTCAAATTTAATGAGAGGGAATTAATCAAAATAAAAAAAATTAGCTAGATTTTTTTATTTTAATTAAATCATGAATAAGGTGGTTTAGAAAAGAAGAATTAAGAAAATGCGAACTATGTAAATAAATTTAAAATTTATTTATATAGTAGAGGAATAAAGATTTCATTAATTAAATAATCAATAATTAATTAATATTCTCCAGACCAATTTTTGATGTATACACTAGTGATTTGTGAAATTTTTTCTAAAAATTCTAAATAATTTTTTTCAAAATTTTTGGAATCATATTGCACTTCTTTTTCCATCTCCTTCAAAAACTAGTTTTTTCAATAAACACCATTTTTAAGGAGTGACGCTCACCATATAACACAAATTTTTTTCTATGAAGGATAAAATTCATTTTTTTTCTAATTTAGATTTGTAACTATTATATCTAGTGCTTCCAATTGGTTTCATAGTGTTTTATTGAATATTTTTTCCTTAATCAAGTTTCAAAGTCAAACCAATTGCAATTCAAATAAGCGACTATATAACACAACTTTTTGTATGTATTAAAATTCAATTTTTTTTTTTGTTGGATCAAGGACTTCAATATTTGGTGCACTCATATTTAAAAATAAAAATGACAATCTTCTATTTTTCCACATGTGCAGAACATAGAGCTTGATTTTGATGAAAACCTACATTCACAAGAAATAAAAAATAAATATAATAATTAAATTAAATTTATTTAAAATTTTAATTTTTGGGAAGCTTATAATAAGGACTACATACTTACAAAAAATAAATTTTAAATGAATTCATTTGATCCCCCAAAAGGTAAATCAAAAGTGGTTTTTTATCAACATTTTGATAGGTGTAAAGGAGACTTCGTTATAGGTATGGTTTAAAACTAGCGGGGTTCTATCAAAGGTGGTTTGATCTAAGGTATTTTTATCAAACTCTCTTCAGTTGGAATGCTTTAAATGAAACTTTTTAAGGCTTAAATCATTATATTTTCTAAAAATATGTGATTTAAGTAAAAATTAGAATCTCCCAGAAATTGTAAACCAACTTTGTGCGATCACCCTTTGAGGGAGAGACTTGAAAGAGAGGGAGAGAGAGAGGGAGTGGGAGAGACCTAAGAGATATAATCTTGAGAGGGAGAGAGAGTTATCTAATTAGGGTAGGAGGGGGAGATCTGAGAGAGGGAGAGTGGGTGTGAGAGATTGAAGAGAGAGAGGGTGAGAGGGATAGTGTTGGGGAGAGACTTAGGAGAGAGGGGGTGGGAAGGATAGAGGGAGGGAGAGACTTAAGAGAGAGGGGGAGTTATCCTATATATTAAAATATCAACCCTTTATCCTATACAATGAACCCTCAACTCTATACTTTAAACTCTAAGGATGCAAGACAAGGTAGAGAGTGTAGGAGATACCTAGAGAGGGTTGAGAGAGAATGGGTATGTATTGGTTATGAGGAAAGGAGGCAAAGAGGGAGTGAAAGGTAAAACCTTGACTAACCACCATCAATCATAAATGAAAAACTGTAAGTGTTATCAAAGTGGTGGAGAGAGACACAAAGAGAAAGGAAATTCAGTTTTTTGTCAATGCAACTCATTTGGTGCTCACTAAATGGTCAAGCCATTTGGAGAGTGCAATATGGCTTGTTAAACATTTTTTTTTGCAATTTGACACCTTTTTTGTGTCACATTTTGGTGCACACACCCATAAAATACTTATTATACAATATTTTAAAGATAAAATAATAATAAAAAAAAAAGATTTAGAATCTACATAAAAAATCTCATAAATCATTATTTCACATTATACCCAAAAAAAATATGGCTTGTTTGCTAAAGTTGATAGAAAAATAAAGGTAAACAATGCTAATTTGAGTTATCCACTTTGAAAAAAATGTGAGAAACATATTTATGTTGTCACATGTGCTAGGTCCTTAATTTGATTTGTTATCACAAAACCTAATCAATAACATATCAAATTTTAAAGATATTTATATCTATGGATCGATCTTCAAGATGATGGGATATCTCCCTCTCTATTAAAGCATGATTTCTCTTATTTAACTAAACAAAGTATTACTTGTAGAAATTATTTTCTAAACTAGAATATATTGTGAGTTATGTTCATGGAGAAAATGATTTCACTTGGGCAATATCTAGTGGTAGTGGTTAATATGTAGAGTAGATCAATTTGCTAATAATTTAAAGGCATGTTTAGATTTAAAGTATAATATTGCAAGGGAACCATGTAGTATTAAATAATTCAAAGGATTATTTTATGAATGGAAAAAAAAAATAGTATTAACATAGTCCTAATTAACAAAAATATATTTAATGATATCTTATAGTGTGATCAAATAAAGGTAGGAAATGATGACAACCATTCAAATTATAACCCACAATACAAATGAAATATTCATTTCATTTATTATGAAAGTTAAAACATATATTTGTATATATTCCATAGTTATATTTTCTCTTTATTTGGTGAATAGTGTGGACAATTATTTTGGATGTCCAAAGGTTCTCTAACTCTTCTAGGTTTTTCACCTAAAAGGAAAGAAATGGACCCAAAATGCTAATGTCTACACTCAAGATTAATGTAAAATGGATGTAATATGCCTAAATGTAATGTCCTAATGCAATAAACTAAAAAAGAAAGATGATTATTAATGTAAAATCTAAGAAATACAAAGTGTTGGAAAACATAGTGTTGTATGCAAACATTTGATAAATGACCTAGAAATGTAAACAAAATTGAACAGAAGGTTATGAAATAGAATGTGTGCACCTAGAGGCTGAAAAAGGATGGCATGAAGGTCTGAAATCCTAATGAAACTATTACAAAAGCTTACTAGGACACTTGTGCCAATCTAGGTGACTTAGTCCCATATTTGGTAAAACTACCTAGAAACCCATTTATGCCAAATGGGTATTTGAATCTACAAAAATCATTGAAAGGAATATGCAGTAGGACTAATTTTCCATTAATGGTGACTTAGTTGACTTCTATATTTCTAAAAATTTGAAAGGGGAAATGGAAGACCTTGGTCTACACTTTGGTTCTTAACAAGTGTCCGCTTCAACTTTGATTTTTGGGCCTAAATGTGACTTTTTGTTGATATTTTGTCTTTGCAATCAAGGAGAAGTATTCAAAAAGTCTTCAACCTAGTCTTCAATGATCTTCAAACCCTAAAAATCTATAAACACACAATGAAAGAGAAAGAAATGGTGAATGTTAGGGCATGGGGGTTTTCCTTGGTCAAACCACTTTTAGGTAATTAAACCAAAATGGAGAAATAATGTGATGAAGCATGAAAAAATGGAGTTAATACCTCTCCATGATGATTGATCTTGAATTTTTGTAGCACTAGATGATGATTATGCCCTTGAATGTCCTTGGAAGCTATCTAGATGCCAAAAACCCTAGCTTGCTTGACTTGAGAGAGAAGATAAATGATGAATGAAATGATTAGGTTGATATTCTTATTAATTATGGTTTTGAGACTTATACTTATAGGAAATTTACCTAATTTTCCCATTAATTAGATCCTGAAGGCTGACATGAAAGAAAAATAAACTTAAACTCCAAAATTTCCTGCTCAAACCTCAAAAATAGGCCAAATTGGACTAAGTCGCCATTTTGGATGACTTAGTCCGACTTGGTAGGGACTCATTTGCCTAGATGGGTGACTTAGTCCTAGAGGGGACCTTTTTCCAGTTGGAATGTTGGGGAATGAGGAATTTCAATTCTTATTTTTTTTTCATCAAGTATTTGATCAAATTATTCCTTAGGATGCACAATATGGGCCATAGGGGCCTATTAATGATGATGTAAAGGTCAATTAGGTCTTGGGACAAAAAATTCAATGTGAAAGTGTGATTAAATACACTTTACATCATTAAAATGAGGTCCACATAGCCTAGAAAGGCACAACATCCAATGTGAATGTGTAAGACACATTACAACACTAGATTAACACTAAGTTTATTTTACAAGCCTTATAGATTGATGTGATAATGCCATTAAATATATTTTACAATGTTGTATTAGGGGAAAGATAGGTCCATTAAGTCTAGAGAGGCATGAAATTATTTTACAACACTTTACAACACCTTCACAAGACATCGTTAAATGCAACTTATTTAGTTTGCAAGGGTCCAAGACCTAGTTTGGATGGGTAAAACACCCCACACCACCAAATCAAGGCCTCATTAAGTCCAATTTATCATCAATTATTCCCATGTCAAGCAAAGTATACACTTTTTGGCAACACAAATAGATACAAAGTTTGTAATCTACATGCATATTCCTAGAGGAAATTAATAACACACATGTTGGGAATTAAGGTGTCTCAACCTTTCAAAGTTATAACATTGATTGATTTTATTAATTATTTTACGATTATGTTTAAAATTTTATGTTCATCCAATGTTGTCACTTTGTGGGCTTGGCATGGTGAGGTGCACATTACATGACAAGTGACTAGGATGGTATGCATCCCAAATTTGAGGAAATAGGCATCCCACTTTGTGGAGCCCACTATGAAGCTAATTATTCATGCCATGTGTCAAGGTGTAAGATTCCATGACAATTATGATAAATATAATGAAATATCACATCAGATGATGAATTACAATAGTCCAAGAGTTATAAATGGAAGTATATATGATAGGTGGGACCCTTTGCATGATGGATGCATGTTTCATGTCAAGTGATACCATTTGCATATATGGAAATTCCTTGCATGTAAAGTGGGTCCTTCACAAGGGTGTTGGGAAAAGGTGTGTCAAGAGTTTAGTTTTGTATGCATAAAAACTATGTGATGATGTCAAGTGGAAATCCTAGGAATCCATTGTGGGATCATATATAAATAAGTATTTTTTATGTTGGGAAGTAGAGGTGAATTATTCATCGAGGCTTATGATGTTGGTTTTCCTCTAGAGAAGAAAGATATAAATCTTCACATTAAATGCTTTGAGCCTGCAAGTATACTATAACTTATCTGTTGTTATAGAATAATATATTTGTTTGATGCTTTGGAGTATGGTTTTTACCTAAAAGGATTTTCCCCATGTATATTGTTATTTATTCTCTTTTATTTATCTTTATTCTATTCTTCTCTCATGTTCTTAAAGTGTTGATTTACATGTCATTATGCTACTAAAATTTAGTTAGATATGTAAGATACATTATCTTTCCTCTTAGAATTAATGTAATGGGAAATAAACTATGTCAATTTTCACTTTATTGGCATAGTAGTATTTTCTTGTACCAAGTTATTTCTCACATATAATTAAAAGGAAACATGGGATACTAGAAGGTGCATATTGGGTTCATCTTACCCTTTCAATTGGTATTAGAGCTAGGTTCCATGGTTTACATATTTATTTCATGTTCTTGCATGTTATTGTATGTAAGTTTCATATACTGGCATGAATTTTCATGTTGCTTGCATGTGTGTGCATTTAATTGCATGTTATTTTCATGTAGTTTCATAAAATTGCATGTTGTTTTAATGTTATTGCATATGTTGGTCCCATGGAATTAAAGGTTTAGGGTATTTATTTTGTTTTATTTCTTAACCTAGCAAGCTTGAGGAAATTCATAGGAAGGAATTGGAAGATTATTTAAAATCCTTCTTCAAGTGGAATTCTTGCAATCTATCTTGTTTTTAAGGTACAAAAATAATTTTAAGGGGTGGAGAAAATGGAGTACTATAGAGTTGATTATGTGGCTTCATTTAATATGATATTTATCTATATCTCATATTTGACAATATATTATAACCCTCATACACAATAGTTTTCCTTCATTCTATGGTCATTTGCAATACATTATACATGTTGGGTGTTTATTCTTGGCTTCTTGATCATATGGAGAAACTTTTGGTTGTCATGAAAATGATTTGATGTGCTTATGTTCATTTTTTGGATTTAGTCCCTAGTAAATTAGAAGATACTATTTCATTAGCCTCAAATGCACGTAGACTATATAATTTATCATTAGATGATTTGAATGCTCCTAGAATAGCTTAGCTCAGGTCTATATGCTTGTACATGATGGTGGTTGTGGATTTGGCCTACAAGTGGGTCTAGAGTTCATGGAACTCTTCTTCCTTTTAGTGGTTGTGCATGTATATCTTAGTTTATTATTGGTTGGATATGAGGGTTTTATAAAATTTCATTAAAAATCTATTGTTATGCTTATCTATGTTATTTCAATATTTTGATTTGGATTCATAGAATTGTAAATAAACTATTTTTTAGATTGTGATTCCCTTGGGGTATTTATGGATGTAAGATAGTTGTAAGTGTACATGTATTCTTCTTTCATGGTGTGAGGATATTTTTGCGCATGATTATCCATTGGTTATTTGTAGGTTGTGAAATTGTTATTTTATATATTTATAAGCTTTTGGACAACCTGTTTCCTCAATAAGTTGTGGTGTAGGTAATTATATGCCCTAAATACTCTTGGAAAACTTGATTTTCTTTGAAATTTTTGTAGTTTTCCTATTTTCTAAAAGATATGTGTTTGTGTAGATCTGGGGTATTTAATTGTTTTAGATGTGAATCGAAGGAAATAGGATTCCACCTTTTAGGAGATGGAAATTTAGGGACCTATTTCACTCTTAGTTGATTAGGAACCAAGATCACTCAACTAAGCGACTCAATTGAGGGAAGGAAATAAGGGGGTTTCCTTAGGTGTGATTAAGCAGGGGTTCACCATAAAATGAAGGTTCAAAAGGAGAAATGCACACTCTAATGCACTAAACCCTTGAAACTTAAAACATGAAATCAGATTACTAAATAGAGAGAAGCATAAGAGTACCTAGAGAATAGGAGATGTATAAACAAGGATTGAAAACTCTAAAATTTGTTGTTCTTGAAGTGCACTGGGACTGATATGCCATATTGGGCGATTTAGTCCTGCTACAAGAATTTGGGTAGAATCTGGAATCTTCTACTAGTAAATCAAGATCTACAAAAAACTAGTAAAAGGAGGTATACTGGGACTCATACACCTAGAGGGGCAATTTAGTCCCAATATTATGGTTTGAATGAAACTTCTATAGCCTCTAGTTATCTTTTGTAGCTTTCATCTTGTCTAATCTCCAAGTCTGAAAGTCTGAATTTTGGCATGTAGGTGAGTTTCTGTGAAGATGAAAACTTCTTGACAACTTTGAAAAAAAATTCAACTTTGTCTTCAAAAGATCTTTAAGCTCCAATTCACCTAAATCTACAATCACACATGAAGAGTTAAAAATGTTGTTGTGTTAGGGAATAGAGGTTTTCCTTGGTCAAACCCCATTTTAGTAATTAAACCTTGAAATGAAATGAAATAACATGAAGGAATGATGAATGAACAAATGTAATGTTGCAATTCACCAAACCCTTGAAATGAAGGCTGCAAACTTATATGAAATTAATCCAATGGATGTGGATCTTGAACCTTGATTGAATTCTTAAAGATCTATCTTGAATGCTTGCTTGAATCATGAAACCCTACATCACAAATGTTAGCTCAAAAACACACATGATGCATGGAGACTTTGACATGATACTTGAATCTTTAGTATAGCTTTGAATGCTTGATAATCAACTCTTGAATTCTCTTGTAAAATCTTACATGAATACTTGAATTTCTAGATCACACTTTCTCATGAAAATTCTAGGATAAATTATGTGAAATAAGCTAGTATTTACACTTGCTTATACCAAATTTCTCAAAATTACAACACAACAAGCTAACATCAGATCTATGATAATAAAATTTCACCAAGAATTTGATTTAAAATAGGTCCTAGTTAAAGCAAGACTCATACACTAGTTGGGGTGTATGAGTCCCAATGTCTTAAACATGGGACACAAACTCCAAGAAGTGTTAAGTTAAATGCAATATTTAAAATTAGGCCCCATGACCTAGGTGGGACCCATACACCCAAGGTGGCGTATGAGTCCTAGATCACTATATATGGAACACATAACCTCAAATGTTGAATAATGATTTTTCATTTATTAAATTTCATGATTATCCTCAGAAAATGGTATTTAATTAGGCTTATGGATGCAAAATAGGACCAAATAAGGCATAAAGAGGCCCAATTTTAGTAGGGAGGGCCCAAAAAAGTGTGAAAATGTAAAGGGATACATTTTCCTACCCTAAATTTAGCCCCCACTTTAGTGAGAGGAGGATCTTGCTTCAAACTCAAACTAAAGTAGACAAACTCGCATCAAGAGGGGTCTAAGTGTACCAATGCTAGTTAGATAGGATGAAAAAAATCAAGAGGGATGATCAGGCCCCTAGGATCAAGATCCTCTAGCAAACAAGATAGCCACAAAAGAACACACATGTGAATGATGTATGGAGCAACAACAAGGTACAGGCATACATTGTCAAATCCATAAAGATGAAGGTAAAATAAAAAAGAAGGGTGGATCAAGCTTTGATAGTCTTTCCAACACAATGTGGACTAGGTCTAAGATGTTTTTCCAAAAAAACATTTACAATTGGAACACAATTTCCACTATGCAAACCAAACACATGCTCACAAGGGCTAGTGGAACCTTAGGTTGTCCACTAGGTGAGCCCCCAGTGAGACACATATGCATGCTACTGGTATGTGTTCACACACACAAGCAAGTGGCTATGTGAAAGTCATGCCTAAGTTCAACTCCCATACATAATAACCATACCAAAGCTATACATCCCGATAAATTTGATAAGGTGCCACACAACATGAACAATAGGATTCATGAGGCAAGAAAAACTTCGTATGTTAACACCCATGAACAAACAAGATGGCTCCACAGTCAAGCAAAGTGTGTTGTGCAAGGTGGATAGATAACAATGATTGTAAATGTGAAAGTAGTGTAAGGTATGTTCAAAGGGGTTTTGCTTAGTTCATTTAAGGTCTTAACTTACGGAACATCATGCCTAATGTCTCCAAGGAGGACCAATCAAAGAATAGAAGATTCACAACTTAGGGGATGTAGTGTGTTGCATCAAGCCACTAAGAGGAATATAATATGCTAAGAGAGATCATGCTCTTGAAGGAAATCACACCCAAGGTCACCAAAAAGAGAAAGATGCATCACATGAAGTAAGAAGACCACACAATGAAACATGAGTTCTAATTGAAATGAAAAAATAATAATACCAATGTATGTCCCCACTTTAAAGAAATTATTGAACACCATGCTATGAGAAATTACTTTAAAGTAGAAAATGATAAATGCTAATAATAAAGAGGACATGAGTGCTTATTTGAAAAGCCCTATGCCAAGTCATATGTTTTGAAATGAAGCTACGTCATGAAAAAGGAAGGGGTTTCCCCCAAAATGAAATTCCAAAATGACATAAGGGATCCATGGATTCAAGATCAGTGTGTTTTGGCTATTGAAGCCTTGAAAATAGGGTTCCACCTTTTAGGTGATGGAACTTGGGTTTAGGACCTATTCCTATTTCCTTCAAGTTTCACTCAAGGAAACCCTAGAGATATCAATCCAAGGATGTAAATGAGGGAAAGAGATCTATAATAAGGTTCCCTAGGGTGTGATTAAAGGTATAAAGGTGGTTGACCACCAAGCTAGGGATTGTAAAGAGAAGAAATGTAAATGATATGCAAGACTTAAGCAAATGACCTAGAGGAATGAATTCAAATCAAAACAAAAAATTTAGAAAGTACAAAGGTTCACCTGGAAACTTGAAGAGGCTTGAATGAAGGTCCGAAATCCTAAAAATGTTGATTTTAATGCTCACTGCGACTCATACACCAGTAGGGGTGATTTAGTCCTAGTTTCTAGGGTTTCAAAAACTAGAATATGGAATTGTTAAATCAAGATCTATAGAAAAAGCCTAAAAATAGGTATACTAGGATTCATACGCCACAAGTGGCGATTTATTCAAAATTTTAGGGATGCTTTGAAAATATTATATCCTTTAATGATCCACTGTAGCTCTCCTCCTGTCAAATCTCTACCTCTGAAACATGAATTCTGTTGTATAGGTAACTTTTCGTGATCTTGCAAACAAGGTGACAACTTTGACAACTTGACAACTTTTCTCAAATATTTCTCTTCAATGGATCTTTAACCTAAACCACCTAGATCTACAATCACACATCAAAGAGAGGGAAAAATGTTGTTTTTCTTAGTGGATAGGGGTTTGGGTAATTAAACCTTGAAATGAAATAAAATAGAAATGAGGAATGATGAATGAACAATATGTGATGTTGCAACTCACCAAACCCTTGAAAAAAAGGTTGAAAAATTGTATGTAATGGCTAGCATGAATGTGGATCTTGACTCTTGCTTGAAATTTGTAGATCTTGAATTGAATGCCTGATTGAATCATAAGATACCTACATCATAACACTAATACATTTGACTGAAAAATCTGACAACACTGTCTGACGAAATATGTAAAATTTGATGTTCGTTGGCTGCTTGTAAAATTTGATGTGTAATTTCCAATTTTTTGAAAGTTTATCCCCGACGTTTGTTGAAATTTTGTTGAACCTAGGGTTCATCGAAATGTCGGCTATCATTTTCATCAAATTTTTGACAAACATGAAAAATTAAAAAAAATAAAATTGTGGCCGACATAAAGAAAAGTGAGTTCGCAGCTGATTTATTGCGACAGTGTTTTGCTCTACTTGAGACAGTTTGTGGAGAACTAAGGATGATTTTCTTGGGAAAAAAATAAAAAATCAAGAAGATATCGCCAGGTTGAGGGTAGTCATTATCTTTTTGAAGAATTTAGTTGTGAAGTCAGATTTGTAGTTCCAGGTTTGAAAATCATATTTTAAAGCAACATCTCATCAGATTTCATTTTTAGAGGTTAAGGGTTTTGAGAATTTCATGTCTAGAATTTGTTGTGTGGAATCACCATAAGATCACAACCAAGGAACAGATTCTTGTGACTGTAATTATGTGATCTATAACTCTATTGGTCATGTGGCATAGTTGTGCTATAACAAATACAGGATGCATTCATGTGTGACCCAATTTTAATGTGGCTATGTTGTGATAGAAATGGAGGCACTCATATAATGTAGTTATTAATTCAGGTTGTATAATGTAGGTGTCAATCATCATTGGGTGCATTCAGTTTATCTCAAGTTTAACAGGTTAGGATGTAATTATAGCATGATCAAAGAGTGATTACCTCTTGCTGCAATAAAGAGCCTATAACTCTGGTTGATATGCAGAGTGGTTGTGTTATATCAATTATGTAGTGCATTCAAGCACAACCCATGTTTAATGGGCTATTCTAGAGAGTGATCAAGATTTTCTAAACCTTATGAATGTTACTTGACATATATTTGCATAATCTCAAATTCCTTCAGAGGCTTTTGAAGTATCAATGTATCCAATATAGGGTTTAGAATGATTTCTTTTAATTAAAAAAATAAATAAATGATGTATTTCCCTATAATTAGATAATGTGGAGATCTCCTAAATCTGCCCCAGCACACTATCCTCTTTGGCACTGTATTCATTACTCCAACTACTAGGTTTTGCATGTGACATCTTTAATATCTTCATGACCGTGGCTTTTAAATAGATCTCAGTCTTTGCTTTAATCCTTTTCATGGTAACCCTTGAGTTCCATAATCCACCTTCAATATCTTCAAAGAATGATGTCTTAAGCTAGACTATATAGTATGCATATAAAGCAAGTCCTTCATACCTGCCATTGTTCCAAACCACCACTCATTGCCCTGCTTAAAATGTTGCCTCCATAAGCACAATAGCATGTTTTAAAATCATGGTTGCTAGTGATTGACCATTAAGGTCACCACTTTCATCATGAAGATACAATGAGATTTTTGTCTTCAAACTCAAGGCATTATGGAGGATAACAATGTGAATTGTTTGTTGTGTATGATTTGATTTTCTTGTACATTTACTGCTTTGCTAACTTCCTTTAAGACTGGGTATTGCACCCTTAGTTGCAATCTCAAACAGCTCACTCACTATCACTTGAAGATTCCTTTCATGAGCATCCTTCTATAAAATCAAACTATTCCCTATAGACTGCCTACTACTACATGGGACTCATTGTTTCATGGTATTGTAGTTCTTAAGATCCTTCAACCTTATTGACACTACTTCACAGTCCACAAGATATTATTCACTATTCTTCCATCTTTGATGAATCTCAAAACATTGCTCAAACATGCAATCCACTACCTCCATTATACATTAATGGCTAAGAAGAAACATTGAACCTATGATTACCATTGTTACTTCATTTGGGCAGTCATTCCCTGATTACATTTTCCTTGTCTAACACTACCAAAAGCATTTGAAAAACCCTTAAGGTCAGCAAGGGGGTAAGGAAACTCACTATTAAAATCTCCACTTTACTATGCAAGGTTTGAGCTTTATTATCTTGTCACTGCTCAGCCTATTTTTGACTATCACATCTCCACTGACTGTCATTCTTCTTACCGTAGATTGCATTTACAAATGTCACTAAGCTACACAGTGTGCTTGTTATTGGCTACAATATTTAGATTGCAATATTTTGTTATTACGTACAATGTCTCAATCTTTCTGCTATTGCAACCTCACTAATCTGCTATAGTTATTGTTTATGTTTCTATAGAGGCCTAGGGTTTGTACCCTAATCATGCTCTTACCAATACTTTTGTTGTTTTTTATTAGGGATCTCTTAATGTTGAGGGCCCTAGGGATAAGCTTGTCATAAGAAGTGACACATTGCATCTTTAACTAAAAGGATAAATCCGTATTGACATTAGTAATGATGATTCTGAATTCTTGCTCCTTAGGAATGGGTCACTTGCTCTTACTAGCTCGCTACCTCCATTGTTGTAGGAATTTTGTGATCAAGTTCAATATTCTAATTTTAGGAGTCTTAATAGTTGGAAATCATAGTAAAATCACAATTTAATAAGTTTTGGAATTAGCATTTTAAAGTGTTTTTTGGAGTCATTAACTTCAGACTATCTTCTCTTTTGCAGGGGTGGTTGCATGCCAAATTTTTTTGGTGTAAAATATCAGAATTATTAGATTATGTTACCTATCTATGAATAAAAATAATTGGAGTGTGAATTTGATATTTTTTGAAGATCTAAATAGTCAAGCTTGGTAAAGAAAAATTATGTCAGATAATATTAGTCTAGAACAAAATGAAGAGACACTTGATAGATTGTGGGCTAGATTGAAAATAAAGGGTGATGGGAAATGTTATTGTCCTTGCAATAATTGCAAGGGCTTAAAGACGAGACGACTTTTAATCAGAACAGCTAAGAAACATTGTTGCAGCATGGTCACATTGAAGGGCATGCTTATCGTTACATTGGTAAGTTGTTCATTATATGTGTTTATATTGATTGAATTTGTAAATGTTTATATTGTTTTAACTTTATATATATATATAATCACTCATGATCATGGTGGTTATTTGTGTCTATCATTATTGTAAAGGTGGGGCTCCCTAGGGCAGATGATATGGATTATCATGGCCCGGAGAATGTGGTTTTGCAAGTGCAACATGGAGTTGTGAATATCAAAGATGAAGTTAATGATCCTATGGAAGAAGATGATCATGCGCCAGAAAACACAGTTGAAGATGATGGTACAAATACATTGATCCATGACATATTTAGTGGCAGAGCTGATCATGGTGATCAAGATGACTTTGATGATGTTCATGATTTACCTGTACTTGAGAAGGCATATGAGCCCCTTTATGAAGGCTCTGAAACAACTCTTCTCTCTCTGTATTGTTGTTGTTGAACTTGAAGGTTATGAATGGTTTATCA
Organism: Sequoia sempervirens; assembly: GCA_007258455.2. Classification (NCBI taxonomy): domain Eukaryota; kingdom Viridiplantae; phylum Streptophyta; class Pinopsida; order Cupressales; family Cupressaceae; genus Sequoia; species Sequoia sempervirens. The sequence continues at coordinate 131,599,126 of VDFB02353493.1, forward strand.
AACATAGCAATCTCACAGATGTTAAGGTATGTCATATATGTCATCTCTTTTTCATCTATTTTATTGTTGTTAGTTCATCACTAGTAAATAAAGGATGAAATATGTACCATTAATATTCTTTATATCAACAAATTATTTTTTGTTGTAGATTGATTAGTGAATTTTTGTTACCACCATCAAATATTTTACATCGCTCATATCGATATTTATGTGCCATTATGAAAGATATCAAAATGGAGTATCAAGCAATAGATGCATGTCCCAATGATCATATTATATATCATAAACAATAGGAATTTGCAATAAAATGCCCAAAATGTCATATCAGTAGATATCGAATAGATCAACTAACAAAAAAGGTGCCTTACAAGGTTCTTTGTTATATTCCCATTATTCCACATATGCAATGATTATTTAGGTGTGAAAGCTTAGCACAATTGATGGATTACCATGCATGGAATAGAAGTGGAGATGACATTCTTCGAATGCCTGCGAATGGTTTTTCATTTAGGGTCATGGAGGAAAAATGGCCACATTTTAAAGAACCTCGTAATCTCAGGCTTTCATTGGGAGCGGATGGTGTCAATCCATTTGGAGAGCTAAGATCTATTTACTTAGTGTGGCTTGTTTTTGTTATCAACAATAACATTCCTCCATGGATTTCAATAAAGACTGAGCACATAATGTTGTCAATGATTGTTCCAGGTATTTTTTACATCAATTTTCTTTAACGTAGTAGCATCTCATATGTCTTATTTGTTGCATAATGACTTATATTTTTTCATTCAATATTCATGTACATTAATTTATATATATTGCAGTAAAATGGTTATAATAATTATGTAATGTTTATGTTCATTCAACTACATAAGTACCAAGTTAAAGATATGAATGTATATATCGAGCCTCTTATTGATGAGTTACTAAATTTATGGAATGGAATCACTATGTATGATGTCTCCAGACCAATAGGACAAAGACAATTTCAATTCCATGAAATGCTTGTATGGACAATTCATGACGCCCTAGGACTAACACATTTTTGTGGTATGTTATAACGTTCGACTGCACTTTAACAATATTTAATTTGATGAAGTAGATATCATGCATTTTTTTAAAATAATCTATTCATTATATATAATTATAAAAATTGACATATTTAATCCAATTATATATTATCTTGCAGGTCTTCAAACAAAGGGAAAATTTGCATGTCCAATTTGTGGTCCAAAGATGAAATCTTGTTGTTCAACAAGTTTATGAAAGCAAGTGTTTGATGAGTATAGGAACTTCCTCCATAGATATCATAAGTATTGAACTACTGAAAAAAATATTTTCAATTGGAAAGAGGAGACTACATCAAAACCACAAAGAATGTCACCTCACCTATGGAAGTTGGAATATAATAGAATTAATCATCAAGGTTATACATCAGATCAAATTGTTTATCTATCATATATGATATGTTTTGAATTTATATTTTTATATTGTGTTGTGTTTATCATGTTGTAATTGACAATGATTGTCGTTGTTAATTTGTTTAACATATATGCTTCATGAAGGTCGTCAAGGCATTAATGGTCGGCTTCCACGGGACTGAAAAGTTATCCCAGACAATTTAGTAGGTTGCCCTACTGTGAGCAACTACAAATTGTACATTTTTTTACAATGCATATCAGAAAGAATATAACATAAACGTTATGGAAAATATTGGATGGAAGGCATGACAAAGAAAAAATTGTCAAAATTTGTAGTGACATTTAGGAATCATGCAATGAAAAATGTCATTCAATTAAATAGTGATGGAGACCAAATTAATATAAGTTCCCTTCCTTGGTTATTAACAAAGCAACAAAGCAATGCTATGAAAGAAGTCATACAAAAAATTTGATTTCCCATAGGATTTGCTGTGAACATAAAAAATATAATAACAAAGAAAGGTGAATTTGGGTCAGGGATGAAAATGCATGATTGACATACCTTCATTAAGGTAATTATTCTGGTATATTATATACACTTGTATAATGCATATACTTTCAGTGTATTGTGTTTACTACTTTTGGAAAAATAATGAAAAGATCATTTTATAATTGTTAAGTACATTCTACCTCTATCTCTCCTAGACAACTTTGACAACAATGTCAAGCAAGTTATATATGATCTTGGAAAATACATGAGGTAAGTAGCAAGATTTGTTCAATTCGCTATATACATCTTATAATTTCCATTTGTTTTACTTGTTATGTAATATACAATATATTTTTGTTAAATCTCGTTAATATATTTGTGCCTTGAATCACTTGTAGATGGCTATCATCTAAAGAAATCCATAAAGAAGATATAAATTATTGGAAGAGAAAAATTCCTCGTCTATTGTGTGAACTGCAAAAGTGTCTACCTTCAAAAAATTTCAATGCACAAGAATACTACCTCATACACCAAGTTGAAGAGATTGAATTGTGTGGACCTATACACACAAAGTCAATATGGATGGTTGAGAGGCACTTGAAATTTTTTAAGGCTTTGGTTAGACAAAGAGCACATCCTAAGGGTTCTATGGTGGAGGGATATATGGTATACCAGACCATGGTGTACATTAGTGAATATCTTCCTAATTTTTCAGCAAAGATCCATGTAGACCGCATTTGGGATCCCAATTCCATTAACAAATTCGAAGGGGAGTACCTGATGGGGAAAGGTAGATTGAGGAAAGTGAGAGGTAATTATAAGATGGTCATGGAGATTAATTGGAATGCATTTTACATATGGTTTTTATGTATATTGTACTTATTTAATTTTTAATCTTCAATATACATCAATTGTAAATTAAGGTCATATATTGTGGTATTTAACACGTTGTTTATGAATTTTAATTTTTTTTGGTACAATTGGTCGAGAGTGGGATGCACTACATTTGTACATCGCCAACAATATTGATTGGATGATGGTATGGATTGAACGATGTCAACAATCTGGTCACGCATTAACATGGGAAGGTGTGGCTTCATTGGTTAAAAAAGCTCATCATAATGGAGATTCCAATGTTACACAAAGGGAAATTGATTTAGCATATGGTTTAAGAGATAAACAAGTACGTATAAATATATTAATCACCCATATTATTTAATTTTTTTCAAGTATATTGATGTATATATATCTTGAGATTGTTTTCTTTGCATACATTCGGCCAAGAATAAATATATTTATCAACTGATGATATTGCAATAATTTTTACATGTTTGACATATTGCAAGTGAAACACCACAAGGCTATGTGGTGCAATGGTTGTAAATTTCAAATCAAAATGTTGGATGACATGAAAAAAACTTGTGATTCTGGTATAATTGTAGTCTTTTAGGTGACTAATGTTTTATCTAGAAGCGACATACATTTAGAAGTCTCAGAAAATCGGTACTATGGGATTTTGGATGATATAATTGAGTGTGAATTTAAGTCCTTCAGATTAATTTTGTTCATCATCCTATGGTACATGATATGATTGAATGAAAATGATCCTAAGAGAACTGCTATTGAACATGATAATGGATTTACCATGGTTAATACAAGGTTGATCGAGTGAGCTGGAAATGAGCCCTATGTTCTTCCAAGCCAATGTGAGCAGGTATTTTACTCAGAGGTTCTAGGTAAACCGGGTTGGTCATTTGTTGTTAGACATGATCCAAGAGGAAGGACGATAAAGTATAATGTGGTGGAAGAAGAAGTTACCAAACAACTAGAAGATGATGTAGATGATCAGGATCAAAGGTTAGTTGATGATGTCCTTGACGAAGATGTCAAAGAGGAGGAACTAGATGATGATGATGTAAGAGTTAATGTTCATGAAAATGACATCCATGTGGATGATGACATTATTGAAATTGATATCGATGGCGATGATGATGATATGACCAATTCTTACAATGTCAAATCTGGATTGGATGATACAGACAAAGAGTTGGATGAAGAAAAAGATCAATGACATTGAAATGTATAAGTTATGTGATTATATTATCTATTTCATATTAATTTCTTGATAGAAATATATTTGACTTATGTGTTTACATAATTAATTCATGATGTTTTTAATTTTTATGCCATTACATAATTAATTTAATGATGTACTTTTTAATATTTGAAAGGTCAAAAAATTAAAACATTTCAATAGTGATGTTAACAACCTAGAAATTAGTGTGTTTTATGTGTCATGTGATCATAAAAGATTAAAAAGTCAATTGTAGAAGTGGTTGTTCAGTGGTTGACGTGTATGTTGGTTCTTTTTCCAATGTAACTAGGTTTATCTTCTAATATATCTATGGAATTTCCAATTCCAATCGAAGGTAGCTCGAAGGACCTAGACCAACTAATGAGGACTTTAAAAGCCTCCTACACTTCGGGCTCTGCAAGACCCGGGAGCGTGATCCCTTAATGTGTTTACAATCTGTACACCATTATTATAAACAACATTAACAATAGCAGATGATCTCATTTAATAGCTCAACACGATAATATAATATCAACTACAATTGGCTATTCATAGACAATATCAACTATTTGGAGCGTGAGATAACTAAACACAATCCATTGTATAAGATAGTCAATGATTTGCAATTTGTAGCAAGCTCTAGGAAAAGACAAATAAATACCGAACTACACTAATAATTACAACTAAGATCAGTGCCATATATCCATTGCAAGAGTCAAATTCATAAGCATCTAGAGGTTTATAATAGATTTAATACATCACATATAAGATCCCTGACAATATTGCATTACAATTTCATCAGTATGCATTCTAATCCATGACTACTTATCAAATCCTTATACAACACATATCTACCTATAATCCCATTCAACCATTTTGATTAATTCCTTGAATTAAAGCTAAAATAGAATTATACACACCACAACAGTGAGATGGATAAAACAACCCTTAGTTATTTCATTCAAAGTTCAGATATGCATGTACAATGGAGAGACATGAGCTCGAATTTTCATTTCAACTCAAATGCTAGTACTGTTATACAATATTAAATCTCTATGAACTCAAAACCTGTTACATAATGACTCAAAACCTAAATTGCATTTCTTTAAAACCATTGGATATGTAGAACATATCTGCTTATAATTCCATTCAAGAATTTTAATTAATTCCTTGAATTAAAGCTAAAATAGAATCATACACACTACAACAATGAGCTAAATGAGACAACCCTTAGTTATTTTATTTAAAGTTCAGATATGCACATATAATGGAGAGAGACGAGCTTGAAATTATCATTTTGATTCAAATGGTAATACTATTATGCAGCATTAAATCCTCATGAACTTAAAACCTATCACAGAGTGACTTAGAACCTAAATTGCATTTCTTTCTAAAACCATTGATCTTTACAATCAGCTTTGCAACATTGCCTAGACTCAATCAAAATTATCTAACATGCTAACCCATACTTTTGGCCTTGAAATACTTCTTATAGAAAAATGAAGGAGCAAAAAAGCTTCGGGCCAGAAAGTACACACGTCACCAACCAATTAGAGCACCTGATGATATTCTAAAAATCATTAAACTACAATCATCCTGGAGCATATTCTTGTTCATCATGTTAGTGGAGGAAGGTTGATGCAATAACAAAAAACCATGCAAAACCCATGCCAAGAAAGCCATCAACACAAAATTGGAATCATTGTAACTGCAACATCTGATTTGCCACCTATCAGTAACCCACTCTTTTTACTCATCATCATTCAAATACTTAGCCACCCACCTCTGGTATTCTTTGTCAGTTGGTCAGTCAAAATTAATCACCTCACCTACCTTTGTACTATATGGCATATACTTTACCACTACCTGATTAGCATCTCTTTCAAAAGATTCCAAAAATGAGCCGGTACCAATAATCTTATCCATACAATTCACCAACAAATCATAATCTGAGTCATCACAAATTACTTTAATTTGATTATTTATGACCTTACTCGCTTGATCCTACCATTGTTGGAGTGTTCTGATTTCCCCCTTCTCATCAATTATATCAGGTAATAGTGTGTTACCCCAATCTTTGAAATTCTTTACCAACTCCCTAATCTTCCTACTTAAATCATTTGGTAAGCTCTGAAAACCTTGCAATGATTTCACTAATATATAAGTAGGCTTCAATGATTGGGGCATGTTATTTACATCAAACCTTGAGGCTTTATTCATAATATCTAGATCATTTTCCCTAGGGACCCAATTTTCAATTATTGGAATCACTATCCCCTGATCCCTATCAATATTCTTGATTGCTTCAAATAGCAAAGAATACAAAGAATGTATAAAGGAAATTTATTATCTACCCTTTCATTTAAATGCTTCAAAATAGTAGTAACATTTTCTTTTTCTTTTGAAAGAAAACCCTCATCTTTTACCCTTAATGATGTCTGTAATTCATCAATTTTCTGTATGAGCTGCCTCTTTGTTGGATCAATAGAGCACTCTGTTTCTTCATCAATTTGTTCTATAGGAGGGGTGAGAGCAGGATTTTGAATAGGAGACCCTGGTGTAGAAACATTTGGAGAAGTAAGAGGCATTGACCCTACTGTGGGAGGTAATGTGCTGCTTCTTGGAGCACTAGATGTTTCCCCAATATGTCTATACTTGAACCTTTCCACTTCAGTTTGTAGCTCAACATTCCTCTGTTTCATTTTACTATATTCTTCAATTAAAATGTTATACTTCTCCATTAGGCTCTTTCTTTCAACCTCCTCCCTTTCAGCAATCTTTTGGGCCAACTTGGCCACATTCACAGTTAGATTAGTGGCTTCGGTGGTTGAAGTTTCTGAAGCCCTCTTTATTATTAATCCTCCTTTGAAATTTGGATTAATATCAGCAATGTCTAGCTTTCTTCCTTGTGGAGCCAATGCCCAAATTGTTAAGGTCTCATATTCTTCACTGAAGGCAAAGTTTTGCAATGCTGCCTTAACTTCTTCTTTAGAATCCTAAAAAAGATTCTTGGACTTCATAATGGCATTGAAATCCACTGCATCTGCGATGTACCATTTAGGAAAAATCAAAACACCAGCCTGACTCACAAGTTGTCTCCCTTCTTGAGGAGTGATGTTTTTGAACCCTTACATTAGTTTATCTTTTACTTCTTCATCATTCTCTTGATCTGACCTGTTAGTTATTAGTTCTCTTCTCTCCTTGCATTTATTTTTATATTCCTCAAATTTCATCCTCCATGCCAATTGCAAGAATACATGAGTCTTTACAAATGCATTGTCATCTAAGAACTCCTTGCAAGCCTTCATTCTTGCATCCTATACACTCTTACCCTTCATATCCAAATTGAATAGAACCAATTCAACTAACCTAGGAAGGGAAGGCATACCAACCTACATGTCTTGATCAGTAACAATAATTTCATTTGTCAGATCCTCAAGTGGGTGATCAGTTCTTTTCCTTTTAGGACATGGCTCAGATGGTGGTGATGGGGGACTGCGCTCTGGTGAAGAATGTAATTCAATGATCTTGACTACCTTGGGTACTTTGAATTTTGGACCTGGTTGTGGAAGCACCTTCATTATTTGCTTCCTCTTTCTATCTACCTCTTCCTCATCACTGCTAGTATCCCTTTTCCTCCTATAGATGGGCCGCCTTTCTGTAGGATGATATACTAACCTCGTTTCAATTGGCCTATCACTTTTTCCTTGTATATCCAGACTTAGCCTTAAATTTATCCATTTGGTTGTCAAGGTGTCCATAATCTCCTTGAAGTTTTTCATTAGAAAATCAATTTTCTTATGGTATGGAGTGAATTCCATTAGTGGATCATAATTCGGAGCCATTTCATGCACAATATGTAGTAGCTTACTATAAGCTATCCATTTCTTCTTGTTCAATTCCTGCTTATTTAAATTAAATTCAGTTCTGATCAGGTCCTCAGGGAAATTGAACTCATGTGAAAACTTGCCAACTTTTATTCTTTGTTTGAAAAGAGCAAAGAAATCTTCAGGATCATGTTGTCACCTTGGGCCAAATCTCAAATGGTAATCAACAAAGAATTTATCAAAATGTGTCCAACCTCCCTTTGAAAATGTAAATTCAGACACTATTGTATAATCAGGGAATAATGTTCCCTTCCCCTATCCAATAAGGTTGTCTTCATGAATACAACCCATCTACCACATAACTTCTACAAACCCTAGTCCATGTGGCACATTGTATAGCAGTATGTGAGAGGTTCCTTGAAATCCATATATTCTCAGGATAGTGGTGACTGGATATGGTATAATGTCACCCTAGTTATGTAAAACCCTCAATTCTAGTTTCCTCTCCTTTGGCCTAAGGAAATCATACACTTCCTCAGGGATCCTAGGTACATTTACCATCAATCTAGCCCTTAATCTTGAAGCAAAACAATTATCAAATTGCACATAACTGGTGTTTTCCTTATTACAGGATAGATCTGTAGTCCATATTTGTACTGGCAATCTTTCTCCATCAACTGATTTCCTTAAGTTCATCTTCTCAGCAAATAAATCAACATTCCTAAATAGGAACATATGCATCAACATGGAATACCAAAAGAATTGAGTACTAGTATCACCTTTCTGCAGCTTTGACAACCCTTCATCTATCCTTTCTTCCAAAAAAGAAGCAAAGTCATATGTTACAGAGAAGTTAGGGTGTTGTATTTGCACCCCCATGAAAATGTATGCAATTGGCATTACTACACCAGGATTGAAACCCAAAATCTGACATAGTGAATAGAAAGTAGCCAGAAAAGGCTTTGCAAAACAATTCAATCTGAAAGGTTCTTGGTCACTAGGGCTGATGTGAAATTGTGAACCTCGTGCCTTAACTAGATGAGGTGGAAGTAGCATAACCCTAAAAATAGATTTCAGTTTTGTATACTCCTGCTTCATTTCCTCAAAATTAATAGGAACCAAGTCATCACTCGGCTCACTCAAATTAAAAATCTATTGGATAACATCTCTATTAATTTCTAATAGAACCCCTCCATCATTATCTCTAATTACCCATGTGATGGGGTCATATCTCATGGCCACTACCCTAAGTAAGTCCACATCAGGGAACAAATTTGGTACAACCAGCTTACCCATGTCATACATCCATCCATTTGAGAAAGGGTGAGGAAAATTCCTCTTTCCATACCATAATCTGAACATCTCTAAGCCAGTGAGTGGAACCCTAGCATCAACAATAACAATACACCCTTCCTTCTATCATTTTTTAACAACAAAAATTGATCTAGGAAATCATTGTACAAGTTTCTTTTCAAATACTCAATGTGGCCAAAGTGCTGCTTGGCTAGCGCCATTTTAGACAAACTAGGGCTTCACTACAATGTTACACTTCAAGTGGCTATGACTAAGTAGAGATAGGAAATTACAGAGTAAAAATACCGCAATTCCTCACAATTTATGATTAAACTATAGCCCCAACAAAATATTTTAATGAGCTCAGTGACACAAATATCAGACTCCCCCTTCCCAAATTTAGGTGTAGAATGACTAGAAAACAGAGAAAATAAACTCACGGATTTTTTCGCACAAAATCCAATTTCTAGCTGTAGCTGCTCGCAATTTCACCTTTGGCTCTAAAACTATTTTTTATGAAAAACTTGGATGCCTTGTGATACAATTAAAGTAAGTAAATTGATTTTATGTCGATCAAATCTTGCCAGTGATGTCTCATCTGCCATTAAAGCTCACTCGTGGGCTACATGAATGGTTCCAACCACATTTGATACAAATTTAAATTTGAATTGTTGATCTTGTAGTTTGATGAAATCATCGACGACCACCTTCAAAACAGGTTGACATAATTGCCAACACGGAAATAAGGGGCCCACCATTCCATAAGCCACAAATGAAAACCACATGGCGGTTTCCCGCGATACCGCAATCCCTCGATTTACCATTGTGGGATGGTGGGCAACCATTGATCCTTCTCATCAGAGATTCCGCTCTTTCAAAAATGGTCTTCATCCTTTCCGTTAACTATCGAGCATCTTTTCCCTCAAAATTATAACATCCGCATTGAAATAAAACATGTGCATCTCACAAGCACTTTAGTAATCCACCTCTTAACACATTTAGAACTGGCTAATGCTTCCTTCACTCTTTAGACCTCATCGGATGAGACACATGGCAAGCGCCCGTGATATCACAATCCTATAATTCCTGATTGTAGGATGGCGGGCACCTTTGATCTACAGGAAATAGATCAACAATAGTGCTAATTCAACCCTCTACAAAATAAAATTATCGACGACCACCTTCAAAACAAGCTGACACAATTTCCAACATGATGATTAGGGGCCCACCTTACCATACACCACTAAGGAAGTCCACGTGGCAGTTGCCTGCGATATCATAATCTTGAAACTTCTAATCGCGCAATGGTGGGAAACCATTGATCTTGAGCATCAATGATCTTGTTCCTTTAACACAGTTGCCAGCCATGTCATTAACCTTCGAGCAGCTTTTCCAGTGAGATTATAACATATCCATCCATTTAGAACATGTGCGTCTTGAGAACACTTTAGTAATCCACCCCTTAATACATTTAAAGCCGGCTAGTGTTTCCTTTACTCTTTAGACTTCATCAGATGAGACACGTGGTGCCCGCCCGTGATTTCATAATCAACCCATGCACCATCGCGGGATGGCAAGGAATGACTCAGATCAACTGGCAGTTGGTCAGCAATAGCGCAAATTTGATCCCTCAGATAGGACACGTGGCGCCCGCCCGTGATTTCGCGATCCTTCAATTCCCGATCATGGGATGGTGAGCACCATTGATATCTACATGAAATAGATCAACACCAGCACTAAATCAACCCTTGCAAAATAAAACATTCATTAAAAGGAGAAGTGGGCATTACTAGGCGGATAACAAATAAAAAAATTATATTTATAGAAGAAAAATAAAATAAATTTACATTTTGTTTTATAATTTCACTTTTAACTTTAAATGTATGTTCACTCATTAAGTTGTATTCTTTTTACAATCACATTTTTATTTTAGATGTTTGTTTATAAAATATAAAGATGCATTAAAAATATAGTAGAAATATTTTTCTTTATATTATATAGCATTCATAACATTAAATTAACATAGAATAATTTCAAAATATCACTTAACCAGTCAAGAAAAATTTAATCATTACTATGCAACATTATTCTCACATCAAACTAACAAATAAACATTGAAAACAATTTTTTTTTTATATTATAACATTCATAACTTAAACCTTTTATACACAATATCAACATTATTGGCACATCTTTTAAACTGACAAATCAACATTGAAAATACATTTATTTTTTATATTATAACATTCATAACTTAAACCTTTTTATACAAAATTTCAAGTTAACTATAAATGGTATAGAGTTTAGATTTTCTATATCTCTCATATATCAACATAGGTAGATTTGAAAATATTTTAAACTATATAATTTCAAAAAAAAAATTGAATGAATTTATAGAAGATTATTTTTAGTAAAGTGATAGAATCTAATCCCAATACTAACATTAATTATAAGTATAACCATAACCTCAACCCTAAAAGTAACACTAATTAACTTCAAACCTAACTCTAATTTTATATCCAACCCTAAAAATAACTATGATTCTAAAACTAACATTAATGAAACCCTAATTGAACTATAACCCTAACCCTAATACTAACCCTTGCCCCAATTGAACCCTAACACTAACCCCAAGCTCTATCATAGAACCTTAATCTTTAATGACCTAATCCTAATTGGAATCCTATACCTAATTTTAATTAAGGTCTAACCCTATTTGAACCTTAAACAATTGAACTCATGTTTAGGGTTAGGGTTCAATTAAGGTTAGGGTTGAATTATGGTTATGATTAGGGTCAAAATTAAAATATGATTATGGTTGGAGTTTAATTAAGGTTGCTATTCACTTAGGGTTAAGGTTCAATTAGTATTCAATTTGGGTTAGGGATCAATTAGGGTTATAATTCAATAAGGGTTTAATTAAGGTCAGGGTTAAGGTTAGTCTTAAATTAGGGCTAGGATTGGAGTTAGGGTTCAATTAAGGTAAGGGTTGTTGTCTATTTTAGGGTTAGGGTTCAATTAGAGTTCTCTAGGGTTTTGATACAATTAGGGTTAGGTTTCAACAATACCTAGGGTTACGATTATAGTTCAATTAGTGTTAGAGTTAGGGTTATAATATGAGTTCAATCAGGTTAGGGTCAAGGTTTAATTAGTGTTAGAGTTAGGGTTGCAATAATAAAATTTTCCATATTGATATGGAAAGGCATTCAATTGGATTCATATACAAATGCACAAATAAGAATTGGTAATTAAGAATTCTCTGAACTAAAGTTATAACAAAAAATACAATCCTTAGCTTAATCATTTGTTCTTTGTTAGGGTTGGGATAAGAATTTAACGGGGCCAATCGAGACTTAGGAAATAAAACCTTGCGAAGGAAATAAAGTATTAAAATAAAAGTTGGGTTTTAATTTTATTCTGGTGACGTAAGCCTAAGCCATTAACTCCAGTGGTCATGTCACCGATGGCTTAGCCAAAGCCTTTCATTAAATACTAACCATGTAATGCGTAGGTTTTCTAGATTCGAAGATATGGGAGAAGATCTCGATTGTACCTCACCAACTCACAGACCTAAGGTGTCACCCTGTTATTTGGCATGAGGTTAGAAAAAGGCAGACATGTGTCCTGTATGGAATGTGGGGCCCAATCTCCACTATTGAGCTCATAACCCATGGTTTTAGATCGACAACCAAGATCAAAAGCTAATGTAAATCTCTGTTGTTCCCTGCTAGCTCGCAGGAGGAAGATGAAGGTTGGTGAAAAGCTGCGAGGTCAACGAGATTGCAATGTGTAGCTCCAACCGTTCAATTTGCAAAGTGCATAGGACTTGCCGACATGGTAGTTGGTTTCTGAGATGGATTAATGTTATTGGTCATGAGGAAGGTGAACGATGCTTCATTGGATGTCAAACCGAGTTAGCCTGAGATAAACTGTTTGATCTACCAACTCTTTAGGAGATCAGTGGGTAGTATTCAAAGTTGGAAAATGGCACATGGTGGTCGTTTTATTGTACAACTGGTGAAGCATTAATGAATTATTCCTTGCTTGTGTAGTCCTGTCGATCTTAATCTGTGTGAAGATGTTATTGTTGGAAATCATGAAGGGTGATCTTTGGATTCTCATGCAGCTCTAGTTAAATAGTGACAATACATATATCACCAAATTGCCATGTTTGCACATGCATTTTTACTAAGCATTGATGAAGGTTTCCATTACCTCACACAATAAATACAAGAGGAATTAACTGGTAATAGTGTCATTCTTGTAGCAGCTAGAGTACTTTGTGGGCTAAGTCTAATTAAGTTTGAGTGCTTGTCTGAGAAGAGAAAATGAGTAAGTCAGTAAGGAGGTCTGTTCATTTGAGCTCACAAAAGCTCAGTCCTGCTATTCAGGAAGGTGCTTTGGTTGACAAGCCCAAGCTTGTGCCCACTAGATGTAGTAGAAGGTTGCAATTCCAGGACATTGCTACTCAACTGGTAGATGACAAAGGCAAGCAGTCAGCATGCTCTATTACTAGTTTGAGTAGGAAAATAAGGTATGGGCATGGCTCCTCTAGATGCCAACACTCACCCATTGACCTTACGAGCAACACTTCTGATGATGTAACCGAGACCGACTCCGACTACTGTCAGTATTTACATCACTTCAATCATAGTCTGACCTTTGATGAGGAAGTGATATATGTGGTGCTATTGTCTATTAAAACCCCAAGCAGACAGACTAGAACCATATTGGGCAAGGACAAGAAAGAAGAGGAGGATGAGGGTCTACCATATTGGGCAACAACTAGAAGTGGGCGTGTATACCGGGGTTTGAGTGTTGGTAAGGGTAGGGTGGTGGGTAAATAAGAAGTTGTTGTGGTGCCTTCATGGAAATTTGGTTTCCTGGTTTTTTTTGCATGGATAGTGACAAGGGGATTTTGATGACAATTTTTGTTCCCTTTTTTTTTAAATTTCCCCAGTTCATGTGACACTATGTTTTGTAGATTCAATGCGTGGGAAGTTTTGAAATGAAATTCAAATGCAATGGAGATTTTGTTCAAATGAAAATTTGTGGTGAAATTACATTTGAGCCTGAAGCTTGTTGCTCCCTTGTCATATAAAAGGGAGTTCAAGGCTCATTTGTAGGGAGAGAACTGATGAAAGCTCTAGCTAGGTTTTGAGTTGAATATATGGGTAGAAAGATAGTTTTGAGTTGAATATATCGTTAGAAAGATATTTTAACTCTAATGAAGAATTGATATCTATGGTGCCATTGGCTATTAAAACCCCAAGTGGACGGACTAGAATTGTATTGGGCAAGGACAAGAAAGAATAGGAGGCTGAGGGTCTACCGTATTGGGAAACAACTAGAAGTGGGTGTGTATATTGGGGTCTGAGTGCTGGTAAGGGAAGTGTGGTGGGTAAATAAGAAGTTGTTGTGGTTCCTTAGTGGCAATTTGGTTGCCTAGTTTTTTGCGTGTATACAAATTAAGGGGAATTTTGATGACAATTTGTGTTCCCTTTTCTTTAAGCTTTCCTCAGTTCATGCACTATATATGTTTTGCAAATTCAACGTGTGGGAAGTTTTGTAATGAAAGTCAAATGCAATGAAGATTTTGTTCAAATGAAAATTTGTGGTGAAATTACATTTGAGCCCGAAGCTTGTTGCTCCCTTGTCATATAAAAGGGAATTCAAGGCTCATTTGTAGGGAGAGAACTGATGAAATCTCTAGCTAGGTTTTGAGTTGAATATATGGGTAGAAGGATAGTTTTGAGTTGAATATATGGGTAGAAAGATATCTATCCTTTGATTAGGAAGTGATATCTGTGGTGCCATTGGTTGTTAAAACCCCAAGCGAACAGAATATAATAGATAGCTTGTTTTCAGTTTTGGATGAATATATGCAAATTATCTTAAATTGTATGTAGATGAGTTATAAGCATGAATAAACGTATAATTCTAATATATTTTCTCTCCTTATGTGGATTTGAGTGAATTTTGAATGAAATTTTAATGATGTTGTCATTCTTCTTTTGATAATTTGTTCAATTGTGTGTCTATGTTTTGGGTAGAATTCAATTTTAAAATTTTGAGGTTTCATATTTATATGTGTGAGATTGATCTAATATTCCAGAAAATGAATGTTAAAATATCATGAAAAAATGGGCATAGAATGAATGTAGAAGTAAAATTATATTTCCATATATTCATAAAATAAGATCTAATAAACAAAAAATATATGCAATTAAAAATAAAGGAAAAATATTTCAACCAAAATTTAGATAAGAGAGATAATTAGATTGTATGATAACTTTAAGGCTAGGGTTAAGGTTTGATTAGGATTAGTGTTAGCTTAGGGTTATGATTAGAGTTATGAATCTACAATTAGGGTTCAATTAGGGTTATGGTTAGAGTTATGAATCTACAATTAGGGTTCAATTAATGCTCACTTAGGGTTTCTTTCATGGGAGAAGTTTATTGAATGGTAAGTGTATTTTATAAAATTAATATGTCAAGAATTAATTTTAGATAATACTACATGTGGTTTTTCATATGGTATTAAATTGTAGATTAAAATTGATAATAGATTCCCTTCCTTCTTTTGCATTGTAACCTACCATAATATATGGCCTTAAAATCCTATTCATATTTTGAGTGTAGTGCCTCGTCCGTTGTGGCCCTCCTGGATATTTGCATAAGTGTGTTTTGTGGTCTTGTTGGTTATTTGGTCGGTTCATGTGATTAAAGTGAGATTTTAATGGCTTTGTTAAGCGAGTTAATTGAATTAATTAGTGGAAATGTTGTCATTTAAGGATGAATTAAATAAATTATTATATTAAACATATTGATGAAGTAATTTAAATAAAATTAGAAGTAAAATTGTAAATAACAAGTCCATATTGTGAAATAATATTTACACGTTAATTTTAAATAATTAAATTAATTTTTACCTTATAAAAGATCATCTTGTGGGATATAAATATTATATATAGGAAAATAATGTGATTTATAATTTAATAATGATGAAAAGATAATTATTTTAATAAGAAATTTAAATGGTTAAGGGGATAGGAAGCTGAAGTGTTTTAAAGCATGGAAATCTAGAAAGAAAATAATAAAAAGAAATAGTGATGTCTCTCAAAATTCTAAGTCTCTTCAATAAATTCTAAGAATAGGGAGTTTTAAAGAGCCTACTTGATTCTTCTGACAAGCTATCATAGCTGCAACACTTGCAAATAACTATAATGAAGCAAGGAGATGGCGATATTTCCAAATTCCAATATTTACTTTCTAATATAATTGGCAACCTGTGAAGAGAGGGACTGGCGTTTTGCTACGAGTGCCTGACTACAAGTCTTCATCCTCGCAGCAGTGGGAAAAAAAAGAGAAGGAAAAAGGTGCACCCGGTTGGGTGCGAGCCGAGTGGAACTTGGGGAGCACCAATGGTGTGAAAAGTTAGAAATCAGGGTGTCTGACTGTTTTCAACATCATCCTATAGATGCCTGTGAACTAGACAAATAGCTTGTATAGGGGAAATCAGTAACCAGAAGCATAGGGAGAGGAAGCACAAAGAGTAACAAAAAGGACAAGAACAAAACTTAAAAGACCAAACTAACGAAGCATAGGTATCCCCTTTCTTGTTCAATATATATATTCTATCAGGTGATAACATATAATTATTTCTTTTGTTCCAAGCAATCTGTGCAAAGTATTTATTCACCTCACTATATCCCATCAGCCTACCTAATGGTTGTTTTGGAGTGTAAATAGAATGTTTTATTCAATATTCTACACTATTCTTGCATCGGCCTACTTTGTTTTTTTTTGTTGTGACCTTTATCTTGTTCATTGCCATTTTAATAACCTTGACATCAAATTCTGAATCGATCATATTGGAGTTCTTTTCAACTTTTCTTCTTCTAATTTAATCAACATTATGCTACCTTTCTTGATAAATCAACTATTCTTTATCAGATCAAATACATTTGTAATAAAATTGGCCTATCCTAAAATTCCTTGGACGCTCCATTTGAACATCCGATCTCGGATCGGTTTGCAAGGAAATACTCTTAAGCCATTTTCAGCAAATCAAAAGTCTCTAACTCTTCAACAAATCCACTTTGTATAATTTTTGCACGCATTGTATTCCATGAGATGAAATCTTTTTGAGAATAGTTTGTGTACCCTTTTCTAATCTTTCACTTTTTACATGTATGCCTACCAAAGCTTTTCCGTTGTTAATATTTGACAAATCATAGGTAAATATCGGTGCTCACAACCTTTAGTTCTCATGGTGCCTATAGTCACTTATTAGTCAAACCTTTCCTCACTGTTGTCATACTTGAAAATAAGATACTATCTCTAACATCTTAGCAGTATAAAAAGACTTTAGCTTTGACATTAGACCCACTACCATAAAGGAATTTGGATTGTTTTTATACATATATAATGTTGTTAGATATTCATTTGAGAATAGAGTCTGGTTACTAGTTTTGGTCCGGTTTGATGGTTTAGGTTCTCTAAAGGCTACTTTTGGTTTGGGGGTCTATTTTGATGCATGTTTTTCTCGTGTTTTCTAATTGGGTTGATTTGGTGTACAATTTTCCCTTCATATGCTCATTGTAGAATGTTTCATGTGTTTTGAGTTCATTTTGAGAAATCTTAGTTTGGCTTCTGTTTACTCCTGCCAATAGTAGTTCTTGATAAGGACAATTGTGATAACTTTAAGATAGTGGAAGGATTTCAGCTTTATTTTCAAAAGGTTAAGTATAGAAGAAATCTAAGAACGGTTCACCTCCTAGCTTAAAATTGAATAGAGGATAGTTACTTGCCTATTTCAAACATTAGAAAAGAACAATTTCTTTGATTCTAAAACTAAATGATTATATTAAATAATGGGAATTGGTAAACATTAGAATATTAGGGAAAATAGCTATGCCTTTTTATAAATGAATAAGTTCTTACTTCATAGTGAAATTAGATGGTCATATAGTTTTAGTTAAGAAGAAAACTGGCATTGTAATGTAGTGTTGGTGAGATTAGTTATCCTTTTAAATATAATTAGAGTATTAATTGGCTAATCATGTTTATATAAATGTATATAGTTATAGGAATGTTTATAAATCCCGAATTGGAATAAAATAAATTGGTTGGAATGCTTTTATAACCTCTTTTATTTAATACAACTTTATGATGAGCATAGTGAGATGTTAGTAAGGTTGTGAATATAGCCTTTCATGAGTTAAAATGATTCCTTATCAAGTGAAGAGTCAAATCGTAGATGATAGTTCAATTGTTCTTTGAAGTTTATTGCTTTTGATTTGTTTGGGTTAGTATTCTGAGTGTGATAAAATATGCCTTGAGATAATTACGATATGTGATTTTAGAGTTCCTTTGTTTATTTTAAATTAATTCTTATTGAATGAATGGATAAATTATATTCGAATGGTGATTGTTCATTTAAGGGTAATTTGGTGTATCCTATTTGTGGTGTCCTCTTTGGAATTGCTTGGCTTCGGAAGTGATTTCATTCCGTTGGGTTCGTGTCGATTTATGTGTGATTTGACAAATCCTTTCATTGTGACTTTTCTTGAGTTGACGTGAGATGGGGATCTTCTTTAAGTTAAATTGACTTGCTATTCGTTTAACCTTGCGTGGTGAATTCTTGGTTGTTTTGAGTTGTGGGGGTCTTATTAATTGATTTTGTGGTGGAGTATTTTGGATACTAATGCGATGCTTGGCTGTGATAAGTTTATGCTTCTTATTGAATGCAGTCTTCCCACTTTTATTATTTTGGTGAAACATTAAATTATATTGTTGTCATGTTTGTTGATTTTTGTCAAAGGTCATTTGTTTACCAACTGTATGGGTATCTTGTGAGGAGGAAATTGAGGTCTCCCTTGGATGCCTGGTTGCATGCTTTTACCACTATTATTGAAGGATTGTTTTTGGATGATTCCGTGTTGGTGTGAATGCCTTTGGAGATTAATTTTGATTCAAGGAATCCTTTGTCATTTAATTTGTGTTGCAATGTAATTGGGAACTCATGTTTTGTTTATGAGTTGTGGATAGTTGATCTTCTTGAATTTCTGATTTATTTTGTATCGAAGTTGATTATGTAGTCTGGATGGAGTTGTTGATCTTATTTTGATGTATTCACTCATTATATTTGAATTGAAAATAGTTCTTGTGGCCTTGCAATTATTGTTGTCAGTTCTTTGATGGGGAAACCCTAGTGTAAACTTTTTGAGATACTTCCAGAGGCATTGAGAAAGTTGTGAGAATTTCATTGATTTCATTTTGGCCAAGATTGTGATCATATTGTTGATTTTTGGTGATTTTGGTCAGGTTGTACCATGTGAATGAGATTTCTATTTCGTGGTTTTGGTGGGATGAGTAATGTCTCGCGTTTGCTTCAATTGAAGTTGGATATTATGTTTCCTTGTTGGTACAACCCTTGGATTTTGGTTTTTATGTTTTGAGTGTCTAGAGAGAGTGGCTCTAAGTGGGTGGTCGGTGCACAAAGGGGTGCCAGGATAGCCCTCGTTAGAGTGTGATTAATAAGTGAAAACCTAAGTAATTAACTAGGGGGTGGGTAGAATCATATTAAAAAGATAATTGATGCCTCATCCACCTTTTAGTGCTATCACAGGCTAAAGGGGATTGAGAAGGCTGTGGTTGGAAAGATCGTTGCCTTGTCTTCATGAAAGGTTAACGGTTTCGCATGAGCAACCCTATGGGGTGGTTCCTTGAGATAGGTAGCCTGGCAAACCATAGATGGAGGCGGTTCCTAGAACTTGGTTGCCTAGATAATCCATCGGTAGATGGAGGCGGTACCTTGTGATAGGTAGCCCGACGAATCCATATAAAGCCATGCGATGACACTCTCCTCTAACACTCCTTATTATGTTGCTTCTTTGGAAATCCTCTGGAAGTGGTCCTTTGTCTGGAATTGATGATTTATTATTGTTTAAGTTTGAGTGATCTTATGTGTTTATATTTTCCTCTGGAATTGGTCACTTGTCGTGTATTGATGACTTTTGTTTGAATTTGAGTGGTCTCATGTGTTGTATGATTTGCATTAGCTGGTTGTGGGTCTTTGTTTGGATGTTCTTGGTTGAGGACTCTTCTTGTCAGCTCCTTAGCATGGGGGGTGGGTCTTCGGACCCACGTGGTCAGGTGGAACGTGCTAAGCACCCCATTGGGTCCCCAGTTGAGAATCGAGAGGTGCGGATTGGTGCTGTTGCAGCGACTCCA
>VDFB02353493.1:131619565-131734870 GCA_007258455.2 Sequoia sempervirens
TTCATCAATCATCCTACCTTAAAACATACCAAAAAAATCTCCTAGCAATTAGACATAGGAAGATTTAATATGACTTAATTTTTTTTTATTTCCAAAGTGTAAACTTATGATAACTTAACCAGGCCTAGTACACACTCCCTCCCCGTTAACCACTTAGACATATGGAAATTAAATGTTAATTTTCTTCTATTTTTAGTCATGTAGTGTCCAATAAACCACTTGGTGGTGTTTCCCTTCAAGTTTATTTACTTGAATGAAGAGAAAAAGTCCTTTGATTACAATTAGAGAATACATTTGAGGCCTTGGTTGTGTAACTGGTGGACCATAGTCACATTTAACACTTGTTACAAAGTTTGGGAGTTAAAACGTTAAGTAGATTTGATTTGTGATGGACACATTTGGACGGTAGTAACAATAGCTTGCAATCTATCAAGACTTGATTACCTTATAGCTTGTGAAATTCTAGCGATGAAATGATAGATTAATCATAATGTCACCTTGGGATCACATCACCATGAAATAACTTCATCCAACATCCTTATGAGTGTAGGTACCACCAAATAGGTATTTTTCATATCTTTCTTCCTCGAGCGAGGGAAATTCAGGAAGAAAAGAGGAAAGTGAGACATGTAGTATGTCTAAAAGAGGGAGATCAACTAGAGGTGAAAAGATGAGAAGAAAATTTTGTAAACACATGGAATTTTTTCTTGTTGAAGGGGGTTCATGTTCTTATGATGATGAGAGCATAGGCAACATCGAGGTTCCTTTGAGGTACAAACATCTATGGAAACAATGGGTACCCAAGGAACTTCCTCCAATAAACATCGATTTTTGTGTCAACGAGAGGATATATCACATAGCACTATCATCATTACATGGTTTGGGCCTATTTTACATGGACGACATAAAGGTCTGTTAGGACAAAGTTACTAAATTGATGGAGTATGTTGGACCCTATTATAGTTACAAATATTGGATGCAACTAGTTCGATATACACGAAGTATGCGTAGGTATGCACTATCAAAAAATTATATACAACTAAAAGATAAGGATCAAAATAAAGGAGTGGCTATGTACATTGATGGAAGGCCAAAAGCATCAAGGAATATTGTAGGTTTTATAAACAATACATGACCTGGGTCAACAAATAAGCAACCCAATTGCATATTCGAGGCACACGAGGGAAACTATGTATTCGTATGTGCGATAAAATCAATAATTGTAGGGGAAGAGTTGCTAATCGATTACAATTTGAATCGCTTAGTTACAAACATAGTTACTATGGGGGTGGTACGTACTGTGCACCATTTTACCTAACCTCCAATTAATGACTCCAATATACCATTTTATTCTTATGTTTTTTTTCATAAGTCTATTGGTTTCATTTTGGTAATGTTTTTTTATATTTAATTTTTGTCACAGGGGGACACTGATCGTATGGAGAAGGCTCTGGCCCAGAGCACAAATCATGATGTATCTTCAAGCGCTTCTACCTGACAAGTTTACCTCATTGTAATTAAACAAATTAGATACAAGCAAAATGTTTTATTATTTTTTTTTTTCATAAGTTTTTTGGGTTAATTTTGATAATGTTTTTAATATTCTTGTTGTAGTCAACTGATTGGGGAAAGGCACTAGCAGTAGAGGACAACATCCATAGTGAGGTGCGGTCAATATTTTGTGATGATGACATCGCTTATTCAACAAACCCTTTCAATATGATAAAGAAGCTCATGAAAAAATGCAATGAAGAAATGACTAAGTTGATGTTCAAAATGCCTCAAACAGATGAGATAAGAGAGAGGGTTAAAGTATTGACAGAGAGATTACAAAACTTGCAAGTAAGTTGTCATGAGGTCTTTAATTATAACATTAGTTCATTCATGGTTTTATATTTTGTACTCTTTTATGTCATGAACTAAAATATGTGTTTTTTTTACAGGGTTATTTGCCTCCTCATGATGCTCTTGGCCATGATCAGGGTACTGCAAGTGCTTCCCGAGGAGTAAGGGTTGGTACAAGTGTCCATCCTGATCTTCCTACGCATACATCACCTTATCTGACCCCATCATTCATGCCTATATTGTCGTCTAAAATGTCAAAAACACATACCATGCAAGCATCTGTTAATGCACCCTCTGGTAGCGAACACATACGAGAACATGCGTTAGGACATGTACCTGGGGATTCAGAGGCCACTAGTACTTGTGATGTTTTAGCAACATTTTCTGGATCTTCCCGTATTACTAGTATGGGAACATTGTCGGTCACACTTGTGGTGACCGAGGATTTCGTTCCCATAAAGATAGAGAAGGTCCTAGGTACTTTAAAATGTTTTAATTATTACTCTATATAATCCAATTGAAATTTACTTATTGATCAATCTTTTTAGACTATTGATCCCATGATCATTTTGCAGGAAATGATGTTTTTTATAAACATCTAAGTGATGTTACATTGGAGCTCTTCGGGCCCACCATACGTACATGGTGGAATGCCCAAAGTGAAGATTTAAAAGATGAGCTCGATAACCGTTTAGTTGTGTTGTTCGGTGATAAAACATTCAACCGAACCAAGGTCCTTAAGAAAGATGGTACCTATCTAAAGTATGTGAGGGACCAATATAGGTCACATTTAGAGAAGAACAAAAAGTACGAGCATCCCCCCATGATTCCAGAGAGGGAGTGGAAGGACTTGGTGTCTGATGGAAAGGAGAAGGTAAAAAGAAAAAAGGAAAGACACCACCGGGCCAAGGAAGATATGTGATAAAGAAGCATAAATCTACAAAAAATCCTGATTAATCACGATTTTTAAAAAAACTTTAGGCTGGACAATTTTTTCCTTGATTTTTTTGAAAAAATAATTGAATTTTTGGTCAATGATTTTTTTCCATTTCAAACTGCAATATCGCCAAAAAAATGTGTTTAAAATCTGCAAAAAAATGTGAATAAAATTGAACTGATTTTCTTGCAAAAAAAACCATGAGAGCATGGCTTGTTGCTTACTATTATGCTTTGATAGATTTTTTCCAAGCATCCATAACTTGTTTGAAAGCACCTATTTTAGGATTTTATCCATAGCAGCAAGGAAATGAATTGTTTGATAAAATGCTTTGGTAGACATTTATGAAAAATGCAATAGCATAGACAAGGCAGTGAACTGCTTGAAACAAATGTCTCAAATAAATGTAGTCTCATGGTGATGGAATGCCATGACAAATGCCATGACAAGAAAATTGCTATGGATTTTCATGGCATTCCATCACTGTGAGACTGCATTTCTTTTAGGCATTTTTTCAAACAATTCACTGCCTTGTCTATGTTATTGCTTACTATTGTGCTTTGGTAGATTTTTTCCAAGCATTCTTAGCTTGTTCGAAAGAACCTATTTGAGGTTTTTACTTTTTAGCCATAGCATGAAGGCATTGAGCTATTTGATAAAATGCTTTAGTAGACATGTATGAAAAATGTGGTAGCATAGAAAAGGTATTGAACTATTTCAAAAAATGCTTCAAAAAAATGTGGTCTCATGGTGATGGAATGCCATAACAAATGCCATGACAAGCAAATTGCTATGGATTGTCATGGCATTCCATCACCATGAGACCACATTTCTTTGAGGCATTTTTTGAAATAATTCACTGCCTTGTCTATCCTATTGCTTACTATTATGCTTTGATATATTTTTTCCAAGCATCCATAGCTTGTTTGAAAGCACCTATTTTAGGCTTTTAGCCATAGCAGCAAGGTAGTGAACTATTTGATAAAATGCTTTGGTAGACATGTATGGAAAATGTGGTAGCATAGACAACTCACAACATCCGATATTTATGCAGCTTGTAGTATGTTTTGTGCAATGTAATTAGCGATATGAATATAACCAACAAAAATCTATTTTCTATAATTCATGGATTGAACTCAGTATTTTATTTGCTCTCAATGTTTGTATGCTATGGAAATGACATTAATTTTTTAAAAAGTAGTATAAGCTATGTGTGATTCTATCAAAATGTAATTATATACTGATTACTCTTTTCTTTTACATAATCTAATGTATTTCAAACTTTTCTATACACCCAACACATCAAAGGAAACAAAGGCGCAAGACTAGAAAAGTGGGGAACACAAACTTGGGATCTCTGGTTATATGAAATTAGCCGCATGAATTGTAAGGATCAATAAATGAAATATTGCATCCAAATTATAATAAATTGAAAACAATTTTGGTTTTATCACACCATAGAAAGCAAAATTCATGATCTTCTGCAAAAATGTAGGGCTTTGAATTCAATAGAGTTCCCACAAAAGAGGACTTGAAAATTTCCTTCCAGCAAGGCTATGGAGCCGTGGCTGAATGCCTAAGAGTCTTGATTGGGCAAACAAAATATTCCATTGCATCTGACATGCAGGTAAATAAACTCAATAAATTTTATTTAAAATTGAATACTTGTGCAATTTATTCAATATTAATTTTCACCATAAAGTAATTACATGCCTATTTGTTTTAAACATTCAAGCAATGATAATACTGCACATGACATTGGAATGTAGCTTGGTGAGGGTGGAGAAGAACATACAGATGAAGGTCATGGTGTGCATCCCGGTACTTTAGAGCATGTAGAGTGTGATCAACATGTTGAGCATGATCAGGCTAGAGAAGTTCAGGAATATGATGTGGCCCCATCAGGTAAAGAGGACCACTCTAAAGTTATTTTGAACATATTTAATTGCAATTGGTGTATTAATTAATGTAACCTTTCGTGTTTCAACTTTAGAGCATGTAGAGCATGATCAGGCTAGAGAAGATCAGGAACATGATGTAGCCCCATCAGGTAAAGAGGACCACCCTCATTTTCTCTTAAACATATTTAATTTTAATTGGTGTATTAATTAATGTAACCTTTCATGTTTCAACTACAGATCAAGATTTAGAGGGTGTTCAACATGTTGAACATGATTCTATAACAAAATTTTAGGATCATGATGTGGACCCATCAAGTAAAGAGAACCACTCTAATGTTCTTTTAATTAATGAAATACTTGTAACAATAATAATAAAACATATCAGTTTAACATTTCTTTCTTATTGCAGCAAATCCCTCCTTGCAACAGCATCCACGTCATAAGCAAATGACTAGGTGTACATTAAGATCACGAGCAGAGGGAAGAACAACTAAAGTGGGGACATATATTGATTTAGAAAATGATACTCCACTTCAACTTTATGTAGCTTTCAAAAAGAAACAAAAAAAAAAGTGATTGTAATCATATCATGACATCCATATTTTTTATAATATTTAAAAACTAAAAGAATGAATATTATATGTTAATGAATGAATGTGAATATGTTAATTAATGAATGTTATATGTTAATGAATGAGTGTTATATGTTATTAGTGGATGAATGAATGTTATATGTTATTAATGGATGAATGAATGATTAATGTTATATGATTGGGTATGGGGAATTGAGAGTGATGTGAGGGGGGGGAGGGGCCAAATGAGCTTCCACCATCACGTGGTTGGCCCTGCTAAGTAGAGAATATTAAACTATTCTCGAAACAAAGAGATGCTCAATAAGGCAATGCACTTTTCAATATAAGAAATGCATCATTTGAAGCATCAAACCAATATGCAGTCTGTATGTATAATCAGTCATCAGTCTCCGCAATGGTACATTTCCATGATATTTTTTTTTTTTAAATTGATGCTCTGTCGCAATTTCAACGAAAACCACTGACGAATCAATAGAAAGGTTTGACGAAGTTGCTATAGCTGCGATGAATGTTTCATCGTAACTCCTTGCCCATTTCATCGCAATTTCGATGAACTATTGGCGTTGTTTCCATGCTACTCCTTGCCCATTTCATCATAATTTCGATGAACTTTTGGCATTGTTTCCACGCTACTCCTTGCCCATTTCATCCCACTTTCAACGAACTTTTGGTGTTCTTCCGATGCTACTCCTTGCTATTTTCGTCACAAATTCGACAAACTCTTGGTGTTGTTTCGACACTACTACTTGCCTATTTCGTCGCACATTCGACGAAATTTTGGTGTTGTTTTGATACTACCCCTTGCCCATTTCGTTGAAATGGCGACAAACGTCCGGCGTTGTTTCGACGCTACTCCTTGCCCATTTCGTCGAACTAGCGACAAACTTCTAGTGTAATTCATTGGTGGATACACAAAGTGTTCGTCGATATGTCGACGAAAGTCTGAGCCATTTCACGATGCCGATGACTGATGATTCTTCACCGTTATTTTGACATTTAATTCATCATTGGCCTTTCAACAAAAAAATAGCTACGAAAATATTTTCACCATTTCGTCGCTCTTCCGACAAAGATTTGTCAAATGATCGACAAACAACCGTCAGAAAATGGTGTCAAATTCAGTAGTGTAAATGTTAGCTCAAAAACAAACACGATGCATGATGACTTTGACATGATGCTTGAATCTTGAATGATGCTCCAAAATACTTGATAATCACTCTTCAATGCTCCTAAATTCTCTAGTATTGCTAGAATGCTCAAATTCTTAGATCACATGTGCTCATTAAAGTTGAGCTAGGAGAAAATATGTGAAATAAACTTGTATTTATACTTGTTTATGCCAAATTTCCTAAAATTACAACACTACAAGTTGACATCAGGGTATGTGCAGGATCATGATGGAAAAAACAAGCCCTTAAGTGGCAAAAAAATATGAAAAATCAGAGTTAGGCAACTTGACGTAAAAATTTGAATAAGTTATCTATATTATTTCAAAAATATGTAAGAATAGAATTTGTAGAAAATTGAATATAGTTTCTAAAATACTAGGTTTGTTTAAAAAAAAAGAAACCTATTTGGTGAAAATTTGAAATTTCAATGCAATAGTACTTAAATTTCAAGGAAAAAATAAGAAATAGGTGTCTTCTCTGACCAACTAACCACAATAAAATGATAATATTTTCTTATAATATTTTAGATATAAGTAGAGGACTCATGTCTCGATGTGATGCATATTTTTTTGTAATTTTTTTCCAAGTAAATAATTAATTATGAATTTTTATTACAAATTTTTAAAATATAAAAAGCATAGTTTGACCACCTTAACTTGGTCAAAACTTCATGAAATTCAATTTTTCTTTTTCATCCTATAGTATGTGAAACATAGAATGTGATGCATGTTTTGGATTCAAAAATGTGATACCATTTGAAAGCTATAGATGTTTTTCAATCAATCTATCAATCGGGACTTTAGTCATAATTTGAATAGAAAATGAATAATAATTACTGATTAAATTCAAAGTAAAACATAATTTATATTGGTGGAAAGCTGAGAATCTCCTTTAAAACCCTTTTTATTTCATCAATTTTGGGTAAGAAAATATTCATCAGCCACATACCCATCATATTGCCACTTTTTGGCCCATCATGATCCTGCGCATACCCATCAGATCTAGGAGAATAAAATCCCACCAATAATTTCAATTTAAAATAGGTCCATGCTAAATGGGACTCATATGCCAGTAGTGGTGTATGAGTCACATTAGGCTAAGCTTGGGACAATTTTCCCAAGAAAGGTTTAGTTTTATGCTAAATTCATATCTAGGCCCTAAAACCTTGGTGGGACCATATGCCCAAGGTGGCGTATGATCTTAGATAACTAAATCTAGGCCATACAATCCAAAATCATTAAATTATGATTGGTCACTTGATATATGTTAGGATAATCCTCAAAAATATTCTTTAATTAAGGCTTGTGGATGCAACATAGGACCAAATAAGCCATAATGAAGCCCAATTTTAGCAGGGAGGACCCAAACAGGTGTGAAAATGTAGAGGGATACATTTTGTAGCATTACATTTAGCCCCCACTTTAGTGACAGGAGGAACTTGCTTGAAACTCACAGTAAAGTAGACAAAATTGCATTAAGAGGGGTCCAAATGTACCAATGCTAGTAAGATAGGATGAAAATGACCAAGAGGTTTGTGCAAGCTCCCAGGATCAAGATCCTATGGAAAACCTACATAGGAACAAAAGAAAACACATGTAAATAATATAAGGAGCAACAAGGCACAAGCATACACTGCCAAAGACATAAAGAAGAAAAACAAAAACCAAAGCAAAAGGAGGGTGGATCAAGCTTTGACTATTTGTCTAGCATGCTATGGATCAGATTTAGAATTTTTTTTTCCAAGAATTTTTACAAGTGGAACATGATGCCTAGTATGCAAAAAAATGCATGCTCACAAGGGCTAGTGGAACTTTAGGCCATCCACTAGGTGAGCCCCCAACGAGATCCATACACACGCGACTAGTATGCACTCACATAGACAAGCAAGTGGTTATGGGAAAGTCACACCTAAGTTTGGCTCCCATATGTACAACCATACCAAAGCTATACCTCTTGATAACTTTGATAAGGCACCACACAACAATTAAATTTAAGCTCCATGAGGCAAGAAAAGCTTTGTATGCTTGACACTCATGAATAAAAAAAATGGCACCACAAGCAAGCAAAGTGTGTTATTCAAGGTGGCCATATAACAAATATTGTAAATGAAAAATAGTGTAAGGTACATTCAAAGGAGTTTTTCTTAGTTCATGTATGGTATTAACTTAGGGATCATTGTGCCTAATGTCTCCAAGAGAGGACCAATCAAAGAATAGAAGATTCACAACTTAGGGGATGCAGTGTGTCACATCAATCTACTAAGAGGAATATAATATGCTAAGAGAGATCATGCTCTTGAAGGATATCACACACAATGTCCCCTCAAAGTGAAAGATGCATTGCATGAAGTAAGAAGACTAAACAATGAAACATGAATTGAAATGCAAAAGAATAATGCCAATGTATGCCCCCACTTTAAAGAAATTGCTAAACACCATGCTGTGAGAAATTACTTTAAAGTAGAAAATGATAAATACTAATAGTAAAGAGGACATGTGAGATCATTTGGAAAGCCCTATGCCAAGTCATATGTTTCCAAATGAAGTTATGTCACGAAAAACGGTTTCCCCCAAAATGAAATCCCAAAATCACATAAGGGACCCAAAGATTCGGGGTTAGTATGTCTTTGCTACATTTTTTTTACAAAGCTCGGAACTGTAATCATTCCCCAAATACTCATGGAATAGGAAGAATGACACAAAGAGAGTGAAAATAAAGAAAAAAATTTGAGTCAACATGGAAGCGACCTAAATTTCTAAATGCCTTGCATCATCCCCAAAAGGAAAACACAAGACAAAGAAAAGATAAAGGAAAAGATTTTATGACATAGAGAAGAATGTAGGTACAAATAGAGGAATGTCACAAATAGAGAGATTCATCAAACATAACAATATAGGAGATCACATTATGTACATGCAATGAAAAGAGGAAATAAAGATAAGAATAATAAGGCACATGCAAGTCAACCTATTAGCAAGTCATCTGCATCCCAATCTTGTTCATCATATATGTAAGGTGGACAACTAGCCAAAGGGAAAAGAATGAGTGCCAAAACTAGGACAAGGCTATCTACTTATTTCCTCCATTGCGTGCAAGAAAAGAATGAGCCGAGATAGGTGATGAGAAAGAGCTCCTTGCATTTTGAAAATGATTTGGAATGAATTTAAAACATGCAATAGTGATAATTTGTTATGAATCTACTACTTTTACATGGCAAGGAGCAGAGGGACATTCTTTCAGGTATTATTTCTATGAAATCAAAAAATTTAAATATATTTTTTAAAGCGCGAGACTCATCAGTACTATGTCCAATAACTATATGATATCAACAATGTGATGTGTTTTTATTCATAGGATTTGAAAATCAATTCTCTTGTATGGGTGGTAATGTAATTAGTCCTTGGTGTAGAAGTATCTATAAATGCCTTTCATTTGTAGATGGTGGATAATGGAATTGTAGTTTCTTTAGTTTGTAAGGCACTTGTTTCTTGCTAGATTCACCAAGATTTTGAGGAGGGGGACCTAAGACAATCCTATCATCCTTAACATTGTTATGAGGCATTGGTTGTTCTTTAGGAAGAAGGATACTTATGTTGGGAAGAGGATTTTGATATCCTAACCCTTTGGTATCTTCATTTGGTATTTTCTCTAAGAGTTGATGAATTTCATGTTCATTTGTTGTATCATATCCTTGTTTGCTTAAGATCATGAATCCTTTTCCATATGTCTCTTCAAGGTTGATGGGAGTGCTTGTTACTTTGTTAATATAGAATGGTTGAATGTTTACTTGATTAGAGGAACTATGTTCACCTATTGTAGGTAGTTTAGGTTTATCTTGTGATTCATTTGCAGGATGTAAAGTGCCAAACATCTCAAGTGGTGGGATGGTAGGGGGTGTCAGTTGTTTCATGGAGGGATAAAATAATGCATTAGTCTCAAGGTTGTTAAGGAAATCATTTATGAAGTTGTTCATGTTGTCATCATCTTATCCAATGATGTCAACATAACGAGGAGGACATGCATTAGGATTTGAGTGGGCATGAGTAAGTTCAATTTCATTAGGTTCATTTCCAAAAGCATAGCTCGACACATCCACTTATGATTTCAAGGACATCTAAATCTTACCAAAGTGCATATTCATGATGAAATGCAATACAATAACCTAGAATTAAATGTGTGATCACAACTTTGAAATTATGCAATTGACAAAATGAACTAAATCAAGTTGGATGCAATGAAATGAATGAAATAGAAACCTTGCAAACTAAAATAGAAATGTAATAGCAACCAATTGAAACACAAAAACAAAGTTTTTAATTCTCGAAAAATGTAGTTTGAAATATGAAATGGGACTAAATCACCTAGAGGGGAATATGAGTCCCGGTTAGGTTTTTTCAAGGATTCAAATGATGATAAAAAGTCAAAGTAGAAGACCTAGAAATAAGGCAAAACAACCTATAATGGGACTAAATCACCCATATGGGTGTATGAGTCCCAGAATAGGATTTTTACACAAATTTTAGAAAATTCTAAGTGGATGTTAGATTTTCTAATTTAAATGATGTCTGGAAAATATGTAATGATAGATTTAAAGTGAAATTAAATGATTGAAGAGGCAAAAATGCAACCTATATGCACTTTCACTAATGCAATATTTTGAAACCCTAGATGTAAATTAACTAATGCAAAACCTAATGCAAAGTTAATGTAAGCTAGATCTAGGACTATGATGCACTCCAAATCAGAAATAAGGGTGCTCTAAGAGTAGGCTCACCAAAATGAAACCTTAGAAATAGGATTCCACCTTTTAGGAGATGGAACTTTGGTTTAGGACCTATTCCTATTTCCTTCAAGTTTGAACTCAAAGAAACCCTAGAGATCTCAATCCAAGGATGAAAATTAGGGAAAGATATCTACAATAAGGTTTCTTGGGTATGTGCAGGATCATCATGGAAAAAACAAGCCCTTAAGTGGCAAAAATAAAGAAAAATCAAAGTTAGGCAACTTGACATAAAAATTTGAATAAGTTATCTATATTATTTCAAAAATATGTAGGAATAGAATCTGTAGAAAATTGAATGTAGTTTCTAAAATGCTAGGTTTGTTTAACAAAAAAAAAAAGTGTTTGGTGAAAATTTGAAATTTCAATGCAGTGGTACTTAAATTTTAGGGAAAAATTAAGAAGTAGGTGTCTGTCTAACCCCCTAACCACAATAAAATGATAATATTTTTTATAATATTTTAGATATAAGTAGAGGACTCATGCCCCAGATGTGATGCATATTTTTTTGTAATTTTTTCCAAGTAAATAATTAATTATGAATTTTTTATTACAACTTTTTAAAAAATATATAAACTTGTATGTCTGACCACCTTAACTTGGTCAAAACTTCATGAAACTTAATTTTTCTTTTTTTTAATCCTATAGTATGCAAAGAATAGAATGTGATGCATGTTTTGGATTGAAAAAATGTGATACTTTTTGAAAGCTATAATTTTTTTTCAATCAACCTATCAATCAGGACTTTAGTCGTAATTTGAATAGAAAATGAATAATAATTACTTATTAAATTCAAAGTAAAGCATAATTTATATCAGTGGAAATCTGAGAACCTCCTTTAAAAACCCTTTTCGTTTCATCAATTTTGGGTAAAAATATAGTCGTCAACCACATACCCATCATATTGCCACTTTTTGGCCCATCATGATCTTACACATACCTTCCTAGGGTGTGATTAAAGGTATAAAGGGGGTTCATCACCAAGCTAGGGCTAGGAAAGACAAGAAATGTAAAAGATATGCAAGACTTAAGCAAATGACCTAGGAATGAATTCAAATTAGAATAGAAAACTGAGAAAGTACAGAGGTGCACCTGGAAACTTGAAGAGGCTTAAATGAAGGTTTGAAATATTGGAAATGCTGATTTTAATGCTCACTAGGACTCATACACGAGTAGGGACCATTAGTCACAGTTTAGGGTTTCAGGCCGAAATCGGAATCGATAAATTTTGAATCAAGATCTACATAAAAAGTCTAAAAATAGGTATACTGGGACTCATATGCCACAAGTGGAAATTTAGTCCCAATATTAGGGCTTCTCTGAAACTCTTATGTCCTTTAATGATCTGTTGTATCTCTCATCTTGTCAAATCTCTAGCTCTGAAACACTGAATTCTACTTTGTAGGCAACTTTCTATGATCTTGCAAACAAGGTGACAACTTTGAAAACTTGACAAATTTTCTCCAATCTTGCTCTTCAATGGATCTTCAACCTAAACCACCTAGATAGGCAATCACACATCAAAGATATGAAAAAATGTTGTTTTGTTAGTGGATAGGGTTTTTCCTTGGTCAAACCTTGTTTTGGTAATCAAACCTTCAAATGAAGTGAAATAGAAAGGAGGAATGATGAATGAACAATATGTGATGTTGCAACTCACCAAACCTTTAAATAAAAGGTTGCAAACTTATATGTAATGGCTAGCATTAATGTGTATCTTAACTCTTGCTTGAATTTTGTAGATCTTGACTTGAATACTTGCTTGAATCATAAGATACCTACATCACAAATGTTAGCTAAAAAAAAACACAATGCATGATAACTTTGACATGATGCTTGAATCTTGAATGATGCTCCAAAACACTTGATAATCACTCTTGAATACCCTTGAATGATCTTGTATTGATAGAATTATAAAATGCTTAGATCACATGTGCTCATTAAAGTGGCTAGGAGAAAATATGTGAAATAACCTTGTATTTATACTTGTTTATGCAAAATTTCCCAAAATTACAACACTACAAACTGACATCAGAACTAGGAGAATAAAATATTGCCAAGAATTTGAATTTAAAATTAGGTCCAAGCTAAGTGGGACTCATATGCTAGTTGTGGTGCATGAGTCCCATTAGGCTAAGCTTGGGATACATTTTTAAATAAAGGTTTAGTTTTATATTAAATTCAGATCTAGGCCCTGAAACCTAGGTGGGACCCATATCCCAAGGTGACATATGAGTCCAAGATCACTAAATCTGGTCCATACAATCCAATATCATTAAATTATGATCGGTCACTTGATATATGTCGGGATAATCCTCAGAAAGATGCATTAATTAAGGCTTGTGGATGCAACATAGGACCAAATAAGGCATAAATAAGCCTAATTTTAGAAGGGAGGGCCTAAAAAAGTATGAAAATGTAGAGGGATCCATTTTCCTACACTATAGCTACATTGTTATTAGGGAAAACGTCAACATTCCCCAAATACTCATGGAATGAGAAGAATGACACAAAGAGAGCGAAAGCAAAGAAAAGAATTTGGGTCAACATGAAAGAGACCTAAATGTCTCGATGTCTTGTGTCATCACCAAAAGGAAAACACAAGACAAAGAAAAGTTAAAGGATTTTGTGACATATAGAAGAATGTAGATACAAATAAAGGGATGCATAAAGAGAGATACATCAAATAGAATGGTATGGGAGATCACATTACGCACATGCAATCACACACATAAAAAAGAAAGCAAAACAAAACTACCAAGGCACATGTAATTCAACCTATAGTAGGTTGTCCACATCCCAATCTTGTTCATCATATGTACAGAAGGCTAACATCTAGGCAAAGGGAAAACAACAAGTACAATACTAGGGGAAGCAACAAGTTCAACACTCTTCTTAAGAGAATTGTCATTTAAGCTCATAGAAGAGGAAAACAATGTATTTAATTTATTATGCACTTCTTCATCTATCTTAGCAACCTCATCATCATGGTCTAAGTTAATCACAATGGGAAGTCAAATGATAATGTCTAAAGAAGGTGCCAGTCTCAATTGTGATTGAGGTATAGGATATTTTGTTGTAAAAAGAGGGAGACTCATCATGTATTGCTTCACTTAAGTTTAGATGTTGATTTTTTTGTTGTTCTCTTCATTTAACCTTTGATCAATAGCATGAAGTCTAGATTCTTACGCTCTCTAGAATTTATGTTTCTTTGGTTATGATTTTCAAGTTGTGTTTGTGTAGGAGCGGTTTTATCAACCATAGGTTGCTTTTCTTCCCTAAGGGGAGGAACAAAAAGAACCATGGGAGTTGTTCAACCACTTTCTCTTTAGGTTTGTAAACCTCTTTTATCTTAGGAGGCATGGAGAGATTATTTTGGTTGTCTCTTGGTCCTTTGTAGGAAATAGGAAAAGGATCTATCTTGGGTTGGTCTTGGTTATTTGGAAGGGTTTTTGGTTCAATCATGTTTTCATCAAGGATAGGACGCTCAACCATGGGTTGAGGCATGTTTCAAAGAGATAATTCTGCTATGTTTTTTTTCCTTAAAATTTTGATAGGATTTGAAAATGAAATATTCACAAGGTTTAATAGGTTCAGGCCAAAAGAAGTCCAATGAGAAATTCCCACCAGAAGACACAGGATTAAAGCCACTATGAAGCAGGGTAAAGATCTCATTATCAAAGGGAAAATTTAAACATTTATGCACAACCGATGGAATGACTTCCATGGAGTCTATCCATGGATAACCAAGCTTCACACAAAATTGATCTGACATTGAGATGATGGAGAATGAGAAATATAATTTTTTTGGTCCAAATTTTAAAGGAAGGATGATCGAACCAATCATAGGGTAGGAAAAACCATTATGTGTTTTATCCATGCTTTCATTTTGTCAGATATTTCTTGATAGAGTTCATGCACCAGTAAGAATTCTTCAGTGATCACATTCTCTCCATAGGCATGATCAATTAATATCCCATTATTGGGCTTTTCATTGATTCATCTGACTATGTAAAGAGGACCATCAGGTGTCTTTCTAATTATATCTTTTGATGGAAAAGCAATGTCAAGAGGTATTTTAGTTTGGACTTTATGAGGTTGAATTTTGATCAATCCAACCATACTATCTATAGGAATTTTTTCATTAGTATCCATGTTGTCATCATCCATGTCAACATTCATCACATCATTCTTAGTTTCACCAGCTTTGAAAAATGAAATATTATGATTTGGCATGGGGTTGGTAAAGATTTGTAGGTTTTGGTTAGGAGGGGAAACAAACTTATTTCCTTGATCATTGACACCACCAATTTGAATATGATTAGAATCAACGATGACATGTGCACCGCATGTTTAAGATGCTTACAATATTCTATATCATGTCCATTTTGACAGTGAAAATGACAATAATAATTTGATTTAATGTTCAGAGGTAATAGCTTATTAGGATCGGGAGTTTTAATGGGAGATAAGGAAATCGAGTTCTTTTCTAGAATTTGTAGCATGGTGTTATGGGGAGTATCAGATAAGGGAGTAAACTGTCTTTTCAAATCTCCAAATGTAAGAGTTTTTGTCTTCTTTATAGTAGCCACTTGGGTATCAACATGCTAGGTTGGTTGAGTGGGATTTAGCTGAAGAAAGCCTTTATTTTGTTTCTGAAAAGGTTGGTAATTATTTTTATTTACGGATTTGTACTTTTCAGGACAGTTAGAGGTGGCTTTTGCTTCACAACTACTAACTGAGTTTTGATAATCATGAAGGGTGATACATAAGTGTATGAAGGAAGGAAATTTCATTAAGGTCCAAGGTTAACTTGCATCTTAGTTTGTAAGTTCTCAATGAACATTCGTTGAAGGTGAGGATCAAGAATCTTTATGTCGATTTGGGAATAAAGCAATTGGTAGCATGAAATGAAGTCAATAAGCTTTTCATCATCCTTTTTCTTACATCTCATCAAATCAGCTAATGTCATCTTTTGAGTCATGTGCACCTAGAAATGATTAATAAAGGCCTCAACAAGTTCATTGAATGAACTAATTGAGTTATTCGGTAAGGAAGAAAACCATTCTAAAGTGGTATCTTTCAAGGACCTAGAGAAAATCTTAGCCAAGAGCTTATCTTCAAGGACAAAATCAATGCATAAAGCAGTATAAGAAAAAACATGGTTAGAAGGATCCCCTTTCCCAAACCTAGGAATCTCTATACCTTGTGGTATTGGCATTCTTAATATCTACAATGATAAGGGATTGATTTTGACATAGTATGATGGTTGGCCATTTTTATTTTGGTTGTTGTTGAAGGGATGAAACATTTTGTAAGAGTTGGTTAAGGATGGAATCATTGGTTGTGTTTTGGGATGGTGGTGAATATGTTGTAGGTGTATATGTGTTTGAGGGGGAAGTGAATGGAATACTTATGGGAGCTAAAGTGGTAGGAGATATGATGTGAGATACCACAAAGGTACAAGGATTTATAGTGGAAATACCCAAGGTAGGAATGACATTACTAGTAGTTTGCATCATTATGGTAACTTGAGGGTTGTTGTAGGTAGGAATAGAGGCAATGGTTGTAGGAGGAGGAATTTGAATTTCTCCTTGAATTTGAGTACTATTTGAAGTTTGAGCACAACTAGTCATTGAGGTAAGATGTTTGTCAAAAATATGAGCTAGGTTACGTGTAATCTCTATTCCTTTTACACTTTCAATCATTATATGTATGTTATCTATGACCTAGGAATAGTAGTGTTGGAAATTTTTTTAGTACTCACTAGGTTTTGTAGGTTTTCCAATTCTTCATGGATTTGGAATATGTTTTATTGAGGGACACTAGAAACCATTGTTTGAACACTTGTCATACTACTTGAAGGTAAGGAGTTATCAAGGGTATGGTCCATACCTAGTGAACTAGTTTCAACACTATGAGTGAAAGAGCTAGATAACCCAAGATCCATGAAAAGTGTGTTATCGTAGGATGACATGAGTCTCAAACTACGTCTCACTATAGTATTAGCAATAGGACACCAAGTTGTAAAGCTTGAATGCAACAGACAGTCAATGAATGTAAGATAAATGCAATTAACATAAGATAAATGATATGCTTTAATTCCAATTTGTAAGTTTACAAATGCACTCAAAATGAAACCAAATTAAGCTAGATCTAATGAAATAGAAAACCAACAAACTGAAACAAAGATTTGATAACAACAAACAAAAGAACAAAAATGAAGTTTTTAATGATGTAAAATATAGATGCAAACCTAATTTGGGACTAAATCGCTCAGATGGCGAATGATTCCAAATTAGGGTTTCTAGAAGGTTCAGTTAGTGAAAAACATACAACACATAATTCCCAAAAATCTGGAAAAACAACCTGTATAGGGACTAAATTTCCCAAGTGGGCAAATGAGTCCTAGATTAGGGTTCTTAAACAAAGTTCAACAAATTCTAAGTTGATGTTAAGGCTTCTATATTGTATGTTCAAATGACTATTTGCAAGTAAATTTTCCAATGAATTTGAATAATGCAAGATGCAAAAATGCAACCTATATGCACTTTTCACTAATACAAGATTTAGAAGCCCTAAATGCAATTCAACTAATGCAAATATAATGAAAAGTTAGTGTAGTCAAGATATAGGACTATAATGTTTGAATTAGAAATTCAAGGGTCCAAACATTGGGCTCACCAAAATGAACTGAAGGAAATAGGGTTCCACCTTTTCAGAGATGGAACTAAGCTTAGGGACCTATTTCACTCTTAGTTCATTAGGAAACCAAGATCCATCAACCAAGTGACTCACTTGAGGGAAGGATATAAGGGGGTTTCCTGAGGTGTGATTAATCGAGGGGTCACCATAAAATGAAGCTTCAAAAGGAGAAATGTAAACTCTAATGCACTAAACCCTAGAAACTTAAAACATGAAATTAGATTAATAAATAGAGAGAAACAAAACAATACCTAGAGGATAGTAGATGTCCAAACAAGGCATGAAAAATCTAAAAAAAAAAAATCTTAAAGTGCACTGGGATTGATACGCCATACTGGGAGATTTTGTCTTGTTATAGAAATCTAGGCATAATATGGAATCTTCTGTTGCTAAATCAGGTTCTCCAGAAAAATAGTAAAAAGAGGTATCCTAGGACTCATACACCTAGAGGGTTGATTTAGTCCTAGTATTAGGGTTTGACTAAAACATTTTTAGCGTCTAGTGATCCTCTATAGCTTTTGTCTTGTCTGATCTCTAAGTCTGAAATTCTGAATTTTGGCCTGTAGGTGAGTTTCTGTGAAGATAACAACTTCTTGAAAACTTTGACAACTTTTGGAACTTTTTCTTCAAAGGATATTCAAGCTCAAATTCACTTAAATTTGCAATCACACATGAAGAGGGAAAAATGTTGTGTTAGGGAATAGGGGCTTGCCTTGGTTAAACCCTATTATGGTAATTAAACAATGAAGTGAAATGAATGAATGAATGATGAATGAACAAATGTAATGTTGCAACTCACCAAACCCTTGAAATGAAGGCTACAAACTTGTATGAAATGGATCCAATGGATGTGGATCTTGACTCTTGATTGAATGCTTAAAGATATATCTTGAATGCTTGCTTTAATCATGAAACCCTACATCACAAATGTTAGCTCAAAAAGACACATGATGCATGAAGACTTTGACATGATGCTTGAATCTTGAATATAGCTCCAAATCCTTGATAATCAGCTCTTGAATGCTCTTGTAAAATCTTGCATGAATACTTGAATACTTGAATTTCTATATCACACTTGCTCATGAAAATTGGTAGGAGAAATTATGTGAAATGAGCTAGTATTTATACTTGTTTATGCCAAATTTCTCAAAATTACAACACTACAAGCTGACATTAGATCTAGGATAATAAAATTCCACCAAGAATTTGATTTAAAATAGGTCATAGTTAAAGTGAGACTCATGTACGCTAGTTGGGTGTCTGAGTCCCAGTGTCTTAAACATGAGACACAAGCTCCAAGAAGTGTTAAGTTAGTGCAATGCTTAAAATTAGGCCCTGAGACCTAGGTGGGACCCATACACCCAAGGTGGTGTATGAGTCCCAGATCACTAGATTTGGAACACATAACCACAAACATAGAATAATGATTTATCATTTATTAAATGTCAGGATTATCCTCAGGAAAATATATTTAATTAGGCTTGTGGATGCAAAATAGGACCAAATAAGGCATGAAGAGGCCCAATTTTAGTAGGGAGGGCCCAAAGAAGTGTGAAAATGTAAAGGGATACATTTTCCTACACTACAAGATAAAATATGTGACATTTGATATAATTTTTTGGATGCTTAAGTGGATCTAGATTTACACAAAGATGGTTCTATAGGTTTTACATGTTAACAAAAATTTGTGGTTTGTAGATCTACGAAAATATTGTGTTCAGATTCTTAAAAAAATTTGGATGGAAACAATTTCATAGTTGAAAGATTGCTTGTTTTGTTCCTTGACTATGATACTCAATTATGATTTAAAAAAAAAAATTGGATTTAGTGATGATTTATTGTTTTATTCTTAAAATCTACATGTTATCTTCTTTGACATCTAAATTTTGTATGTTAATGATGTGATGATGAGTTTGCATATTTCATTGTTTATTATCTACAAGTTATGTATTTGTGTGGGATGATCACTCATTTGGTTGTATTGGGATGAATCTGATATGGACTATATATATCCATGATATTGATTGTATGCTGATGTAAAATTTGTTAGATTTCCTTGTTTGTGGTTATTTGTGCATTGGTATGTTACTTTGAGATGAGAAGATGGATTATGTTGAGTACCTAGATAGTCAATTATGGGGACTTGTAGCATTATTTTTATCATAATGTCTAGAGATCTTGGTATCATGGTTTATTGGGAGCTTTGTTAGTGATGTGGATTCATCTCTTAGTGATGCAAGAACTTTTGCAGTGGTTTCTAGTGCCATGGAGGAGCTTATGGATCTTATTACTGTAATGAGTTTTCTTTAAAAAAATTGTTTCATTGTTACGAGGTAGTTATCTTTGTATGAGTGGAGAAGGTGAAATATTGGTTAGCCATGAAGGACTCTTGGAATTTTTTAGTTGAGGTGTTGAAGGATTATTACTTATTAATTTTGATAGGTGATACTTTGTTGAGAGGATTGATTTGGTGTTGTGTATTAAATTATTGGAATGATATTGTTGGACCATGATTCCATGATTGAGTTCTTTATTCCATGGTTGGAGCTTTGATAATGGTCTAGTTAGTTTTCTTTGTATATGGTGCATTGTTCATGTTCTTGAGAGCTTCATGGGAGTTCAATCATGCATTTGGACTTTAGCATAAATTGATCAATTACAGGTTTTCATGGACACTTGGAAACTTGGGTGAGGTAGTTGTTGAGATGTTACTCTTTGGAGGTTTCAACAAGAAGACTGTGTGGCTTTCACCTATATATGGAAGCAAGTTCATTATGGATTTTAGAGGAAGTTATTTTTTGAGTGAGTCACAATGACTTAAGTATTTTGGAGGAGCATTCTCATTATGAATTCTTCGTATCCTAAGTAGATAATCATTTGTGAGGTTATCCCATTCTATTTTTCTAATAAATTATGTTTTATTCTTTTCCTTCTCATGGAGATGGGTCTTGAGCTATGATTTATATTTTTGGAGGGTTCATTTGAGGAGTGTTTGACATGTTTATCACCTTTTAAATATGAGGTTTCTTATGATCTCATTTATTGATGACGAGTTTAGGATATGTATTGGGCTCATTCCTAGTTTTTGGAATGGGTTTGAGTTTGATCTTCCTTAGAGAGACTTACATCCATGGTGGTGATATGAGATATATACGGTTTAATTTTACATAATGAGATTGAACATTTGGATTTTTTTTAAGGATTTTCATTTGGAGTTGTGAAGGAGATATTACTTGGCACAACTTATTACTTTGAGGTGTTTTTAGGAGGACATGTTATGGATATGATACATAGGTTTTCTCTGATTATTCTATTGATACTTCCTCAAGGTTTGTTTTCACATAGTTTAGTGTGGTAAACTTAGGAGAGTTATGGTGACACGTTGTGAGAGATTATGCAACAATTTGATTTGCATGTGTTGATCATTGTGATAGTTATTTGTTACTATATGGTTTGACTATTAAAAATGCCTTTGGTATAAGTGTTTATTGGTAGAATTGGTAATGCCATGATCTATTTTGACATTACCCATGCAGTGGGAGTTCCTAGATGTGTTTGTTCTTCATTGACATGTTTTATACATGGATCTTGTGATTGCAGTTTAAGGGTTGGAATTTTTAATTACATGGAATTTACTAATGTTTTGGTTACCTTTGAGGTATGTATGATTGGATGGATTAACATTTATTTTGGTTTATTTTCTATTTATGTGGGTTTTTTAATTGGATGCAAACAACTAATTATGGTCAAGTTGTTGTAATTATTGCAGAACATTTTTGTTCAATATATTTTGGAGGACGTTTGGATTTCTAAATTGTGTTCTAGTGGTAGGTTTGAATTTGGAAACATTGGTTCTTATATGAAGCTCATGAGCACAGTAGAATTTAGTTTTGATGGCATCTTGGAGCCTTTTTATCACTTCGATTTTGTTCTTGTGTTCTTTGGATTGGCGCATATTCAGTTTGGCTTGTTCCTTTTCTTATATATGGTACATGTTGGAGGATGAGAGGATTTATTGATTGATATATTGAACACCTTGGCTGTTATTATAGGTATCTTGTTGGAGTATGAGAGCATGTTGGAGAGTCATGTGGTTTCATGGATGGGAATGATGATGCCTTTCTTTGATTATCCAGGTTTGCAATTAAAAGATCATGTATTTCTATTGACTCTTTAAAGGTGTTTGAAAAGTGGGAGAATGTTGGGAATTAAGGTGTCTAAACCTTTGAAAGTTCCTAACATTGAATTATTTTATTGATTATTTTAATTGTATGTTTGTAATCATTCAATGATGTCACTTTGTGATACTTAGAATGGTTAGGTGTCATTTTACATGGTAAGTGACTAGGGTGATATGCATCCCCAATTTGTGGAAATAGGCACCACACATTGTGTTACCCGCTATGAAGCTAATTATATGGAATATTTCAAGTTGTAAGAGTCTATGAATGATTACGATGGAGATTATAAAAGATCACATCATATGAAAAATTATGATAGTTTAAGAGTTAGAAATCAAATCTTCTATGATAGGTGGAACCCTTTGCATGAAGGTGTGTTGCATTTCAAGTAGGACCATTTGCATGCATGTAAATTTGTTCCATAGGTGGTGGGAAAATGCATGTCATGGGTTTTATTTTGTATGCATTCAAGCTATGTGATTATGAAATGTGGCAATCCTAGGTGTCCACTTGGGACTCTGTAAATAAGACTATTTTATGCTGAGGACTAGAGGTGAATTATTCATTGTAGGGTTATGCTTTCAATTTTCCTCTAGAGAAACGAGATGTAAATCTCCATGTTAAATACTTTGAGATTGCAACTGTATTGTAACAAGTTTGTTTTTGTAGATTAATACATTTGTTCAATGCTTTGAAGTGTGGGGTTTTCTACCTGAAAGGATTTCCCCATGTATATTGGTGTTTCTTTTATTTTTCCTATCTTTCTTCTAGTCTTCTTCATTTATGT
Source organism: Sequoia sempervirens (assembly GCA_007258455.2). Classification (NCBI taxonomy): domain Eukaryota; kingdom Viridiplantae; phylum Streptophyta; class Pinopsida; order Cupressales; family Cupressaceae; genus Sequoia; species Sequoia sempervirens. The sequence continues at coordinate 131,642,464 of VDFB02353493.1, forward strand.
TCTTAAAGTGTTAATTTGCATATCATTATGCTACTGAAATTTACTAGATCTATAAGCTACATAATATCTTTCTCTAAGTGTTAATGTGATGGGAAATCAAATATGCCAGTTTCCACTTTGAAGGAAAAGTAGTATGTTCTTGTATCAAGTTGTTGGACTTTTGATAAAAAAGAAACATAAGATATTGGAAGGTGCATACTAGGTTTGTCTTTCCCTTTCAACATAAATATCCATAATACATGTCTTTGAAAATCCAATGTATACCCTATATCATTGATTGAATGTGTTAAAATATCTTTCTCCAATGTTGGTCATTTATTTTTATCTATCATCGAAGATGTTAGTTGATGCCAAATAGACAAGTTTATGATGAATTAATAGTTTTCCTAAATCACACCACTTGATTTATTTTTTTATTTAGATAAAATAATGAGGGTTCTATTGGCATCCACCCTTGAAAACTATAGCCAAGATACAAAGAGATACAAAGTAGAGATTTAAACGAAACTTTTGCATTAAGTAAACTAAATGTTCTATTTGGTAAGAAACTAATAGCAAACTTCTAGTGCTAACAAATATATCAAATATTTCAACTAAGTTGCAATTTTTTTTTAATTCTATGTAAGTTTACTATTCCTTAAGATGATGTCTATCAATCCCATTGATTAATTTTATTTTTGAAATCATTTTAAGATTGAGTTGTGCTATCAATCCTACATTTTTCATCCATGCTATGTGGGTTTGCATTGAAATATCCATCTAAGATTACCAAAGAATTTGAGAGATATGACACAATTACTATAGTTGATCCCAAATTCTCTTCTTTAGGACCTGCAACCCAAGTGACTATACACATTGCTAAGAATGAACCAAAGGTTAGAGGAAAGGATTTTATACTTATATAGTTACTAATTATTTCCAGCCGCTTTGATGGTGATATTGACTAAAGCTAGAGACTAGACAATAAAAATCCCACAGAAGGTCCAAACTGCTTTTACAAAATATCCTTATCATCATATCTATTTGTTTATTAAAATATTAACATTTGATTTTCTTAATTTTGTTCTTCAAACAACAATATATTTATATTGGACCCATCAACCTAAATTATTACTAGATGCCTTTTGGTAAAGCAATTAAGAGCCTTAAAATTCTATGATGCTATCTTTGTTGCTTATTAAGGAGTGTGTTTCCTTCCTAAATCTCAAAATCATATTAAGTAATTTCATTTGATATTTTAAGACACCATCTTTAATTATTTCAGAACTGTTCGACTACCTGTTTTTATTTTATTATTTATATTAGAGATTTTGATTGACTCACTATACACTTTTTATTGCTCTTACAATTGATCAGCCATTCTTTTTTTGAAAAAAATGTGATCAATTTTTAAAAGTTATTCATTATGCTTTTATTTAAAAATAATTAAAATATTTTTTTAATAAAAAAATGTTTGAATTACGTAGATGTCAGCATCTTTACTGACAACAATATGAATAAGTTGCATTTAAACTAAAAATTGTCCTTTGGGTAGATGACTTTCTGGTATTTTTACCGTCATGTTTGATTAGGTGATGAGAGCTTCCAGAATGGTTCCGAGACAATGACCTTCATGGTCCACCTCACATCAAATTTCGGAATATTTGGCACACAAGTATAGGTGCTCTAGAAGTTTCCTCTACACAAAAAGCCGAGGGTAATAACCAGTCAAAAGCGACGCGGCGAGAAAGTCATACAATCGTATTATATTCGATATTATACGCGCTAAACTTGCTTTAAATTGAAAGGGATTTCTTAGTTTTCGAGTAAGAAGCTTATCTGGGCGGAAGCGGCCACGCAAAGCAAACGCGAGCTCTGGTCGAACACAATTTAGTTTAGTTTCTTTTCTTGTCTCATATATATTGGCTCGGGTTGCATGTTTTCCTTGCATTTCTTCACTGCTCCGAATTGCCGACCCGCTGTCAGTTTACTTGTGTTCATTAAGTTAAAAGTTTCAAATATCGATCAAGATTGAAGATATAGGAGGAGGCAGAATTGCGATCTGTGCATAGCATATTGTAGGATATCTAAGTACCTCGGACAACATGACCAGAGAGAAGCTTAGAATGCTCCCGACGTTTAGCAACCCTGTTACTATAGAAGAAATGTTAGCCACAGCAGAGATATTGATTTCAAAATGGGACACAAATACAAGCAGCAAAATGCTCTTTCAGAGCACCGCCGAAGAAGTTCGTATGTACATGGACACAGTCGAAAATCTCCAATGGCTCATGGAACATTTGTCCTCCAGTGGCACCAACTCTGCCGAACTCATCCGGGCGCAGCGATTAATGAAAATATCGATGACCCGTCTGCAGAACGAGTTTCACAAAATTCTGTTATCTAATTGCGAACCCATCAATCCGGACTGCGAGTCGTCGGCCCGGCAATCCTCCTGTTCGAGCACAGAGGACAGCATCACTACCTCCACATCTTCTGACGGCGACGAAGACGACAGCAGCCAATCCAGCTCCGACTGTTTATCAACAAATAGAATCTGCGAATTGAACATGGTTCCGTTGGACGCCGTGGTAGATCTGGGGAACATAGCGCAGCGCATGGCGAAGAGTGGGTACGCGAGGGAATGCGTTCGAGTCTTCGTTCTCACTAGAAAATCCCTCGTCGAAGAGAGTTTATAAAATCTGGGCGTGGATAGGGCGAGGTTGAACGATGTTCGAAAAATGGAATGGAGACTCCTGGATGACAAGATCAAGAAATGGATATACGCTACCAGAATCGGCATCCGAATTCTGTTCGCCCAAGAGAAGCGGCTGTGCGTCGATGTGTTCGAGGGACTTGATAAGATGAGAGATTCTTGTTTTGCCGAAATCGCCAAGGAGCGCACAGAAAGGCTTCTCGACTTCGCAGAGGCCGTGGCCTCCAAGAGACGGACGCCGGAAAGAATATTCAGGGTGCTCGACCTCTACGAAGCGCACACGGATCTTATGCCCGACATAGAAGACACGTATTCTCAAGAACTCTGCCGAAGCGTGCACGAGCAGGCCAAGAGGATCCTGGTGCAACTAGGCGAGACGGCCCGGGCGATTTTGATGGGATTTGAGAAGGCCGTTGAGAAGGAGAAATCTAAGGTTCCCATTGCAGGGGGCACTGTTCATCCTCTCACCAGTTACGTTATGAATTATCTCTCTTTTCTCTTTGATTACAGGGAAACTTTGGCAAACATAATCACAGACGCACCAGGAGAGCTACCGAAAGCCCTACCCGACAACGAGTGGAACGATCTCTGTTCCCCGCTGTCCGGTCGCCTTGGATGGACCGTCTTCATCCTGCTCTGCAAGCTCGACAAAAAATCCGATCTGTACAAAGATGTGTCCCTTTCGTATCTCTTTCTCATGAACAACCTTAACTACATAGTAAAGAAAGTGAATGGCTCGGAGCTCAAATATATACTGGGGGAGGCGTGGGTGAGAAAGCAGTGGAATAAAGTTCGGCAGTACGCGGTGAAATATGAGAGGACGGCGTGGATGAAGGTGTTGTCGTTTCTAACAGACGAGAAAGTTCCAGAGAAAGGCGAAGTTTCGTCCAGGGAGAGTTTGAAAGAGAAATTAAAAGGGTTCAATTCTGCGATGGAAGAGGTGAAGAGAAGGCATGGTGAATGGGTAGTACCTAACGTCAGCATGCGAGAGAAGTTAAGGGTTTCGATTAGGGAGAAGTTGATACCGTCCTACGCTTCGTTTCTTAGCAGATTCAGAAGCCGGTTTGAAAGCGATACGTACATCAAATACACGCCTGAGGAGGTGCAAAATTTTGTCTTGGACATGTTTAAAGGCAGCCCCTCATACGTCGACTGATTTATGAACATTCGCTTTACTTCATTAAATTTATGTTAATATATACCTATTTGATGAGGAAGTGTGCTTTAACGTGACCGGGCAACTTACAGTTAAATAATTTAGGTTCAAATCAAATAAAAAGAAACATGAGGTTGCGTATTACCTTTGAATTCTACACCGCCTATCCCTCCTTCCCCGAGCCCGCAAGCAAACAATAATACAAAACGAAAAGAGGTTTTTTAATAATGTTATTTAATTATTTGTGGATTAAAAAATATATTATAAATAATATTCTGTAAGGAAATGTATTTGCAATATAGATTGATTTTAATATATAATAAAAGAAAAATTTAGCTCATCAAAACTATCAATTGTTTCTATATTAATAAAATTATGAATTGTTTAGTTGATTGTAAGTGTGAAACTTAAAAAAAATTAAAAAGGTAAAATTGAAAGGACGTTCTATAAGTATTGTAATAGTTCAATTTTTTTAGAGATTTAAAAGGGGGAAATTGATTTGTAATTTTTCTGATTGATATAAAGAGACTAACCTCTAATTTATTTGATTGTTTTTACATTGAGTTTTTATTCTTTGAATATGTATATTTAGTCACCAACTTAATTTCAATATTTGTAATCTTTTCAAAATTTCAAAATATAGCTACTTTCACAATTTTATGCTAAAATATGTTTTAAATAAAAAACCGCTCAACAAAAATCTAGTCAATTATATTAAAAATTAAATAATATTTTATCCTTGTCAATGGGTTGAGAATGTATATGCATGTATGAATGTGTATGTTTAACAAAAAAAAAAAATTATACTTTCACCTTATTCATAATCGTTTATGAAGAAAAATATTTATATTTATTTAATAAGCAATGAATCCTACCAACATCAATATCCATAATCTCTTGAAAAAACATATATATATATATATATTTTAAATTATAAAATATATAATTTTACTTTAAATGTACAAATACAACTATTAAAAAATACATCCAACATATTATGAAAGAGAAAAATACATAATAAAAATTTGAAACATAAATTCTAAACATCTAAAAACTATTGTTGACATAAATTTAAAATAATACATAAAACCTTAAATCTATAATTTTTATCTTACATAACCTCTTTTATATAAATATTTAATACATATTCCTATTCTCTAATGCAATGAAGGTGGAGCTCTTAATTACTTATTAATGTAATGATGATAATTATTACCCATTCGTTTTAATCTCATAACATAGTGTGGAAAGAAACTATAATTCCAAATGATTTTGACAATCTTCAGCTCAACCTTAAAATGATGTTGGATACGTTTCGAACCAAGAGTACTCTACTAAGAATAAGAATGACAATGTCATTGTTGTTTCGTGTATTTGGTCCATTACATTAATTCTATGCATGCATATATATGTAGGAAAGAATAAAAAGCAGTATAACATGCGTGAAGGAAAATCTAGATTCAATTTTGTTGGTTTTCAAAATAGTATGCCTCTCCCTTCAAGCTTGATTAGCTTATAAAATTTTGATATAGTGTTATCAATAGTTGTATATTTCAAGAAGTCATCTATATTATAGAATTTTGTATGCTTCTATGAAATATTTCAACTTTATTGTAAAATTTTATTCAAATCGATCAAGATTATTAGGTTTGATTAAAAGTTATATTAGAAAAATAATAATTCATATGTTCACACATAAGTTGATTGGTAATGTATATTTTGATATATATAAGTTTCAATAAAAAAAATTTGGGGGTGTTCGTAGACAATTCAATGATGATATAGTTAGCGTGGTTATATAATTGATGTCAAAGATCTCAAAAAATAGATTTAAGATCTTAACCCACCTATATAGCTGTTTTGGAATTTCTAGAAACAATGTTTTACTATTTAAAAAATTGTGCAATGCTTATTTAAGTTCACAAATACTAGGGCCATTCCCCTATCTCAATAAATTTATAAAAATAAAATACTATTATTTATATTTGTGAAGGAAAATAACCTTTTCTACAAATTAATCTAAGCTAATCAAATGAAATGCATACACATAAGTGTAAATTAATTTAACAATTAATAAAATTTATGAGAGTAGATAATCTAGAATTAAATGGTAATTTAAGAAATTAAATATAATAGAAAATAATATTTAGCTTCAAGAATGATGTGAACAAATAAATTTGACGAAGTGTATAATTTGATTGTTTGTTTACAACAATTAGTCTTTCAGATGTGTCCTCAATTTAGAATGTTGTGCATTGAACTTGTAACTTTTTCTTGCTTGAATTTGTACTTCTATGTCATTTTAATAGTTGCAAATTCATTATACACTTGGAATTGATTTGATCTAGGCGATAGTTGTGTAATTAGATAATTTTTTATTCAATTGATTATTCATCCTTCTCTAAGTGTTAAGGGATGGAGGCATATAAAAATATCTTAAGGAAGTTGCTAGATCACTAGGGAACAAATAATCCAAAGTCAAACCCTAGGAGGTTCTATTTTTTAATGGTAATTTTGTAGATTGGTTGGTGACATGTAAGGGTGTGTTTAGGTGGAAAATAGGATTCATCAAAGTGAAATGAATCAAGCTAATGAACCACTAAGTTTTCCCACACTAAACAATGCAATTATGAGAGCCAAAAGATGCAAATAACAATCATAAACTAACCCTCACTATTATAGCAACTAGGAGGGGAGTTTTGAGAGATTAAAATGGTGTGTACCTTGTTGCAAGAAATCTATTTTCAGGGAACAAAGGACTCATTTGCCTTTAGTGGCAAATGGGTCCTTGTTAGGGTTTTTAAAAACTAAGATTTGGGTTATTTTCCTTGATGTCTAAACTCTCAGATCGTCAGTTGTTAGCTCCCAAAAACTTGTGATAAATTTTGTCGCTTCAATTCTTTGTTCTTGCACTATGAAGGTCAATCTTGTAACTTGACAACTTTGAAAATTTTGCTCTAAACTTCTTCTCCACTTTATCTTCAACCTATAGCTCTACAAACACACACTCACGAGGAGAAAAACTTGTTGAATATCAGTGAATAGGGGTTTTCCTAAGCCAAACCCCTTGTAGGTAATTAAACCAAATGATTAAATAATGTAATTGAAGCATGAACATGAAAAGATGTAATGTTGATACCTTGGAAGTTTTCTTGGAAGATAAATTTACAATCTAACATGTAGTGGACATGATGAATGTAGGTCTTAATCTCAAGTAAGATGTGAACAATGCTTGCAAGTAGATCTTCAATGCTACATTCACTATCTTAGCTCAACAACATGCATGAATGCACTAAACCCTTTTCATGATGAAATGATCTTGAATTGCTATAATAAAACCTTGATAATCTACCTTGAAATACCTTTGAAAATGCTCTTGAAGTTCTCTATAATTCTCTTGTAAAATTGCTAGATCTTGTTAGGAGAAACAATGTGAATCAACACCAAATTTATAATGAATCAAGAGATTAACCCTAAAATTCAAACAGTTCAAGCCGCCACCAGATTTGGAAACAAACATTATTAAAATCCTACCAGAAAGAAATTCTAAAAGGGGGTCCTCATTAAGGGAGGACCCATTCACCACCTAGGGTGAATGGGTCCTAGCATTTTTTTCCAAGACCTTGCCTTCGGTGAATGAAATTACATCAAAAACCCATGTAGAGTCTGCAATGAAAGGGGTGTCTTATAGAGGGAGGACCCATTTTCCACCTAGGGCGAATGGGTCCTAACACCAATTTCTAGGATGCTAAATTTTCCCAATTAAATGTTATACAATTTTAATTATGGGTTTCAGGATAGATCTTCAAGAGGTGTCACAAATAAGGCTTAAATTTGAATTAAAGGGGCTAATTAACTCTAATTAACCACAATTAATTAAGGAGACCCTAGATAAATGTGAAAGTGTGTTACAACACTTTACAACACTTAAAAGAGGGTACAAATTAAGTACATTTTATTAAAAAGGGGTCCAAGATCAATGTGAATGTGTTACAACACATTGCAACATTAAACCTATGCAAAATTAGGTTAATCCAATGATAATTATTCCAAATATAAAGTAAGGAAAAAGGGATTCTTTTTCTGTTACTACATTTTCCCCCACTTTGGGGAGAGGAAGACCCCATGTCAAACTCACACTGAAGTAGACATTGAAGACATTGAAGTAGGTAGCAATAACAAAGATACATAATCATACCCTACCAAAGGCCAAGAAAAATAAACAAAAAAAAGGATCAAGCACATTTGTTCCAACATGATGTGGAATGGGGCTATTTTTCATAACATACGCTACTCACTTTGGTGTAGTGGAACCTTAGTCTTTCCACTAGTTGAGTTGTCCCAAAATATGTATGCTCACTCTGGGGTAGTGGAACTTGAATTTGTCCACTAGGTGAGTTATCCCACTGAGGAGGAAAATGGGAGAATCATATTAACCTCCCATACCAAATCAAAGTTATCCTCTTGAAAACTTTGGTAAGGCACCACAATGTAATGATTTTTGTAATATCATGTAAAAATTTTATTAAAGGGAATTTTGATTTGTTCATCTAAGGTCTTCTTCTTAGGGAGCATTGTGCCTAATATCTCCAAGAGAGGACAAGTCAAAGGTGTCAGATCATCATTCATGAGATGCCTCATTCGCATCATGCCATGAAGGGGGATTGTACACTCTTGGAGGACATCAAACCCAATGACACCACAAAGAAGAGGACACATCACAAGAAAAAAGAAAAACCATGCCATGAAATTTTCTAAAAGATATCATTGACATATGCCCCCACTTTAAAGTGGTTGCTACACCATTATTGTGAGTAATTTATTAAAAGTGGCCAATTTTTTTCCCTAATACATGAGAGATTTCCTCGAAAAACCCTATGCCAAGTCATATGTTTTTGAAATAAGTTGCAACATGGAATAGGAAAGAAGGGTTGCCCCCACAAATACATAAGGGATCTATGGATTCAGGGTCAGTATGTCTTTGCTATAATGTTTTCATAGAGCATGGAACTATCATCATTCCCCAAATACTCATAGAACTAGAAGAATGACATAAAGAGAGTGAAAACAGAGGAAAAATCCTTTTGAGTCAACATGGAAGAGACCTAAATGTCTAACACCTTGCATCATCCCCAAAAGGAAAACACAAGATAAAAAAGAAAAGCTAAAAAAAAATATTTTGAGTCAACATTGAAGAGACATGAATGTCTCAATGCCTTGCATCATCCCTAAAAGGAAAACACGAGACAAATGATTATGACATATAGAAGACTGTAGGTACATATAGAGGAATACACAAAGAGAGAGAGAGATAGAGAGAGAGAGAGAAACATGAAACAAAAAAACATGGGGGATCACATTATGCACATGCAATCACATAAAGATAACATGAAAATGCAAAAGACTAGTTAGGCACATGTGAGCCAACCTAAAGAAGGTTGTTTGTATCCCAATCTCGATTGATATAAATGGAAGGAAGTCAACTATATAAAGTGAAAATACCAAGTGCTAAACTAGGGGAAGCTCTAGGTTCAACACTCTTTTTAGGAGATTTGTCATTTTAATTCATAGAAGAAGAAAACAATGTATTCAAATCATCATGCACTTCTTCATCAATCTTTGTAATGTCAATGTCATCATCTATATTTATCACAACAGGAGGTCAAATGACAATGTCCATGGAATGTTCTTGTTTATGTTGCAGCGAGAGTATAGAGTCATCATGCATTCCTTCAGGAAGGTTTAGATTTTGATTTTCTATGTTGTTCTTGTCTTCTTTAGTTTGTAATCTATGAGTAATAGAACATTGTTTATGCCTATACTCTCTATCACTTCGATTTCATTTCAATCTATTGTCAATTTGTATTTGTGTAAGAGTGGGTTTATTAGTCATAGGTTCCTTCTCTTCCTTGGGAGGAATAAAAGAAACAACCAGATAGGTTGCTCAACTACTTTCTTTTTGACTTTGAAAACTATTTTGACACTAGGAGGGACAACAAGATTGTTTTTGTTATCTCATGGTCTCTTGTGGGAAATTGTGGGAGGTTTTTCTATAGGTTGCTCTTGTATGTTCAGAAGGTCTTTTGGTTTGATCATTGCTTCATCAAGGATAGGTGTTTTAGTTATAAGTTGAGGCATGTTTTGAAGGGATAATTTTGCTATTTTACTTGCTTTGGAATTTTGATATGATTTGAAAAATAAATCCTCACAAGGCTTGATAGGTTTCATAGGCTCGGGCCAAAAGAAATCTAATGAAAAATTCCCTTGGGCCAAGGCAGGGTTAAATCCACTATGATGCACGGTAAAAATATCATTCCAAAATGGAAACTTTAGAAATTTATGCATAAACAAAGGGACTCCATTCATAGAGTGAAGCCATGGATAGCCTAGCTTCACACAAAATTAGTTTTATTCTGGGATGATGGAAAATGAGACAGTTAATGTTTTCAGTCCAACTTTGAAAGGGAGATCTATCGAGCCTATCTTAGGGAAAACAAACCCATTATGCATCTTGATCCATGCTTTCAATTTGTCATATGTTTCTTGATATAGTTCATGCACATATAAGAATTCTTCAGTGATTGCATTTTCTCTACAGATGGGATCAATTAATATCCCATTAGTGGGCTTATCATTGGTTCGACTAGCTATGTAAATAGGACCATCAGGTGCATGTTTAAGTATGTCATTTTGTGAGAAAGCAATGTTAAGAGGCTTTTTAGTTGAGCCCTTATGAGGTCTAGATTTGATAAATGCTACAAAATTATTTGTGGGACATTGTTTAATAGTATCCATATTGTCATCATTTGTGTCAACATTCATCACATCATTCTTAGTTTCACTAGCTTTGACAAACGAAATAGTGTGTTTAGGCATGGTATTTGTAAATATTTGCAAATTTTGATTAGGAGGGGCTACAAACTTATTACCTTGATCATTCACACCTCCAATTTGAAGTTGGTTATTGTTAATAAGGTCTTGCACAAGATGTTTAAGATGCTTACAGTATTTTGTACCATGCCCATTTTGTTGATGGTAATGACAATAAGTATTTTTTTGAAAGACTTTAGGAAATGGTATATTAGTTTCACATTCTCTAATAGGAGGTAAAGTAAGCATGTTCTTGTCAATAAGCTACATCATGACATATTATGAAGGGTATCAGGAAAGGGAGTGAACTCTCTCTCCCATTCCCCAAAAGGAGTTTTTGTCTTGATAGAAACCACTTGATTATTAGTTTGTTGAATTTTTTGAGGGGAATTCATTTGTAAAAATCCCTTATTCTTCTTCTTAAAAGGTTGATAATTTTTCTAAATTGTTGATTCAAGTTTTTTAGTACGACTAGGGGGATTTTTCACATCACATCTACAAGTCAAATTTTGATAATCATGAAGGGCTATACATAACTATGTGAAGGATGGAAATCTCAACATTTCAATTTTTCTTTGGATTTTATCTTGTATGTTGGCAATAAACATTTGTTGTTGGCATCAGGAATCTTAACATTTACTTGTGAATAAAGTGTTTAGTATCTTGCTATGAAATCAGTCACTTTCTAACCTAGGATGCAATGAAACACTTCAAAATAAGAAAATTGCAATGTTCAATACGTTGGATGCACCATTAATGTTTAGGTAGAAAATAGGGTTCATCAAAGTGAAATGAATCAAGATAATGAACCACTAAGTTTTTCCACACTAAATAATGCAATTATGAGATCCAAAAGATGCAAATAATAATCAGAAACCAATCCTAAATATTATAGCAACTAGGAGTGGAGTTTTGAGAGCTTAAAATGGTGTGTACCTTGTTGCAAGTAGCCTATTTTTAGGGCACAAAGGATTCATTCGCCTTTAGTGGTGAATGGGTCTCTATTAAGGTTTTTGAAACTAAGATCTGGGTTATTTTCCTCGATGTTTGCACTCTTAGACCCTTGGTTGCTAGCTCCTGAAAAACTGTGCTAAATTCTATAGCTTCAATTCTTCATTCTTACACTATGAATGTCAATCTTGCAACTTGACAACTTTGAATTTTTTTCTCTAAACTTCTCCACTTGATATTCAACTTGTAAATCAGCAAACACACACTCAAGATGAGAAACACTATCTGATTGTTAGTGAATATGGGTTTTCCTAAGTCAAACCCCTTCTAGATAATTAAAACAAATGATTAAATATTGTAATGTTGATACCTTGGAAGTTGTCTTGGAAGATAAATTTGCAATCTAACATGTAGTGGCCATGAAAAATGTAGATATTAATCTCAAGTAAGATGTGAAAAATGCTTGCAAGTATATCTTCAATGCTACATTCACGATATTAGTTCAACAACATGCATGAATGCACTAAACCCTTGTCATGATGAAATGATCTAGAATTACTACAATAAAACCTTGATATTCTACCTTGAAATGCTTTGAACATTCCCTTGAAGTGCTCTATAATGCTCTTGTAAACTTGCTAGATCTTGTTAGGAGAAATAATGTGAATTAACCCCATATTTATACTAAATCAAGAGATTAACCCAAAAATTCAAACAATTGAAGCTGAAATGAGATCTAGAATCAAACATTACTAAAATCCTACCAAAAAGAAATTAAAAAAGGGGGTCCTCATTAAGGGAGGACCCATTCTCCACCTAGGGTGAATGGGTCTTGGCACTATTTTCCAAGTCCTTGTCTTCGAGGAATGAAAGTACATGAAAAACCCATGTAGAATCTACAAAGAAAGAGGGGGTCCTATAAAGGGAGGACCCATTCGCCACCTAGAGTGAATGGGTCCTAGCACCAATTTCTAGGACCTCAAATTTTCCCAGTTAAATGTTATGCAATTTGAATAATGGGTTTTGGGATAGATCTTCAGTAGGTGTCACAAATAGGGCTTAAATTTGAATTAAAGGGGCTAATTAACTCTAATTAACCATAATTAAATAAGGAGACCCTAGATAAATGTGAAAGTGTGTTATAACACTTTACAACACTTAAAAGAGGGTACAAATTAAGTAAATTATACTAAAAAGGGTCCCAAGATCAATGTGAATGTGTTACAACACATTACAACATTAAACCTAGGAAACATTATGTTAATCTAATGATAATTATTCCAAAAATCAAGTAAGGAAAAATGGATACCTTTTTTCATTACTATAGGGTGTAACTATCCTATATGATAATTCTAAAGTAAAAAATATTTATTTTAGCACAAAAAATGATCTGGGTATGTGTAGGATCATCATGGAAAAAATAGGCCCTTAAGTGGCAAAAATTTTAGAAAAATCAGTGTTAGACAACTTGACATAAAAATTTGAATAATTTATCTATATTATTTCAAAAATATGTAAGAATAGAATCTATAGAAAATTGAATGTAGTTTCTAAACTATCAGGTTTATTTAAAAATAAATAAAATCTATTTGGTGAAAATTTGAAATTTCAATGCAGTAGTACTTAAATTTCAGGGAAAAAATAAGAAGTAGGCATCTGTTTGACCACCCTAACCATAATAAAATGATAATATTTTTTTATAAGATTTTATCTATAAGTAGAGGATTCATGTCCAAATGTGATGCATATTTTTTGTATTTTTTTTCCAAGTAAATAATTAATTATGAATTTTTTATTACAAATTTTAAAAAATATAAAAACTCGTATGTCTGACCACCTTAACTTGGTCAAAACTTCATGAAATTTATTTTTATTTTTTAATCCTATAGTATGTGAAGCATAGAATGTGACATGTTTCAAATTTAAAAAATGTGATACCGTTTGAAAGTTATATATTTTTTTCGACCTATCGATCAAGAATTTAGTTGTAATTCCAATAGAAAATGAATAATAATTATTTATTAAATTCAAATTAAAGCATAATTTATATTGGTGGAAAGCTAAGAATCTCCTCTAAAAACCCTTTTTGTTTCATCAATTTTGGGTAAAAATAAAGTTGTCAGCCGCATACCCTACAAATACCCATAATATTGTCACTTTTTGGCCCATCATGATCCTGCACATACCCATCTATTCATCAAATAATGACCAAGAATAAATACATATAGTATGATCAATTACTCTATCTCACTGGACTAATTCTTGACCCATGTGATTTTGAATAAAAACTAGTATGGTCAAACAATAATGACCAAGTCAATAGGCTAAAAAATCTTAATATTTTTAGATATTTTACATCACATAGAGAACTGTTTCATTTCTTGGATCATGATCATGGAGTTATAAGATAGTGTAAAGCCTCAATTAATTCTAACCAAAACACCACTATTTTTGTTTTTGTTTCTTGCATGTTCAAGTATTAATTCTCAAGTATACTCAAAAACTTCTATCCATATGATATAGGTTGGTATGTGCAAGATTATCATGGAAAAAATAGGCCCTTAAGTGGCAAAAAATTCAAAAAAATCAGAGTTAGGAAATTTGATGTAAAAATTTGAATAAGTTATCTATATTATTTCAAAAATATGTAAGAATAGAATCTGTAAAAAATTGAATGTAGTTTCTAAACTACTAGGTTTTTTATAAAAAATCTATTTGGTGAAAATTTGAAATTTCAATGCAGAACTTAAATTTCGTGGAAAAATAAGTAGGTGTTTGTCTGACCACCTAACCATAATAAAATTATAATTATTTTTATAATATTTTATATATAAGTAGAAAACTCATGCCCCAATGTGATGCATATTTTTTTGTAATTTTTTTTCAAGTAAATAATTAATTATGAATTTTTTATTACAAGTTTTAAAAAATATAAAAACTCATATGTCCTGACCACCTTAACTTGGTCAAAACTTCATGAAATTCAATTTTTAATTTTTTAATCCTATAGTATGCAAAGCATAGAATGTAACACATGTTTTGATTCAAAAAATGTGATACCGCTTTGAATGCTATAGATATTTTTCAATCAGCTTATCAATAAAGAGTTTAGTCATAATTTGAATAGAAAATGAATAATAATTACTTATTAAATTCAAAGTAAAGCATAATTTATATTGGTGGAAAGCTTAGAATCTCCTTTAAAACCCTTTTCGTTTCAACAATTTTGGGTAAAAAAATAGTCATCAACCACATACCCATCATATTGCCACTTTTTGGCCCATCATGATCTTGCACATACCCAGGTATACCATTTGTTCATATAAAACATGAATTCACTTCATCTATTCATATGGAATAGGAATACATCTATTCATATAATTAGAATAGGCATCCACCTAAACAAGGTAGGCATCTATCATATGATAGGTATGTGCTATGGCTAGAGTCTTGGACTCATCAAGATCATCTGGATCTTGAGTCACTTCCTTGATGACCACACTTTCTACTAAAAGTGTACCGAGGTTGTCATCCTCAAGGGCATGCAAATTGTAATTCTAAACTTGAAACTTGCCTCAAAATGTGACCTAAGGGCCTTGAGGAATTAAGCAACAAGATTCTTCAAAGAATAGTTGAATAAAGCTTTAGTTGATTATCCTTTTTAAATTTTTAGACAATCACGTTTTCCCTAAACCCCATTCCCGAATGCCTGAGTATTGGGAGCATCCTTCATTTCCCATACTACCTACATACCCTACTTCCAAATGGGATCAAGGCATAAAATATGTAGTTCTATTTTCTAAACTATGTTTTATGTGAACTATTATAAAAGGGTGGGTACAAAACCCTTTCTAGAGTTCTTGTTCCTCCAGATAGTTCCTTTGCGGTTGCTACCCACAAAGGGAAGCATAGATAACAAAATGGTCTGTTTGTTTACCTAACAACATTCATCTAACCTATTTCTTTTTAATATTTGTCACCCTTGACCCGTTTAAATGATTTCATAATTAGCACACGTTGACAAGAAAAATAACTTCAAAATAAAATTTGCATTGCACCTTAGAAATTCCTACTTTGGTTTTCTAGGTTGACACTAGCGGATTTGATTCATTTCATTTTTATTTTGTTAGGTTATCGTTCCAAAGGGGATTTCCCTCCCTTTGGATTTAATTAACCAATGTCCCTTATTTCTCCCCGGTGATTTTTAGGGACGATGCAACAAACGTCGTTATTGCAGCTGTGTTAGGCTATAGATGCAGTAGCTCAAGTGCAATAGTATTACCCATAAACGTCAGCCAAAGGCACCATTAATACCAAATGTTGTTGGTTTTGTTTTCTCTCTTTGATTAGTTTTCAAAGATACGTTTATCACAAATAATATTCATAAGAGAGAAGCTCATAAGAATCTAAAATTCATAATGCATTATAATTTTATTAAAGATTAATACCCAACATAACTTAGTAAATAAGCATTGTTCAAGTATAAGTTCCTAACTACCATTGAATAAATTAATAACTAGACAATATCCATTCATAGAAGTATTACCCTACAACATAATAAAATGAGTTTTTAGGATTAGCTACACATTATTTTTCCTTTCCTTTGGTGGTTTCTTTCTTCTGATCAAGAACATGACTTAAACAATAATTTTTGAGAAACTTAATCTAGATTACATTGTGAATTCATATGTGTCAAAATTTAAAATGTTAGGAACAATTGGATTCCTAATAACATGTTACATGTCTAGGGTATTCATCCATATTCAATAACAAATGAAACTATATGCTATAGCCAATTCCCAACATTACCATATTAATCTAATTCCATTATATCTGTAAATATCAAATTAATCTTCTTTCAACACTTACTATGAGTACCAATGGACGTCATCGTATGATTAGAGCTATAATATCTTATTTATTCACTAGGAAAAATGATTAACATAAATTTAATGAAATGTCCTACCAAATATATAATGAACTAAATCTTAACATGATTTAAATAATGTGTTTAAAGAAACTTTATGGACCACTCCAAATGTACATTTTTCCTTAGAGTGATTTTGACAATTCATGGAGTTATTAGATTTATATAGATGCCTATATATGAAATATTCATCCTAAGACTCAATCTTTGGGATATGTTGTAGAATCATGAAGTTTGGATAAACATGTATTGGAATTCTAAATTGATATTTTATTCATATACTTATGACTTTTTTAAGAGGTTTGGAACAATTATCAATTATTATTTTCACATAGCATTTAACTAGTTATTTTCACTCTTGAAGACAAGACTTGAATTACTAATCCTTTTAACATGAAATTCAATTATTCATCCTAACTTTTTTGGAATAAATCCACATCTTAATCATAATGTTTTGATTATTAATGTAAATATTTGAATAAGGATTTACCCTTAAAATCTAAATATTAATAAATATTCTCATTATTCTAAATAGAGAAAGTGATTCATCAAAATGCTGAGTGGAAATTATCTCTAAATGAATTGAGTGCTATAGCAAATGGAACTTATGTATTATTTTGTATTTGCTAGAAATGTTGATATGAGTTAAAACTAAATGTATAAATTTGAAAATTCCATAAACATAATCATAAATAACTTATTAGTGCTTGTTCATGAGTCAATAAATCAAAAATTAATCATTTAACACATTAAATTACCAAACAACAAATATGGTATCTAAATATATTGATTTATTTCAACAAACACAGTAATTATAGCAGCCAAACCTACATAAAATTATCCAAAATAAATTTGCATGTTTGTGCTTGAAGATATTTATTTAATTTGGAGCAAATTTTTCAAAATAAATACATCAACAAGTATGGTGCTATTGTAAGAAGATGGTAGCTAAAATTTTAAGTGGTATAATGGTTGGAAACATGATTTACAGCAGCCCCAAATGAGATGCTAGAAAGATCAGATGATACAGTGGTTATTGTAATTTGCACAACACATAATGGAGTGAAATAAAATTAAATTTATTTTCAGAAATGGTTTCAAGTAAGATTGAATATAAGTCTGAAATATTTTGCAATATGTAATCCTTAGAGATTTGGTGTGCAACAAATGGAAGGTGGTTTTATCAGTTAGTTAATTCTTCCTAATTCCCATGGGAATGAGATGACTAGTGGATGGAAAATGGCATTTTTATTGTTGTAACTGAAATGTGGTAAATATGCATTGTGATTTAATTTTTACATGACACTGCCAGCGTAAGAGTATGAGAGCATTTTCAATTTTACTAATCCATATTTTTTTACATTATTAGGAAATGGTCAATTCTATGTCTCAAATACGAACAATTTAATGAGCTCTACTATGTATGATCTAATATATACAAGCTACAAACACAAATTGGCCAATCAATCAAAAGGTTTATGATTTTGTGTAAAATAATTATTTAGTTTTGCATAGAGATTATTAACATTTAGAAATAATAAGTATTGTAACTAAGTTTCATGGAATGCTCAGTAACCTACCTACTATGCTAAATCCTTGGTTGAGATCTGAGGTGAAAGAAATGCCCAATCAACACATATCCTCTCTGCACAATCAGCAACACACACTCCTTTGGGATCTCTCAAGGCACAAATGCCTACTCATTGGTCTAAAGGAAGAGCACAAGATGTACAAACCAAAAAAAAAGAGATAGAACATGAAATTAGAGCATACCCAAACACAGGCCGGATCCTTCAATTTATAGATAAAGATGTAATAAATTCATTGCCACTATAGTGTGTGAGTTAGATTTGAAATTTATTTTAGGCAGTTGTGTTAAAATCCAACGTGAGTAATATGGAGGTGAACAAAAGTTTATTTTGGGTGGCTATGGACAGCGCGATGTGACCCTGGCAATGGATCTGTGTTGACAGAAATTTAATTCACATGTCTACGCATTTAATCCCAAAGTTGGTGAAAGATCTTTATCACATTTCTTTCTTGTCAATAATTAATGGTTGGATCCATCTCATAGAGATTTTAGGAAACGTGGAGATAATACTGTTTCATGAATATCAAAACGCGATACTGTATTTACCTTAAGTATTAAAGTCTACCAAAATGTTCGGCTGGGAGGAGAGGGGTTGTGACATCCTCCCTCCCTTATTTGTGCATCGTCTCGATGCATATGTTTAATAAGTTTGATATAGTAAAGAGAAAGTACTTTAAAATAGGAAAAGAAATATAGTATCTACGTAGTGCTTAAAATAAGAATGGGAAGGATTGTTGTAGTTCAATTGTATCTTCCCAAGTAGCATTGTCTTCATCATATTGGTCCCAGTGTACTTTACTTTGGTCAACCACCCTGTTGCGCAATTGGTACTGGCGTCTCTCAAAGATTCTATATGGCTCTATTGTTATTTTCCCAGGCTCTTATACCTATAATGCATTCCAATTTAAAACATATTTCTCATTAGGTACATACTTCTTAAGAAGAGATATATGAAAAACATCATGGATTCGACTCAGTTGGGGAGGTAGGGCCAATTTGTAGGCAATTGGATTTATCTTTTTTAGGATTTCAAATGGTCCCACATAATGGGGTTCCAACTATGCCTTCTTACCAAAACTTATAGAGCTTTTATATGACTCGACCCTTACGAAAAACCTTTCACCCACTACAAATTCCCTTTGTGTTCTTTTCCTATATGCATAACTATTTTGTCTATCAATCGATTCCTTTAACCTCTGTCTAATTGCCTTGATCTGATTTTTCCATTTCTTTCAACATATCTGGTCCAATTACCACTAGATATCCTCAAGATTATCCTAGCTCAAATGGAGCCATCCCTAGGGAAGTTTGAAAAGAGTTATTGTATGCAAATTCTACTAGTGGAAGATATTCTTCCCACTTAGACTATTGGTCCATGCAATACATACGTAGGAGGTCTTCCAAAATCTGATTTGTCCTTTCAGTTTGTCCATCTGTTTTAGGGTGATATGATGTACTAAAATCTAATTGTATCCCTAAAGCTTATTGAAGAGTTGTCCAAAACCTTGAAGTGAACCTAGCATCCCTATTGGATATGATATTTTCTAGAATTCTATGTAATCTAAAAATTTCCTTCACAAAACATTTAGCCAAAGTTGGGGCATCATCTGTTAAATTCCCTACTATGAAGTGAGCAACCTTGGTAAGTTTGTCAATTACCACCATTATTGTGTTATGCCTATAAGGTGTTGTAGGAAATCCCCATATAAAATCCATACTAATGACTTGCCACTTATAATGTGGTATATAATGGGGGTATAATAATCCTGCAGGATGACTTTGCTCTGCCTTCACCCTCTGAAATTCTAGACATTTAGCTACATAAAGTACTATGCCATTCTTCATTCCTTTCCAATAATATAATTTCTTAAGGTTTGAATAGAGTTTACTTCCCCCTGGATGTCCTGAATAAGCGGTATTGTGGGCTTCACTTAAAACCAACTCTCTTAACTCTTTAGAGTTTGGAACATATATCCTATTGATGTATCGAAGCAACTTGTCACCATCTAGATGATATCCCTTTATTCTAGGATTAGGTGGATCACTTTCTGAGGTTGATCTAACTTGCTTATACCATGAATCTCCTTTTTCCTCATTTAGCACTTTTTCTCTAAAAGTGGTTTTGAATATTGCAATATTCATCAAGTGCCTCCTTCTACTTAGTGCATTTGCAACCCTACTTTCTTTTCCCTTAATATATTCTATCTCAAAATCATATTCACTTAGAAATTCTAACCATCTTCTTTGTCTAGCATTCAAGTGAGGTTGCGTGAAGATGTACTTGAGTCCTTGATGGTCATTTTTTAACTCAAATGGTTTTCCTAAGAGAAAATATCTCCATTTCTAAAGAGAATGTACAATTGTTGCAAGTTCCAAATCATGAGGTGCATAGTTTACTTCATGATATTTCAATTTCCTTGACTCATATGCTACCACACCTTCATCCTGAATGAGTACTCCACCTAGGTAGACCTTCAATGGAATCATCTATCACAACTATGAAGTGTCCATTTGGTTCTAGAACCTTTAAGATAGGCACAGTGGCTAATTTTTCCTTTAAATTTTGAAATTCCTTATCACATTGTCCAATCCACAAGAATTTATTACTCTTTCTTTGTAATGAAGTGATTGGATTTGCAATTTTTGAGAATCCTTCTATGAATCTCTGATAATATCCTGCAAGTCCCATAAAAATTCTTACCTCAAACACATTTTTGGGAATTGTCCATTCCTCTATGGATTTTATCTTATCTGGATCTACTACAATACCATCTTTTGAGATGATGTGACCTAAGTAATTTATTTTCTTTTTAAAGAATGCACATTTTGATAGTTTCTCGTATAGCTTATGTTCTCTCAACCTTTGCAAAACTAATTGAAGATGTGCTAGGTGTTCCTCCTCACCTTTGGAATAAATCAAGATATCATCTAAGAAGACAAAAACAAATTTATCCAAGTAATCATGGAACACACTGTTCATCAAGTTCATAAAGGTAGCTGGAGCATTAGTCACACCAAAAGGTATGACTGTAAACTCATATTTCCCATACCTTGTTCTGAAGGCTATTTTTGGGATATCATCCTCCCTAATCCTGAGTTGATGATACCCTAATCAAAGATCTATCTTAGAAAACATAGTTTCTCCTTTCATTTTTTCAAATAGGTCCTCAATGCATGGTGAAGGGCACCTATTCTTTATAGTGACTTTGTTAAGCATTCTATAATCAATACATAGTCTTAAGGCTCCATCTTTCTTTTTAACAAACAAAATTGGTGCTCCCCAAGGGGATACACTTGGTCTCATGAGACCTTTCCCAAGCAATCCTTCTAATTGCATCTTGATTTCTACCAATTCTATTGTGTTCATTTGATATGGTTCCTTAGACATGGGTTCAACTCTTGGAACTATGTCGATGGAGAAGTCAAATTTTCTTTTTGGGGGTATCCCTAGTAGTTCTTCTGGAAACACATCACTAAAATCTTGAAAGTAAGGAGAATTTTGGAGGGTCAAAATATCCCCTTCTTCATTTTCATCTGTGGTAACCATGTATACTAGAGCTTCCTTTCTCTTCTCTCTTTTCATTTGCATAGCTGATATGATTTCCATACTTATAGGTCTATGTTTCCCTTGAATCAAAACCCTTTTTCCTACATCTAAACATTCTACCCATTTGTTGTAACAGTCTACATTTGCTTGATGGTTTGTCAACTAGCTCATTCCAAAGACCACATCATAGGATCCTAAAGGTTCCACGTAAAGATCTACCTATGACATAGATTTTAGGAACCCAAAATGCTAGGCTCTGTTCCTAAGAATTTTCACCTAGAAAGAGAGAGATTTGGTTCCTAAAATGCTTATACAAATTCAAATTAGGATGTATGTAATGTGACATGATATAAATGAACTAATCTAAATGCAATTAACTGATTAAAGTGATCTAAAATGAATGTTAAAGTGCAATTTAAGCTATGTTTGAAAACACACTGTGATATGCAAACAACTATGAAAGATGAATAAATTGAAAGAAATATGTAGAACATAAGATACTGGGTCAAACCTAAGTGCACTTGGATGCTGATGAAATTTTCTAATTTTTCATAGTGGGACTCATTCACCAAGGGTTGCAAATCAGTCCTCCCCAAGATTTTTGGAAAATCAAGAGACAACACTACTATTCCAAATCTGACAATGTCTGAATATTAGGTTTTCAGGGTCAATTCTGTAGAAAACGGACAAAAAAAACTCAAAATTCTTTAAACTATGATGAGTTGACTTGAAGATCCTAGTTGACTTGAATTCCACTTTTCAACACCTTTAAACTTGTTAAATATGCAAAACAAAGCTGCAAATATACATGCACAAAGGGGAAAAATGTTGGGGGGTTAGTGAATGGGGGTTTGCCTTGGTCAAACCCCACTTTGATAATCAAACCCAATAGAAATGAATGAAATGTAAAGGAAATGATAAATGAATAGCATGCAAGTATTGCAAACTTACCAAATCCTTGAATATTCAAAGCTGAAGTGATGCCAATGGCTGCTCCAAAGTGGTTGAATTGATGATGCAAAATTCTTGAGTGCTTGAAGATTGCTTGAATGACTTAAGATCTCAAATGCTTGAATGTTTTAGGAGATGTAAAATGAGGTTAAAGTCACATATTTATACAAATCTTTTGCATTACTATCTATCCATACCTCATCACAGGTTGACATGAAGTAAATTTAAGTAAAATCCCAAAATAAATTTGAAATATTTTGAATTTGGGGCCAAGGGGGACTCATTCGCCACCCTTGGTGAATGAGTCCCACCTAGGACCCAAAGCCAAGTGTCAAGAATAATGTTGTGGTTAATGTTGTTTGTCGGGATAGGACCAAAACATACACTTAATATAAGCATATAAGGGCATAAAGAGAAAAAGTAAAGCATGAGAAGGGTGTAAATAGTGAAAATATGCCTAGAAAAGTGTGAAATCTTGTTACAAGACTTTACAAGACTTCAAAATAGGACTTGTTAATGAAAGAAAATGTGGTTTTTAAGTGAATTGCATTAAATAGAGTCTAGAAGAATGTAGAAATGTCTTACAACACTTCACAACACCTTCACAAGACGTTCTTTGAGTTTTAGCACCAAAATAAGCATGTTCAAGCCAAGATACATCATGAAATCAAAGAAACATAGTTCCAACACTATGAAAGAAGACCTAAAAGACAATGAAAACGACAAGGGTCCATTTTTCGATGACACATTTAGCC
The DNA here is from genome assembly GCA_007258455.2 of Sequoia sempervirens. Classification (NCBI taxonomy): domain Eukaryota; kingdom Viridiplantae; phylum Streptophyta; class Pinopsida; order Cupressales; family Cupressaceae; genus Sequoia; species Sequoia sempervirens. The sequence goes on from VDFB02353493.1 coordinate 131,665,907, forward strand.
CCCAATTTAGTAAGAGAAACTTGCTTCCTCACACTAAAGTAGCCATGAACATTGAGAAAAGGGTTTGAATGCACTGTTGTTAGCAAGATGGAATATAAAAAACAAGGAGGATGATCAAGCCCCCAGGATGAAGATCCCATGACAAATTAAACATAAGGTCAAAGCAACACGCAAGTGTTGAGAGGAATAGAGTGAAGCTTCGATCATCAATCCAACTAGTTGTGAAAAGAGATCTAAGCTAATTGTTTGAAAAAGAAAGAATGTATACTCACTCTGGGGCCACATAACTAGTTGTTCGTGGGGTAAGAAAGCCCAAAAAGAAGTAAGATACATACGCTAGTTGGTATGCACTCACAAACACACAAAAGTGGCTATGGGGAAAAGCCATGCCGCTAGTTGGGCTTCTCGCTCAACCATGCCAAAGCTATACCCGTTTGATAACTTTAACAAGGCACCACAAAGCCAAAGAAAATGCCAATGTTGGTTTAAGTTTCATAAAATAAGTAAAATAGGATGGCACCGTAGGCATGTAATTTGTGTTATGCAAGGTGGCCGAATAAGAATGTTATGTGTAATATGTTCAAAGGAGTCTTGTTTAGTTTATGAAAGGTCAATCACTTAGGGAACATTGTGTCTAATGTCTCCGAAAGAGGGCCAATCAAAGAATAGTATATTCACAACTCAGGGGATACAATGCATCACATCAAACCACCAAGAGGAATGCAATATGCTAAGATAGATCACACTTATGAAGGACATCACACCCAATGTCATCCAACAAGTGAAAAATGCATCACATAAATTATGACAAGGCTTCACTAAGAATACAAATGAAATAATGGTAATATATTCCCCCCACTTTAAAGGAATTTCCACACATTGTTTTGTGAGAAATTACTTGAAAGTAGAGAAAAAGAAGAAAGCAATACATGAGAGCTAACTTAGAAAGCTCCATGCTAATTCATATGTTTCAAAGTTAAGTTGCGTCATGTCAAGGAAAAAGAAAGAAAGGAAGGGAGTTTCCCCCTAGAAGAGAACGTACACCAAACACATAAGGGCTCTATGGATTTGGGGTTAGTATGTCCGTTGATGTAGTGTTTTGATTTAAAGAGCTCATAACTATCATCATTCCCCAAAGCACATAGAACTGAAAGAATGACACAAAGAGAGAAAAAACAAAGGAAAAAGTCCATTTTGAGTCAACATGGAAGAGACATTGCAGTCTCGATGCTTTCCATCATCCCCAAAAGGAAACACAAAAAAAAAGGGAAAAGTGAAAAAGGCCTTTGGGTCAACATGAAGGAGACATTCTGGTCTTAATGCCTTGTGTCATCGCCTAAAGGAAAAACACAAGAAAAGACAAAGGAAAAAGAAAAAGAAAAAGAAGGGGGGTTTTTGGGTCAACATGGAAGAGACATAGGGTGTCTCAACACTTTTCATCATCCCCAAATGGAAAACACAAAACAAAAGTGAAAAGTTCAAGGCACGACAAATAGAAGAATGGAGATACACATATAAGAGGTGTACAAAGAGAAGGAAACATCAAACACATGATATGGGGGAACACAATACACACATGAAAAGAAAGAAGAAAAAGGTAAAAGACAAGCTAGGAAAAGGAAAATCACTCATCTGACAAGTCATCTACCTCCAAATAATTTTCACTACAATGCGAGGGTAGTTGAGTGTCCAAAGGAGGAATCGCAAGTGTTGAACTAGGGGTTGTACCGGGTTCTTCACTTGGTGGAGAGGATTTATCATTTAAGTTCATTGTAGACAAAAATAAAGAGTTTAAATCATTGTTTATTTCTTCGTCTATTTTAGCAATTGTCCCATCATCATCGTCATCATCAAGATTAATAACGGCAGGAGGACGACGAGTGATTTCTAAGGATGGATGTATCAAAAGCATTGGTTTTTGAGTATGTTGGTTTTATTGTGATGGTGGTATAGGACTATTGTATGGTTGCTCAGGAGAGGGAAGGTGATAATCTATTACTTCTTTCAATGGTATGGGTTGATTTTTTTTATTGTTTGTTAGGAAATATTGATGAGCAAGGAGATGACGACGACGCCTTCATTCCCTAGCACCATAGTTCCGTTTAATTTAGTTTTGCAATTGTTGAGGTGTAAGAGCAGATTGAGTCGGTATATGTTTATCTTCTTCTGAAGGGGGAAGAATATAGGAAACCGAAGAAGAGGGATCAACCACTTTCTCTTTTGCCTTATATACTTGTTTGGTTCGAGGAGGCTGAGTTGGATTTGTGTCAGGTTCCCTTTATCATTTGAATAATGGTGGGGCAGGATCTAGAGGGATTTGTTCTGAAGTTGTGTTGGTTTGTTGAATATCATGTTCAACTGTAATCATGGCTTCATCTAGGATAAGAGGAGTGGAAGTGGATGAAGATGTATTATGAAGAGATAATTCAGTGATCTTTTTAGCTTTAAACTTTTGATAAGCGATGTAAAAGAAGTCCTTTCGAGGGGTGATAGGTTCGATGGGTGTAGGTAAAAAGTTTTCTAAGGAAAATTTACCTTTGGAAGATAAAGGATTAAATCCACTATGGTGTATGGTGACTACCTCATTTCCATGCATAAACTTTAAGCACTTATGAATGATTGATGGGACCACTTTCATTGAGAAAATCCAAGGAAGGCCTAGCCACAAATGAAATTGGTTGTATTGTGGAATAATAGAAAATTTTACCTCCAAAGTCTTAGATCCTATGTGTAAAGGCAGTACGATCGATCCAATCATAGGGCATGCAAAACCATGATGTGTTTTGATCCATGCAATTGGTAGATTATACTTACCTTGATATAGATCATGTAATACTAGAAATTATTCTGTGATCACATTTTCACCACAAGTGGGATCTATTAATATCCCATTAGTAGGTTTATCATAGATTGGATCAACTATGTAGAGAGGACCATCATGAAGCTTTTGTTGTATGTCTTTAGCAGAAAAAGTAATATCAAGAGATTGAGTGGTTTGGCCCTTGTGAGGGATAATGTCTATCATAGCGACAAGTGTATCCATAGGACAAGCTTAGGGAACATGAGGAGATGTATCAAGTTGTTCATTGTGTGTATTAATAGTCATCACGTTAGGCTTTGAAGGTTCATGAGCCTTGACGAATGAGGTAGTATACTTAGGCATAGGGTTGGTGAAGATTTGGAGATTTTGGTTAGGGGGTGCAATGAACTTATTTCTTTAATCATTAACACCCCTAATGGTCAATTCACATGAATCAATGAGGTCTTGAACAAGATGCTTAAGAAACTTGCAATGTTCAGTGTCATGGCCATTTTAACGATGAAAATGACAATAAGCGTTAGGCTAGGTAGGAGGTAGGGGTTGATTAGGATCAAGTGGTCAAATAGGTGGTAAGGTAAGCATGCATTTTTTGATGAGTTGGTTCATTGTCTGATGGAGGGTGTCAAGTAAAGGTGTGAAATGTCTGTTTGGATCACCATAATGATAAGGCATGGCTATTTTAGAGGTGACCATTGAATTTTGAACTGGTGAAGTTGGTTGTGGTTTCGTGAAGGAGGTGAACTAAACTGTAAGAAACCTCAGTTAGGATTGCAAAAAGTTTGAGTGTTGTTTCGGTGTTGATTGTTATTTTCTGTTTTGTCAATTCGGCTAGAAGTGGATTTTGACTCACGACTTGAAACCAAATTTTGATACTCACATAAGGTTGTGCACAAATGCATGAACAAAGGGAATTTCATCATTGCAAGCTTATCTTGAAGGTTAGCGTGCAAATTCTCAATAAACATCTTCTACAAATGTGCATCTAGAATTTGGACATTAACTTGAGCATATAAGGACTAGTAATGAGAGATGAAGGGTATGTGAAGGATCATCATGGAAAAAATAGGCCCTTAAGTGGCAAAAAATTCAAAAAAATCAGAGTTAGGCAACTTAACATAAAAATTTGAATAAGTTATCTATATTATTTCAAAAATATGTAAGAATAGAATATGTAGAAAATTGAATGTAGTTTCTAAACTACTAGGTTTAATTATTTTTTAAAAATCTATTTGTTGTAAATTTGAAATTTCAATGCAGTAATCGTAAATTTCAGGGAAAAATAAGAAGTAGGTGTCTGCTGACCACCCTAACCACAATAAAATGATAATATTTTTTAATAATATTTTAGATATAAGTAGAGGAATCGTGTCCAGATTTGATGCATATTTTTTGGTAATTTTTTTACAAGTAAATAATTAATTATGAATTTTTTATTACAACTTATAAAAATATAAAAAATTGTATGTCTGACCACCTTAACTTGGTCAAAAATTCATGAGATTCAATTTTTTTTTTTAATCCTATAGTATGTGAAGCATTTTTTGGATTCAAAAAATATGATACCGTTTGAAAGCTATAGATGTTTTTTAATCAGCCTATTAATCAGAACTTTAGCCGTAATTCAAGTAGAAAATGAATAATAATTATTTATTAAATTCAAAATAAAGCATAATTTATATTGGTGGAAAGTTGAGAATCTCCTTTAAAAACCCTTTTTGTTTCATCAATTATGGGATAAAAAAAGTCGTCAGCCACATACCCTACACATACCTATCATATCACCACTTTTTGGCCCAGCATGATTCTGCACATACCCTGAAATCGGTTACTTATTCGTCAATGTTCTGTCTACATCGCATAAGATCATCCATTGTCTTTTTAGGTGTCATGTGCACTTGAAAGTGATTAATGAAAGCTTCCACCAATTCATTAAATGAATGGATGGAATGATTAAGTAAGTTGGAAAACCATTCTAACGCAATATCTTTCAAGGTACTTGGAAAGAGTTTAACTAAAAGTTTATCGTCAAGGAAAAAAATCACAACACAAGGTGGTAAAAGCATCGACATGGTTTATAGGATCTTCTTTTCCTTCATATTTCTCAAACCTCAGCATTTCTATTCCTTGTGGCATCGGGGTATGTAAGATTTCTAATGATAAAGGGTTGCTACGAACAAGATATGTGGTTGGAGTAGTTTTAGCTTGACAAATGGTGGCAAGTTGGTGTTGCATGGATGAAATAGTGTTAAGGAGTTGTGTCATGAAGGGATCATGATAATGGGGTTTAGATGGAAGTGAAAATGGTGATGGAGTGTAGGTGATGTTAGGGGAAGTGGAAGGAATAGTAAGGGGTGGGAAAGTGGTGGAAGGAGGTTACAATGCCACAAAAAGAGTAGGAATGCTAGTGGAAATTAGGAAAGAAGTGGCAACATAATTGGATTGATGTAGAGTTGTATGGACTTATGGATTGGTATAAGTTGGTATGGAAGCTATGGTTGAAGGAGGAGGAACTTGAGATGCTCCTTGGGTGATAGGAGTGTTTGTTGGTGGAGTATTGGAAGAGGCATGTTTATTGCAAATCTCAGCTATTTGTTTTAGCACTTGAAAGCCATCATCACTTTCAATTAAGCAATGAAAGTTCTCAATAATCTAGGTATAGCAGTGGTGGAAATGTTTTCAAGGGACAAGTCTTGTTGTAAATGTGAAAAGCCCTCATGAATGTTAATAACCTTTTCTTGTAGGAGAGACTTGTTTTGATTGTAAACATTCATGGGATGGAAAGGGGAAGGCATGGAAGTGGTATTGTCATGGCCTAATACACCATTGTTAGTACCAGGAGTAGGAGCTCATGAGATCCCAAGGTCCACAACGAAAGTGCTATCGTGGGATGCCATGAGTCTAGAACTTCTTCTCACTAAAGAATTATCAACATGGTACCAAACACTCATGCAAGTACCACAAGGGAAGGGTGAATGGGAATGTAAGCTAATCTAAGAATGTAAAATGTGAATAACAAGAAATCTTCTAACTATAATAGATGTGCAAATACAAAAAACAAAAATGCTAGAAATAATAAAAAATTAATGTCTAAAATATGTAGAGGGACTGATTTTCCCTGGGTGGCAAATGAGTCCCATAATGCAATTTATTAATTTATTTCAGAATTTTAAGAATGATTTAAAAGCCTTTCAGAATGAAAATACATACATAGAATGCAAAGTTTCAGTTTTTTCAATGAAATTGAATGCAATAATGAAAACTAAATGAGGTTTTCACTAATGCACAATGAAAGATCCTAGAATACAATAAGTAATCAATCTCCTAATTGAATTTCAATGCAAATGAAAACTAGGATGCAAGATATGAATGCAATTAGAAGTTTAAAAATGTTCAAGAGTCGAGTTCACCAAAATGTGACATAGATTTTAGGAACCCAAAATGCTAGGCTCTCTTCCTAGGATTTTTCACCTAGAAAGAGAGATTTGGTTCCTAAAAAGCTTGTTCACATTCAAATTAGGATGTATGCAATGTGATATGATGCAAATGAACTAATCTAAATGCAATTTATTGATTAAAGTGATCTAAAATGAATGTTAAAGTGCAATTTAAGCTATGTTTGAAAACACACTTTGATATGCAAACAATTATGAAAGATGAAGAAATTGAAAGAAATATGCAAAACAGAAGGTACTGGGTCAAATCTGAGTGCACCTGGATGTTGTATGAGATTTTTGAAATGTCTGGGATGTTAATGATTTTTTTTAATTTTTCGTAGTGGGACTCATTTGCCAAGGGTGGTAAATCAGTCCTCCTAGTATTGAAAATGTGTCGGGAACTGATTTTTGACACCCAGGAGTTGATTTCTAACGAAATGCAGATTTTTAGATTTCAGGTGGGACTCATTTTCCAAGGGTGGTGAATCAGTCCTCCCCAACATTTTTGGAAAATGAAGAGACACCATTGCTACTCCAGATCTGGCAATGTCTGAATATTAGGTTGTTGGGGTCAATTTTGCAGAAAATAAACAAAAAAAACTCAAAATGCTTGAAAAGATGATGAGTTGACTTGAATAGCCTAGTTGACTTGAATTCCACTTTTCAACACCTTTAAACCTATTAAATATGCAAAAAAAAGTTGCAAATACACATGCAAAAAGGGGAAAAATGTTGGGGGGTTAGTGAATAAGGGTTTTCCTTGGTTAAACCCCACTTTGGTAATCAAACCCAATAGAAATGAATGAAATGTAAAGGAAATGATAAATGAATAACATGTAACTATTACAAACTTACCAAATCCTTGAATATGCAAAGCTGAAGTGATGTCAATGGCTGCTCCAAAGTGCTTGAATTGATTATGCAAAATGCTTGAGTTCTTGAAGATTGCTTGAATGACTTGAGATCTTGAATGCTTGAATGAGGAGATTGCTTGAATGTGTTAGGAGATGTAAAATGAGGTTAAAATCACATATTTATACAAATCTTGTTCCTTACTATCCATTCATACCTCATCATAGGCCGACATGAAGTGAATTTGAGTAAAACCCTGAAATAAATTTTGAAATATTTTGAATTTGGGGCCAAGGGGGACTCATTTATCACCCTTGGTGAATGAGTCCCACCTAGGACCCAAAACCAAGTGTCAAGAATAATGTTGTGTTTAATGTTGTTTGTCAGGATAAGACCCAAAAATACACTCAATATAAGCATATGAGGGCATAAAGAGACAAAATAAAGCATGAGAAGGGTGTAAATAGTGAAAATATGCCTAGAAAAGCATGAAATCTTGTTACAAGACTTTACAACACTTCAAAATAGGACTTTTTAATGAATGAAAAGGTGGTTTTTAGGTGAATTACATTAAATAGAGTCTAGAAGAATGTAGAAATGTCCTACAACACTTCACAACACCTTCACAAGACATCTTTCTTTGAGTTTTAGCACCAAAATAACATGTTCAAGCCAAGATACATCATGAAATCAAAGAAACATAGTTCCAACACTATGAAACAAGACCTAAAAGACAATGAAAATGGTAAGGGTCCATTTTTCAACGAAACACTACCTTTGTACTAAAGTTAGGAAATTGTATTTCTGCATTAGATAGACACTGGTTCACCTCTTTAACTGCCATATCCCCATAATGGACTATTAGTGATCCCAAAATAGTGGTTTACAATTTTTGGCCAAATTGGACACAAAAATATTTTTTTTAACTAAATCTTCACTTTCGGGCACCTATAGCGGCTAAACCGTGAGGAATTTGAAGATGATGTAAACTAGAGTTTCGTGAAATTTTGTCTATAGATTCTAAATATAATTTTTTCAAATTTTTTGGAATAAAATTCCACTTCTTTTTCCATCTCCCTTGAAAACTAGTTTTTTTTTCAGAAAACAACATTTTTAAAAAGTGATGCTCATTGTATAACGCATAACTTTTTTTCCATGAAGGATAAAATTCTAATTCTTTCGAATTTAGATTCTTAACTCTGATATCTAGTGCTTCAACTTGGTTAGATAGTTTTTTATTGAATATTTTTCTTTAATCAAGTTTTGAATTCAAACCAATTATAATTCAGACATAGCGCGACAGTATAATGTGTAACTTTTTTGGTATGTATCAAAATTCAATTTTTTCTTTTGTTGGATCAAGGAATTCAATATCTGGTGCACTAATATTTTTTTATTTATTTTTGATAATCTACTATTTTTCCACATGTGCAAAACAAAGAGCTTGATTTTCAGTGAAAAACCTACATTCACGAGAAATAAAAAATAAATATAATAATAAAATTAAATTTATTTAAAATTATACTTTTTGGGAAGCTTATAACAAGGACTACATACTTACAAAAAATAAATTTTAAATGAATTCATTTGATCCCCCAAAAGGTAAATCAAAAGTGGTTTTTTATCGACATTTTGATAGGTGTAAAGGAAACTCCGTTATAGATATGGTTTAAAACTAGCAGGTTCTATCCAAGGGGGTTTGATTTAAGGTAGTTTGATCAAACCCTCTTCAATTGGAATTCTTTAAATGGAACCTTTTAAGGCTTAAATCATTATATTTTCTAAAAATATGTGATTTCAGCAAAAAATTGATCCTCCCAAAAATTGTAAACCAGCTTTGTGGGATCACGATTGACCCATGATGATTCCATATAATTAACTTTAAATAAAAATTTCCTTACAAATTCATGAGAAATAAAACATTCAAATGATCCAGTACATCTATTAGAATTGAGACTAGTTTTCCAAAAAAGTGTACCTGTAGTGTCTATGGGCACATTTTAGGATCAAGTGCGTCTATTTCTTATTGTTGCATGAATCCTTTGTGGAGGTCCCCTCTGAGGTTGACTTGCTCTCATCTCACCTTGCATCCTTGGACATTCTCTAGAAAAATGATTCCCTCCACACATGAAACATCCACCTGGTGGTCCTTGTTGCATTGGATTTTTAGGCTGGTTATTGCTTGCTTCATTGAGCCTTGGTTGATTTGTTGGCCCAGTATAGTTCCTTGGTTCATTTTTGTTGAAATTGTTTCTATTAGCATTATTCCCATTGTACCTCTGATTTTGATTTGGAGGTGGTTTTCTTTCTGATGAATTGTTTCTTAGGCTCTTGTTGAAGTTTTGATTCCTTATGAATTCTTGTTTCCTCATGAAATTATTACTCTTGAAAGATTGTCTTGCTGAGGTTAAAGCTTGTAACTTCCTCTCTTGCTTCAAGGATTTCTCTAGCACTTCATTCATACCTTCTAGTCCATGCATGTCAACTTCTGCCCCTATGTTGGTATTTAATCCCAAAATGAATTTCCTGGTTTGGCTCTTTTCATCTTGTTGATATATTGGAACATATTTTAGTAGTTTGGAAAACCTATCCAAGTATTGTTGAATTGTAAGAGATCCTTGTTGAAGGTTGTGAAACTCAGTCATCTTCTCATTGAAAAGCAATTAAGGTAGCCACCTTTTAAGAAAGTGTTCAAAAAATTGTTCCCATGATATATTTTCCTTGGTGTACTTATTTTGTTCCTTCACATTAGTCCCCTAGCTAGCTGCTTCACCAACATGTTGGTAGGACCCTGATAAGACCTTAGTAGTTTCACTGAAGCCCCTCAACACAAAGTACTTTTCCATTTCATTTTAAGCCAATTTTTTGCCACTTCTCCTAGTTGTTTCCTATCAAATTTTGAAGGGGTGATTTTCTTCAAGTCCTTAGTCAATTCCAAAATAGGATTTTCCCTCCTAGGTGCAATAACATTCATTGTGTTCTTCTCTGGATTATCTCCTTCAGGAGGGTTTTCAATCTTAGTTTCAACTATGTTTTCGATATTGTCAAGATTGTCTTGTTCAAAGTTCTTGTATCGTTTTATCCAAAGAGATGATTTTATCTCTCTGTTTAGTTAACAGTTCTATTATTGCTATTATTGCTTCAATCCTATCCTTATTCTTTCCTTGAGTCCGTGGTTCATCATCATTGTTCCCCTTTGGCCTTCAGCTGACACTAGCTCTAGTTTCTCTTCCCCTTGGCATTTATAATTCTTTGTATAATTAGTCTCATGTTAGTATTATTCTAAGGTTTGAGGAAGGATATTTCTTTCAAATAACTTTTAAATATATATATATATATTTCAATCGCATGAGTCATAGTAAGCTCAAGTCCTAGTTTTTGAATCTTTCCTTGATACCACATGTAAAACCTCAATTAATTCTAACCAAAACACCACTATTTTTTTGTTTCTTGCATGTTTAAGTATTCATTCTCAAGTATACTCAGGAACTTCTATCCATACGAGATAGGTATACCATTTGTTCATACAGAATACGAATTCACTTCATCATTCATATGGAATAGGAATACAGCTATAATATAATTAGAATAGGCATCCACCTAAATGAGGTAGGAATCTATCATATGATAGGTATGTGCTCTAGCCAGAGTCTTAGACTCATCGGGATCATCTGGATCTTGACTCACTTCCCTAATGACCACACTTTCTACTAAAAGTGTATTGAGTTCGTCATTCTTAGGGGTATGTAACTTGTAATTCTAAGCTTGAAACCAACCTCAGAATTGGGCCTACTTGACCATTGTTTGTTTACCTAACATCATTCATCTAACCTATTTCTTATTGATATTCATCACCCTTGACCTGTTTAAATGATTTCATAATTAGCATACGTTGACAACAAAAATAACTTCAAAATCAAATTTACATTGCACCTTAGAAAATCCTACTTTGGTTTTCTAGATTGACACTAGCAGATTTGATTCATTTCATTTTTATCTTGTTAGTTTATCGTTCCAAAGGGGATTTCCCTCCATTTGTATTTAATTAACCAATGTCCCTTATTTCTCCCCAGTGATTTATAGGGACAATACCACAAACACCCTTACTGCAGCTATGTTAGGCTATAGATGTAGTAGCTCAAGCGTGATGGCATTACCTATAAATGTGAGCTAGAGGCACCGTTAATACCGAACGTTGCTGGTTTTGTTTGCTCTCTTTGATTAGTTTTCAAAGATACGTCTATCACAAATAATATTCATAAGAGACAAGCTCATAAGAATCTAAAATTCATAATGCATTATAATTTTATTAAAGATTATTACCCAAGATAATTTAGTAAATAAGCATTGTTCAATTATAAGTTCCTAAGTACAATTGAATAAATTGATAACTAGACAATATCCATTCATAGAAGTATTACCCTACAACATATTAAAATGATTTTTTAGGATTAGCTACACACATTATTCTTCCTTTCCTTTGGTGGTTTCTTTCTTCTTATCAAGAACATGACTTAAGGAATACTTTTTGAGAAACTTAATAATCTAGATTACATTGTGAATTCATATGTGTCAAAATTTAAAACGTTAGGCACAATAGGATTCCTAATAACATGTTACATGTCTAGGGTATTCATCCATATTCAATAAAAATTGAAACTATATGCTATTTAGCCAATTCCTAACATTACCATATTAATCTAATTCCATTATATTTGTAAATATCACATTAATCTAGTTTCATAACTTATTACAAGTACCAATGCACGACATCATATGATTAGAGCTATAATATCTTATTTATTCACTAGGAGAAATGATTACCATAAATTTAATGAAATTTCCTACCAAATATATAATGAACTAAATCTTAACATGATTTAAATAATGCGTTTACATAAACTTTATGGACCACTCCAAATGTACATTTTTCCTTAGAGTAATTTTGACAATTCGTGGAGTTATTAGATTTATATAGATGACTATATATGAAATATTCATCCTAAGACTCAATCTTGAGGATATGTTGTAGAATAATGAATTTTGGATAAACATGTATTGGAATTCGAAATTGAGATTTTATTCATATACTTATGACATTTTTAAGAGGTTTGGAATAATTATCAATTATTATTTTCACATAGCATTTAACTAGTTATTTTCACTCTTGAAGACAAGACTTGAATTACTAATCCTTTTAACATGAAATACAATTATTCATCCTAACATTTTTGGAATAAATTGACATCTTAATCATAATGTTTTGATTATTAATGTAAATATTTCAATAAGGGTTTTCCCTTAAAATCTAAATATTAATAAATTTCCCCACTATTCTAAATATAGAAAGTGATTCATCAAAAAGGCGAGTGGAAATTATCTCTAAATGAATCGAGTGCTATAGCAAATGGAACTTATCTATTATTTTGTATTTGCTGGAAATGTTGATATGAGTTAAAACTAAATGTATAAATTTGAAAATTCCATATACAACTCCACATAATCATAAATAACTTATTAGTACTCGTTCATGAGTCAATGAATCAACATTTAATCATTTAACACATTAAATTATAAAACAACAAATATGGTACCTAAATATATTGATTTATTTCAACAAACACACTAATTATATCAGCCAAACCTACACAAAATTATCCAAAACAGATTTGCATGTTTGTGCCTAAAGATATTTATTTAATTTGCAGAAATTTTTTCAAAATAAATACATCAACAAGTATGGTGTTATTGTAAGAAGATGTCAGCTAAACTTTTAAGTAGTATAATGGCTAGAAACATGATTTATGGCAGCCCCAAATGAGATCCTAGAAAGATCAGATGATATAGTGTTTATTGTAATTTGCACAACACATAATCGAGAGAAATAAAATAAAATTTATTTTTAGAAATGGTTTCAAGTAAGATTGAATATAAGTCTGAAATATTTTGCAATATGTAATCCTTAGAGATTTGGTGTGCAACAAATGGAAGGTGGTTTTATCGGTTAGTTAATTCTTCCTAATTCCCATGGGAATGAGATGACTAGTGGATGGAAAATGACATTTTTATTGTTGTAACTGAAATGTGGTAAATATGCATTGTGATTTAATTTTTACATGACACTGCCAGCATAAGAGTATGAGAGCATTTTCAATTTTACTAATCCATTTTTTTTTACATTATTAGGAAATGGTCAATTCTATGTCTCAAATACGAACAATTTAATGAGCTCTACTATGTATGATCTAATATATACAAGCTACAAACACAAATTGGCCAATCAATCAAAAGGTTTATGATTTTGTGTAAAATCATTATTTAGTTTTGCATAGAGATTATTAACATTTAGAAATAATAAGTATTGTAACTAAGTTTCATGGAATGCTCAGTAACCTACCTACTATGCTAAATCCTTGGTTGAGATCTGAGGTGAAAGAAATGCCCAATCAACACATATCCTCTCTGCACAATCATCAACACACACTCCTTTGGGATCTCTCAAGGCACAAATGCCTACTCATTGGTCTAAAGGAAGAGCACAAGATGTACAAACCAAAAAAAAAGAGATAGAACATGAAATTAGAGCATACCCAAACACAGGCCGGATCCTTCAATTTATAGATAAAGATGTAATAAATTCTTTTCCACTATAGTGTGTGAGTTAGATTTGGAATTTATTTTAGGCAGTTGAGTTAAAATCACTTGAGTAATATGGAGGTTAACAAAAGTTGATTTTGGGTGGCTATGGATGGCGCGATGTGACCTTGCCAATGGATCTATGTTGACAGAAATTTAATTCACATGTCCACGCATTTAATCCCAAAGCTGGTGAAAGATCTTTATCAGACTTCTTTCCTGTCAATAATTAATGGTTGGATCCATCTCGCAGAGATTTTAGGAAATGTGGAGATAATGCCATTTCATGAATATCAAAATGTGATACTGTATTTACCTTAAGTATTAAAGTTTACCAAAATGTGCAGTTGGGAGGAGAGGGGTTGTGACAGAGATTATTTTCAATCTCCATCTACCTTTTATGTTCCCTTCGATAACCTTACACATGTGGATGGTACTAAAAAAATTAAATATCCACCCCTCCTCTTTATTCTCTTTCTACATATTTTCATACTCATATAATTGATCTAAGTAGATCATAGAATTAGTTGCGTAGTCATTTGAACTATCAAGTAATAAAGACATGCATCAATATTCCACTAGCTTCTATTACTTCTACATAGCCTATTGGCACGTATCTAAATGTATTAAATGATTATTTTCATTATGATAATTCATGTTTATTTGATATAGTACATTATGATGCTTACTTAATAGATATCTCGTGTATGTATTTTTGTGCAATGATCACCCATTTGGTTGTATTGGGATGACTCCGATGTGGACTATATATATTCATGAGATTGATTGTATGCTAATATAAAATTTGTCATTTTTCCTTATTTGTGGTCATTTATGCATTGGTATGTTACTTTGAGATGAGAGGATGGATTATGTTGAGCACCTAGATAGTTAGTTATGGGGACTTGTGCATGTTTTTTTATCATTATTTCCAGAGAGCTTGGTATCATGGTTTATTGGGAGCTTTGGTAGTGATGTGGATTCATCTCTTAGTGATGAACTTTTGCAATGGTTTCTAGTGTCATGGAGGAGATTGTGGATCTTATTACTGGAACAAGTTTTCTTTAAAAAATAGTTTCATTGTTAGGAGGTGGTTATCTTCATATGAGTGGAGAAGGTTACATCTTGGTTAGCCATGAAGGGCTCTTAGATTTTTTTGGTTGAGGTGTCAAGATTATTACTTATGAATTTTGATAGGTGATCCTTGGTTGAGAGGACCAATTTGGTGTTGTGTATTAAATTATTGGAATGGTATTGTTAGACCGTGATTCCATGATTGAGTTCTTTATTCCATGGTTGGAGCTTTGACAATAGTATAGTTAGCTTTCTTTGTATTTGGTACATTGGTCATGTTCTTGAGAGCTTCATGGGAGTTCAATGATGCATTTGGACTTTAGCATGAATTGAACAATTATAGTTGCTCATTGATACTTGGAGACTTGGGTGAGGTAGTTGTTGAGATGGTTACTCTTTGGAGGTTTCAACAAGAAGAACGATTAGCCTTCACCTATAAATGGATGCAAGTTCATGATGGATTTGAGAGGAAGTTGTTTTTTGGAGGAGCATTCTCATCCCAATTCTTTGTCTACTCAGTAGATAATCATTTGTGAGGTTATCCCATTCTATTTTTCTAATAAATTATGTTTTATTATTTTCCTTCTCACGTAGATGGATGTTGATTTATGGTTTCTATTTATGGAGGGTTCACTTGAGGAGTTTTTGACATGTTTATCTCCTTTTAAATATGATTTTTCTTATTATCTCATTAATTGATGATGAGTTTAGGAGATGTATTGGGCTCATTCCTAGTTTTGGGAACCAATGTGAGTTTGATCTTCCTTGGAGACGCTTACATACATGTTTGTGATATGAAATATATATGTTTTATTTTTGCATAATGAGATTGAACATTTGGGTGTTGGTAAGGATTTTCATTTGGAATTATGAAGGAGATCTTACTTGACACAACTTAGCACTTTGAGGTGTCTGTAGGAGGACATGTTATGGATATGATATTTATGTTTTCTCTAATTTTTCTATGGATACTTGGGTATGTGCAGGATCATCATGGAAAAAATAGACTCTTAAGTGGTGAAAAATTTAGAAAAATCAGAGTTAGGAAACTTGATGTAAAAATTTGAATAAGTTATCTATATTATTTCAAAAATATGTAAGAATAGAATTTGTAGAAGATTGAATGTAGTTTCTACTAGGTTTATGGTACATGTTGGAGGATGAGAGGATTTATTGATTGATATGTTGAACACCTTGGATGTTATTGTAGGTATCTTGTTAGAATATGAGAGCATGTTGGAGAGTCATATGGTTTCATGGATGGCTATGATAATTCTTTTCTTTGATTATCCCTTTGAAATTAAAATATCATGTATTTCTATTGACTCTTGAAAGGAGTTTGAAAAGTTGGAGAATGTTGGTGTATATGTCTAAAAATGGTCAGGAATAATCAAGCTTGTTAATTAATTAAATATAAATTATTTAATTAATCTTCTAAAGTCATCTACATATAAATAAATTTAATTATTTATTTATATTGTTCACTTTTATAAATTCTTCTACCTTAGTTAAATAAATAACTTTATTTAATTATTACCATCTTCCATATTCCTCTTAATTAAATTAATTAAATTTTATAATTTATTTATATTAATTATCATGTTATTCTAAATTTGAATATTTGAATTTAAATAATGGAATATTCCTCCAAACACCCGCTTCATCTCATAGTTAAATTAAATATTATAAATATTTAATTTAATATCTTTTCTCACTCCACACATAATTAAATATTTTAAATATTTAATTACCTTCTAAATCCATCTCTCACACATAATTAAATATTACTTATTTAATTATGTAAACTTCTATATTCATCCTCATATAATTAAATAAGTTTATTTATTTAATTATGAAATTCATTCTCAACTCATTCTTCAAATGGCAACCTTCCTTCGGATCTAACTGAGAAAATTTGTGAAGGAAACATTCTATTTCTCTCTCACCTTTCAAAAATCTCTCACCATTCATCCCAACTAGCTTGATCTGAACCATTGATCACAACAGCCAATTAGGTTTTTTCAAAAACTCTTTAAATACATGTGCAAATCCAAGCATTGGTTACGAACACACACAAACAAATAGATATACACAATTACTCTTACACATTTGCATCTTTAGCATTTCAGCAATATTCATATCTTGGAAATAATAATCTTATCATAGCATAGCATAATCTTGCATTTTAACATCGTATGCATTTTAGTTTAAATCTCATTCTCCAGTAGTCCAATTTGTTAAGCTTGGCACACGAAATCTGAGACCAACTTGAATCAACGAAATGCTGGAGATAGAAAGCAATAGAATGATTTCGAAGAAGCTACCGTAAAGAGTTTGTTTAATTTTCTTTTAGTTTCTTTGATATAATATTTTATTGAATGTGTTTTGAATCCTTTATAATAGGTATATTTTCATACACACATAAAATGGCACCCATCATGGGGCCTATTCCTTGATTTTGACATTTTTCTATAGGACATTCTTAAAGGTTTTCGTGTTCTGCATTTTGGCTTTCGGAAAAATTCGACGTTTTAGCACATCCGACACCTTTCTGCACTGCATATGGGAATTTAATTTTTCTATTTTGCATGAAATTTCAGCACATCTGCGGACTGTTTTAGTGCTTTTGAGGGTTAATTTAGCACATCTGAGGGATAGAATAGCACATATAGTCTCAATACATTTAGAGTTAAATCCACACTTAAATAAAGTGGCGCATTTAAGGACTATTTTAGCGCATATAGGGTCTATTTCTGTGCATTTAAGGTAGATTGTAGAGCATCCATGCTGCATTATTTATAGATTTAAATTTGCATTTAATTAAAGTAGCGCATTTAATAACTGTTTTAGCGCATTTAAGATTTTTCTGTAGCACATTTAGGGTCTGTTTCTACGCATCTGAGGTCTATTTTTGTGCATTTAAGGTCTGTTTCTATGCATATACTGTTGTTTTAGCACATCTGGGTTGTAACACAAAAATAGGATTCTGAGTCTGACGCATTCTGTAGACAAAATCTTTTCTGGTTTAAAATGAATCAATCTAGGATAGTCACCACACTTTGATCATCCAATTAAAATGAACCCCATGCCTGTTGTGAAGCAATATCTTCACTTAGCATAAATCATTGTGATTTGGTGTATTAAAATGAATCTGTTTACTCTACTTGATTGTGCTTGAAAGTGGTAGGTGACTATGCTCTCACCCTGTGCAAACTAGGTTATCAGAAAGCCAGATCCGCTTCATCCCTGTGTAACCCCTATGCAATAACCGAAGTATCCTCTCCCCTTGTGCAGTAATGCGATCCTGGGTGTAAGAGAAATTATTATTGCCTATAGAAATTGGGCCTTCCTAGGGATTTCATCACCTCAATGCGACTCAAACTAGAAATGGACCTAAAGCCAAGCTACCCCCGACCGGTATACAAATTTGAATCTTAAGGGAAAACCTAAGATTACGAGTGCGAATGTGTCATACGAATAGAGTAGTACTCCCATAAACCCTGTTGAGCTTAACCTCTTTAGGCTGGAGTGCCATCTAATTGGTGATTAATCTCTTGCCCCATGTATGGCCACTCGAACAGGGGTCTTGAATTAAACACCATTGTTTAGTAAACCAAAAACCTTCTATTTGCTAGTGCAGCACAGGTCGGTGTGAAGGCATCCACACTTTCGCAGTCTGTAGTAGAGGTGATCAGTCTCCCATGGGAGTTTCATGGGGATTGGAAGCTTGGTTGGCCTGAGAAGAGAGTGCACTATAAGGGGGAGTTCGTTCAACCAAGCTTTTGAATTCACATGCTATCGATATGCGGTTGGGGAAACTTGCGTGGAATCTAGCAGATATTGTCCTCACTTTACCATAGGATGCACTTGCTTTATCTATGTTTGGTTACATTCCATTTAATTCAGAGTGCTTGCTATGTTTTCATTCACATTAATTCAGATAAAAGATCATCGGAAATGAACATGAAAAACAACAACTGAAATCATTTACACACCTGACTTTCTAACATATTTGGTATAGTAAAATTATGATAGCTCTCCCATGCTTAGAGAGTGGAAATCAAAAAAAATTTGTCAAGAAATCAGTTTCCAATAGGATCAAGAAACCCAAGAAACATTTAGGGTACAAGAAAACATTGCAAAGAAGGAATTTTTTGTACAAAAGTCAACACGTCTTGCTTCATTACTGTGGATTTCTTCATAGATACCAAGATGTTGTTAGGGGATTCACTGACGAGTATGCTATAGATCCTTTGGATGCTTGAGCTTATTATCAGAGATTAGCTCTATCTCAATGGTAGGATATTAACCAACCTCTTGAGTTTGATAATATACCACAACCTTCTATTGAATATCCATCCCATCCCAGTCAAATCCTTCAGTGATCTTGAAATTTTTCTTTGAAAAAAAAGATCAAATCTTAAGAGTGCACCTTTCAAACAAATTTTTGGTTATTGATTCAACTTCCCCAACATGATTTTGACATCCTTCATCATTGGAAGACACAATAAAAAATTATGAACATCTTTGATCATATCATAGGATTCACATCTTATCAGATCAAGATATCCTCATTATTGAGCTTATCAGAATGGTTTTGAAAAATTCTTCAAAATCATATGCCTATCTCTACAAGATCTCAATACAATAAATTGAAGGACAAAATTCAACAAGAAGGTCATACCCAAAACACTCAAGAAGAAGGTGAAAGAAATAATCCTCTTTATAGTATAAGTCTTAATCCACTTTTCAACAACGACATGGATAACAGAGAGGAAAATCCATTCCACAACTACAGAGACATGAGAAAAACCCATGTAGATAGTGATGATGAGTGAGACGAAGAACATATTAGAGAGGCTGACGAAGATCCCAAATTTCACAAAGCCATAGAAAAGATCTTGCAACGCGATAAAGAAAAGTATTACCTCTATCTAGCTGACCAAGGAGCTAAATTGTCTCATGACTTTGATACTGATAATTTGAAGAACAAACCTGAAGAAGCACCCCTATCTGATCTTAGTGCTTTGACTCAACAAATTAAGGCACTTCAAGGATAAGTTAAAGAGTTACAAGGGGGGACCACAACAAATAAATATACTCTTGAGGATATTTGTCCTTATCCTTTCGATCGAAGTCTCAACATGATTCCATTTCCTAAACATTTTGAAATTCCAAAATTTGATCGTTATAATGGGAAATCGGATCCAATCGATCATGTTAGAGACTTCTGAAACATGACTTTAGAGTTCACTCATGAGGACACTTGATGTGTTTGTTTCCTAGAAGTCTTGGAGCTCACTCTATGGAATGGCTATCAAAAATCACACTTCCTGTCAAGACATTTGAGGAATTAATCAATTTGTTTATATTACAATATTCCTACAACATCCAACACCAAATTACTATGATAGATCTCTGCAAAGTTGCGCAAAAACCTGGTGAACCTTTTATTACTTTTCTTCAGAGATGGAGAAGAATGTTCACTAGATATCCACGTCCTGATCCTGAAAAGGAAAAGATGGTCACCTTCATCAACAACTTGAATTCAGAAATGAGCTATCGTTTGAATTTACATTGTCCTCTCTCTTTTGAGAAATTAAGTGAAGATGCTATAACCATTGAAAGTGCTTTGGTCAAAAGAGGAATAATAAAACTTGACAAGGATAATCCTAGCTCATTCAATCACCATAACAATCAGGACAAGTCTAAATTTTGGACTCACAACAAGAATGTAGTGAATGATGGTGTTGTTGATGCGAATCATGTCTCGACTAAGCCATTTTTTCTTAGTACTCCAAGTGCTCCTCGCAACAACAATTATAACAATGTCAACTCGGTCACAAATCAAGGAAACAATCCTCCTCCTTCGAGGAACAATGTGAATCAACATTCTACTCCCAATTGAGGGACTGCCAACAATCAAGGTTACCAAGGAACCACTAACAATAGAAATTCCTTAGGGAATACCTTGAATAGAAATCCACAATGATTTCCATTCTTCTCTAGCAGAAGAACTTTTACTTCACTAGGTCAATCTCTAGAATCTTCCCTTAAAGAGTTGATGGCAAAGAACATTATCAACCTATCACCTCAATGGAATCTTGAACCTAGTGTGAAGCATCCATCATGGAATGACACATACTATTGTGAGTATCATCAGTGCAAGGGCCATCGCACAAATAATTGTCAAGCCTTGAAAAATGTGATCCAAGATTTGATAGAAAATGACACCATAAAAGTAGGACACCAGCAATCGAACGAAGATCACCAAGCATTTTGTAATCCTTTACCCAATTATCAAAAGGGTGAGTCTTTTGTAAAAAGTGTAAATCATATTGATGATCCGATAATCAATCATATCTACACTAACAATGAATGGGTCAATGCTATTAAAGTCAAAGAGAAGGTAGAAAATAGAGAAGTCAATGTAACAACAAGGGCACAAGCTAAAGTTTTCTTAAAGGGAGCCTCTTCAAAATCCACTGGGCCTCCACCTCAACATCAATATGACTTAGTCAACCAACTTCGGAAAACTCCTGCTCAGATTTCTATCTTAGAACTCTTGAAGATTTCCCCAGCACACAAGGAAATTCTAGAAAAGGCCCTTGTTGAAACAAATGTATCCACTGATCTGGATGTGGATCAATTTCAAGCCATGGTAGGACACTTGTCCTCACCCACATGCCTTTCATTTTTTGAAAAAGATGATGTTTCCATAACTCATGCTCACAATTCATCATTATACTTAGAGGTCATGGTTCACAAGTTTCGTGTCAGACGAGTTCTAATAGATGGAGGTGTTGGGTTGAACATATGTACCATGAAGAACTTAGTTCAAGCTTTAGGATTTTCTGACTCCATTGATCCTAGAAGAAAGATTACTATTAAAGCCTATGATGATGAGGAAAGAGCGTCCAAGGGTTTAATCACGCTACTAATTAGAGTGGGACCTATTATCAAAAATACTTTCTGTCAAGTATTAGATCATGATCTTGCATACAACATCTTGTTGGGTCATCCTTGGGTCCACGAAATGCAAGTTGTCCCATCCACATATCATCAATGTCTTAAGTTTCCTTATGATGGGAAGGAAATCATGATACCAGCTGATAAATCAAAGGTCCAAACTTGTGCCAATATCAAAGCTAGCCAAGATACTTTGGTTCCTAACAATCGAGAAGCTCATGCTAGTAATTCTCTCAAGATTGATACAAAAATCAATCAGTTAACCAATATTTTTGACAAGAAATTGAAATTCAAGGACCATGGAGTCGGGGAGTACTCTCTCTATTTGGCTAATTTACCTACATCACCTTGGTCACAGGGACAACCTTCTATCACACAACATCAAATATCAGCAGTGTCAACATCAACACAACCACCAACAGAGCCAAGCACAAAGTTTAATGGATGATTCATCAAAGAAAAATTCCCCATGGAAGATCCCGAGGATAGAGAAATTCTAAACTAGCTCTATAAAGATGAAGATGAAACATTTTTTAATGTCAAATTACCAATAGATATATATGGAAAAGAATATTCAATCATTCAGAAGATGGGCTATGATAAGGGTCCTATCGGAAAAAGGAAAGAAGGAGTAGTTGAGCCTATTCACCTTTGAGGACTTGCTGCAAAAGAGAAAACTAGATTAGGCTATGATGCTAACTCAAAAGAAGGAACATCTAAACAACTGCATGGTACTATCTTCACATTACAAGAAGGTTCAAATTCAAGAGAAGCATGTTTGGCAACAATTCAAAATTATGTGGATAATCACTCTGACACAGACTTTGCTAAATATGAATGGGACACCATTTACAATGATGAGTTTTGGAGGGACAAAGAGGTTGATGTAATACACCAGTATGCCCAATTCTAATCGAAGGTCAAGGTTCAAGGACCCAAACACAAGAATATAAACTATAAGGTGACTATGATTCTAGTGATACTGAGTCAGATTTAAATGAACAAGATTATCATGAGAACAATATCATTGATCCACCTCATACCTCAGATCCTATGGTCAACTCCATTATGACCATAACCATTGTTGATTTCATGCAACCCGATGACCTATTATCTTTGATCCATCCTGATCTCATTGATTGGGATTCATATGAACCTATCGATATACCTATGTTCCCAAGTGATGAATCTATCGTCAACTTCCTTTCCACAGATGACACAAATGATTGTTCCACTAGGGATTCTTGACATAGAGTCTTTGATCAGGGGAGTGTCAATTCTCCTAGCTACAAAAATAAAAATAAAAAAGAAATATCTAATGGTGAAAACCAAAATCTGGCTGTGTTAGATCAAGCAAAAGATAAAATAAAGTGTGTATCAGATGGTGAAAACCTTTTTAAGGTACCAGATGATGGGAATATTGACACTCTCTCGGAGCACTACCATGAGCAATCACCTATCTTGATTGAGCCTACAAATTCTGTCAATCTTGAAACTTCAGACAAACCAAGGATTTTATAGTTAGTTGCATCAATGACAAAGAAACAAGTACCAGAGTTCATGGAGTTTCTAAGAGCACATCAAGTCAACTTTGCTTGGTCTTACACGGACATTCTAGGTCTTGATCCTAATCTCATCATGCATCACTTGTCTATCAAACCAAGGGCTACGCCTATGAAACAAAAACTCAGAAAGATGCACCCCCATGTTGCATTATTGGTTAAGGAAGAACTAAGAAAACTCCTTGATGTGGGTTTCATAAGATCAATTGACTACGTGGAATGGATCTCCAACATTGTTCCTATATCCAAGCCAGATAAAAGTGTTAGAGTGTGCACAGATTTTAGTGATCTTAATAAAGCATGTCCTAAGGATGACTTCCCACTTCCAAACATCGACAATATAGTTGATCTGACAGCTGGCCATGCCATGTATTCATTAATGGATGGTTTTTCTAGTTACAACCAAATCAAGATTGCACCCGAAGACCAAGAGAAAATAGCTTTCACATGTCCATGGGGAACTTACTGTTGGAACATCATGCTTTTTAGTCTAAAGAATGTTGGGGCTACTTACCAAAGAGCCATGACTACGATATTTCATGACATGATGCACACATTCATGGAAGATTATGTAGATGACATATTGGAAAAGTCATACACCAGAGAAGGACATCTAGAAATATTGTCCAAAATATTTACAAGATTGGAGAAATTCAAAGTTTTCCTGAACCCTAAGAAATGTGTTTTTGGGGTCACATCTGGAAAACTCTTGGGGTACATTGTTTTAGAAAAGGGAATTTAAGTAGATCCTGCTAAAGTACAGGTGATTATGGAAATGCCTCCCCCAAGAAACATCAGTCAATTGAGATCATTGCAAGGACAACTTCAATCTATACGAAGGTTCATTGCACAACTGGCCGAAAAAAGTCTTCCTTTCACACATCTACTACATAAGAATGTTCCTTTACAGTGGGATGACAAGTGTGAATTATCTTTTCAACAAATCAAATAGTACTTAATGACTCCACCAGTTCTAGTACCACCAAATCCAGACAAACCATTGATCTTGTATATTGCCGCAATAGAGACATCTTTGGGGGCACTGCTCACGCAAGAAGACTCTACAGGAAAGGAACTTGCAATCTATTATATCAGCCGCACATTGAAAGGGAATGAACTCAACTACACTTCCATTGAGAAGGCTTTCCTAGCAGTGGTCTTTGCTTCACATAAATTTTGGAATTATATGTTAACTCATACAATCAATCTTGTTTCAAAGATTGATCCACTCAAGTATCTGTTAAGTAAAGCATCATTGACAGGAAGGTTAGCAAAATGGGTAATGATTCTGAGTGAGTTTGATATCCATTATGTTGATTGTAAGGCAATCAAAGGACAAGTTATCACTGATCAACTAGTTGAAGCACCACTGCAAGCAGATCATCCCCTACACATTGAATTTCCAGATGTTGATGTCTTTACTACAGAATCCAAAAAACCATGGTCCTTATATTTTGATGGTTCTTTTACTCAACATGGATCGGGGGCAAGCATACTCTTCGTCACCCCCCAAGGACACACCATTCCTCGATCATTTAGGCTGATGTTTCCATGCACTAACAATATAGCCGAATATGAAGCATTAATCACTGGACTTAAAATAGCACTGGAATGGAGGATTACAGAGCTACAAGTGTATGGTGACTCACAGTTAGTCATTAATCAAATCAATGATGATTATCAGACCAAAGATGAAAAATTGTTGCCATATAAAAAGATGGTTGACAACTTCAAGAAGCACTTTGTGGACATCAAATTCACACAAATTCCAAGGCTTGATAACAAAGCAGCTGATGCCATGGCTATGATCATATCATTGTTACAACTCCTAGAAAATCAGGCTCGCTATGAATTTCTGGTGGAACAATCATTTGCACCTACCTATGACACACCTGAAAGCCAAGTCATTTGCCACTTGGTGGGATCCGATTCACCTTGGTATGGGAAGATTTATGCCTACCTAAAAGATGAAATTTTACCACCTGATTTATCCCGTAACCAAAAACAAAATTTTATCCGCGAATCCTCTCGCTACACTCTTATCACCGACACCCTTTATCATCATGGTCTTGATGGTACTTTACTTCGATGTCTTGAATGTGATGAATTTGACAAAGCTTTACAAGAAGTTCACGGTGGAATTTGTGGTACTCATTCGAGTGGATTGACCTTAGCCAAGAAATTGATTAGAATGGGTTACTACTGGCCTACAATGGAGAGAGAATCATTCACTTTTGTGAAAACATGCTCAAAATTCCAGAATGGGAATCTCATTCATGCTCCTCCACAGGAACTGCAACCATTTACGCTAACCCAACCATTCTCCCAATGGGGGTTAGATCTAGTAGGCAAGATTCACCCCTCATCATCGAATGGGCATACGTTCATCATCACAGCCACAGAGTATTTTACCAAGTGGATTGAGGTAGTACCTCTTAATAAAGTTATCAGCAAACAGATATCATCGTTCATACCCAACTATATTATTTGTCGGTATGGCATTCCCAATTTCATTATTATAGATAATGGACGACCTTTCAAGAATCAGGATGTTGATGAACTTTGTGAGAGATTTCATATCTAACACAGATATTCAACACCTTACTATCCACAAGGGAATGGCCAAGCAGAGGCCTCAAATAAGACTATACTAAAATTTTTAAAGAAGACTGTGAATGATTCAGGGAAAGATTTGCATGTTCAACTCAATCCCGCCTTATGGACCTATAGAACTAGTGTCCGTATGCCAATAGGATCAACACCATTTTCTCTTGTCTATGGAGTAGAGGTTATACTTCCTCTAGAAGTTGAGATTCCCTCACTCAGAGTCTCACTAAAAGGTCTCACAACAGATGATGAATACAAAGTGTCCCGATTCCAAGAACTGGAACTCCTAGATGAAAAGAGACAAAGAGCAGCTGACCATTTGAAAGCATACCAACAGATGATGTCTCATAGCTATAATCACAAAGTAAAGCCATGTACCTTTTAGGTGGGTGATCTAGTTTTGAAAGAAAATCCATGAAATTAGCAAGACAAAGAAAAGAAAGGAAAGTTTGAACCAAATTGGCTAGGTCCTTATGTGGTTATCGCAGTCTACAGTTCAGGAGCCTACAAACTATCAATGCCAGAAGGGGACCTATTTGAAGAACCCATCAACAACATGCACCTAAAGAAATATTATGTTTAAGTCAGCTATCATCATCCATAAATGTCTTGAAGAAGTCCCAAAAACAACAGAAAATGTTCTGAAGAAATACAAAAAATTAGAAAAAGTCCTGAAGAAATCCAAAAACAATAGAAAAAGTCTTGAAAAATGGTTACCCTGGTGAAAGCCTGGCAAACAGGCATCTTGGTAGCGCGAAAAAAAAAAAAATTGTCATAGGGTGAAAACCTGGCGACAGGCAATCTATTGAAAAGAAAAATGCAATAAAAAAAATAGTGAGAATCTGGCGAGCATACGCTATTTGTAGCTCTCCATCTATTAGTTCATGTTCTGTAGTTGGCTTCTCAGCCTTCATTTCATGCATCTTTCCATCATCTTAGGGCCATACCAGCATCATGCTATCATCATTTTCCTAGAATGATAATGTCTCACCATGGCTTGATTATTGTACATATTCATTTCAGCAAGTTGTGTCCATACTAGGGGAAAACGTTGACATACTAGGGGCAACCAACTTTCAGGTTTTACTGAAATAGATAGACAATGACATCAAATCCAATCATGGGAACAAACAACCAAATCGAATCTTATGAATAGTTATCCAATCATTGATCGATATCACAACAGTTTTCAAGAAAATACCATATCATGACTCATATCGGGATGATCTAAAATCTGAATAATGTTTGGAATAGCAGTATTATATTTTGAACAATGGTTGTTTCATTTTTGATATCATCTCTCTGGAGCACACTCAATGATGTACCAAATTAGAGTGGCGAGGAAAGAGAATGATTTTTCTTTATCTACTATCTTGAGGTTAACTATCCATCTGATTGCCAATATGTCGCGACACATGATTTCCAAAGCTTATCATTGACGATAGTTCCAAATTTGCATAAAAAAGTGATTAGTCTTTGTCTGTTTATGCAAGAAATGCTCAAGTAATCTTGGTTCAATTATACCTCGATGCTTGTGTTTCCTTGCTATATCAAAAATCATGAAAGTTGTACTCAGGTCATCATTGGTGCTAATTTACCCTCTGATGCTTGTACATACTTCCAACATTTTTAATGCTCTATGATGATTCAAGAAATCTAACAAGAGGCTCAATGAATGGTTCATTTCATTTAGTTGCATTTCATTTAAGATCATTGTATATATATCTGCATACTAGATTTGCATTAAAGTTTTTGAAAGGGCTAACCAAAAATATCAACGACTGCCATGTCTCTTTGGACTATTTGTGGAGGACATTCAAATATTTGTGACCTTCCATCTTCATTTCATCTAATTCATATCATTTTATCATCTTCATAATTCAATTCTTATCATTTCATTTATCATTTCATTTCATTATCACTTATCATTTCATTTCCTTTCATTATCACTTATCATTTCATTTCATTTCATTATCACTTATCATTTCATTTATCATTTCATTATCACTTATCATTTCATTTATCATTTAATTATCATTCCTTTCATTATCACTTATCATTTCATTTTTCATTTCATTATCACTTATCATTTCATTATCACTTATCATTTCATTTATCATTTCATTATCATTCCTTTCATTATCACTTATCATTTCATTATCACTTATCATTTCATTTATCATCTCATTAACATTTCATTTCATTTTTTCATTTCATTATCACTTATCATTTCATTATCACTTATCATTTCATTATCGTTCATTTCATTACCACTTATCATTTCATTATCACTTATCATTTCATTTATTATATCATTTCATTATTACTTGTCATTTCATTCATCATTTTAATTATTGCACATATCATTTCATTTCACTTATCATTCATCGTTTTCATTATTGTACATTTCATTTCATATCACTTATCATTTTCATACGTGTCATTATCATTGCATTTCATTTTATCATTTCACTTAATCATCATTACAAAACATTACATTTCATCACATATCATTTATCATCTTATCATACATCACATTATTATTAATCATCTCATTTCATATCATCCTATCATTTTCATATCATCTCATCTCGTTAATCATCCTATCATTTTCATATCAATTCATATTACCAATTCATAATGCATATCATAAACACACCATTCTTTTTCCATCATATTATCATTATTTACTTGCATTTGAAAATCTAAAAAAAAACACTCCATACATGCATTTTTATATATCATTTACCAAACAACATTTTTCATAAAACATATCAAAAATCCAATGACATATTTTCATAATCACATCGTAAGTCATTCACCTGCATAACATCATTAGTATGCATCATCAATCATTTTTCATCATCATTATAAACACATCAAATCATCATGCATATCTTGTTAGTCATCAAATCATTCAAATGCATATCAAAATCCATAACAAATAGAAATAAATGCATATCACATAATCAAAAATCATGATAGTCATCACATAATCAAAAATCATGATAGTCATCACATCATCAAAAATCATCGCCGCTGCATATCATCACTCATCATAAAGAAGGCAAATATCCAATGTCCAAAGAAACTGAAAAGTCTAAAGAGAGATACATCAGATACAATCAAAAATCACATATACATGCTCCAAAAATGATATACATGTATGGAATATATCTGCATCACATCACAAACTAGCTGGTCGATGCCCCTGATGGAGCTGGTCCAGAAGGAGGTGGCCTGCCATTGGTACCTGCATCTAGATCTTGTTGGGGTCCAGTAACCCCCATGCTCTGTGTGGTTGTCTACGACCTGCTCCTGGTCCTACTGTGAGATCGTGGGAATGGATCTTTGAGCTCAAGATGACACAACTCCTCATATCTAACATGGTAGTACTCTACCTCCCTCACCATCTCCATGCCCTCTACAATCGCCTCCCACAAGGATGCACTCTCTACAGTTCCCATGAGCCTCTGATTGACTCCCTCGGCCTCCACTGCCCTTTGTCTCAATGCATCCCTCTATGTGATCAACTGGGCTATCTATGGGTCTGGGGCAGGCTGAGATACCTATGTCAGTGTTGGAGCTTGAGCCTGAGCCTATGCATGTGCCAGCTATGATTGTAACTGATCTATCACACTATGTGCCTGACCTAACTGACCTTGAATAGTCTGCACCTGGGACTACAAAGTGGCTATCTGCGCTTGTTGTGAGGAGGAGGAAACCCTGATAACGGTCTGTGGTTTGCCACCTAATCTAGGCCTCTGTATAATCTAAGCACTGCCTAGGACATCTAATCTCTACCTCACTGCCCTCCCCTCCTCCCCTCCATCATCTCCCCCATCATCTCCATCATCTGAGCTATCCTCATCACTGACTCCCTCCTCCTCATCTCTATCCTCCTCCTCCTCATCCCTGTCCCCCTCCTCATCATCTCCACTCTCCTCCTCCTCCTCTCCTCCACCCATCACCTACTCTCTGCCCACCACCTCCCCCTGTCTCTCCACCCCTAGCTGATGTACTACTTCAACAGGCCCTGAATCATATAGAAATGTAAATAGTGGGAATCAATGTGTGTGGAAGTAAACTAAGTACTCATCTGACATCCCTGCATCTATCACCTCTGGCCTGTATGCCCATACCTCAGCCTGTAAGCTAGAATACTCTGTATATGCCACCTGATATGTAATACAACATCCCCATCTAGAATCATCCTTGCACCGCCCATAGTGAGCAACACCCTATGGCATCCCTTGTGTATACCCATACTACCTCTAAACTTGCAAGGCCAAAAATCTCTCAATAATATATTGGGTCCACCCTATCAGATATCGGGGCATGTAGATGAATGGCATCTCTAAATGATCCATGTCCTAGGGGTCACAATCTATGTACGACCTCCATATCACTGAATCCACATCATCTAGCACGCGCCGCCAATACTCCAACTTGCCCAGCATGGGCTGGACAAGTGCACCTAAATACACATATACATATGGCCTACCTGGTGGCCTAGCCCTAGCACACTCTGGCCTCGTAATCGCAATATGCTCCTATGCCTAGATCTAGAGCAAAGTCACACCACTGGCCAAACTCGTCAATCCTCGGTAGACCACCTAATGTAAATCATGATGCAAATGAGCCAAAATGTAGCTCCCCCAGGTGTACCTCTACGATTGAGTCACCATCCACTCCAACATCCTCCCCCAACCAACTAAAAATCCCTTCGACCGATGGTCTGGTCCAAGGAAGCCTCCAATAAATGCACCCAACACAAAACTAAGGTTGGATATCTACTGAAATCTTCCCATGGCACCCAATATCTGACTATTTCCATATCACCGCAGATCCTCCATAGTGCCTCCATCCCTCCTATCTCCTTGTGGTCATAAACCACAAGGGCACCTACCACAGGGATCCCTAGAATCCTGTACACATCCTCGGGTGTCACAGTCATCTCACCAGTTGAAAAATGAAAGGTGTTATGATCGGAATGCCACCTGTCTTCCAATGCAGTCAACAGTCCCCTGTTGACTTGAATTCCTCATGGGATGGTCAATAGGGATCCCAGTCCACAGTCACCTATCCACTGTACCTCTGCTAGAGTCAACTCTCCTATCCGCTCCCAACATATTAGGAAACACTCTCTAATCTGGAGGTTGTCGAAAACCTCCTATTTTTTTGGTCATCACAAGGACAATTAATCAGACTCATACCAATGACTCATATCATGTGCTCTATCTATTAGTGACTCATATCAGTGACACATATCAAGTGACCCATATCAAGTGACTCATATCATGTGCTCTATCTATCAGTGACCCATATCAAGTGACCCATATCAAGTGACTCATGTCTTGTGCTCTATCTATCAGTGACCCATATCAAATGACCTATATCTGTGACCCATATCAAGTGACCCATATCCATGATCCATATCAAATGACCCATATCAAGTGACCCATATCAATGATCCATATCAGTGACCCATATCAAGTGACCCATATCAAGTGACCCATATCCATGACCCATATCAAGTGACCCATATTAGTGACCCATATCACACAATTAAATCATATTAGTAAAATTATTACTACATCTATCTATCTGAGTATCAAATCATGCTACTCTATCATCATGTTACTATTTGTTTTCTTTTTCAGGAAAGAAAATTTATCAACGATCAAATCATTTTCTTATTTGTACTTCAGTCATCAATGCAAATATGTTTGAAAACCATCATCTACTATTTGGTTTCTATCACAGGAAACAAATTTATCAGAAGTGATATCAAGCATATACTCTTTGTTTTTCCTAAGAAGCAAAGTTATCAGACAATTGGTCAATCAATCTACTCATTGTTTTTCATTTTTTGGGAAACAAAGTTATCAGTCATCAACTCTTTGTTTTCTATTCAGAGAAGCAAAGTTATCAGTTAATCATTAGGTTTTCTATCATTTCTATCCATATCAACATGATGGCAAACTAATTTTTCTATCTATTGACCAAGGAAGCAATGTAGACCATCATTTTTCATCACAATGGCATTCTGCCAAAAATTTCCCAGATGCACTAATATGCGCCTTAGATGTGCTAAAACTCATAAGCGCTATAGTTTACCTCAAAAGTGTTAAACATCCGTATGCACGTTTTTGTACCCTAAAAGCGCTAAAGTTTTCCCTATAAGCGCTAAAACCCTATATATGCTAAGATACCCCGCGGATGTGCTAATTCATACCCTAGATGTGCTAATCCCTAAATGTGTGATTATGTGCCCTAGATGTGCTAAAGTTTTCTAGCCAAACTTTTATCCTATAAGCGCTAATCTACACTTCATATGTGCTAGAAAACCTAAAATTTTCCCTACACCTATATGCTCTAAAGAACATCCTATATGCACTACGGAAATTTTCTTGAATGCGCTAAAATAGATAGTTGTATGCGCTAAAATAACATTTTAAAACCTAAATCCACGTGAAAAACATAAAAAAATTGATCAAAATCACAAAATATTGAATCATAAAGGATTTAATCGACTCACCAGTGCTCCATACGTGGCTGGTATCTGAAATCGACAGGCCCACTCAAATCTATGTGTGTGAAATGGGATCGGCATCTTGCTATATCACTGTCAGAGCATCCAAATCATTATAGTAAAAAGGTGAAAATAACTTCTACTTTTACCCCTTTTACCTTATATGGGTCAATTAAGGTGGGTTTTTTATGACATTTATTTTATTTTTTCACTAGGGGCATCTTTTACACCAATTATCAGGAGCTAAATCACCGAATCACCAGAAAAATATCCTCATCCAATCTAGTTTTGTCATCCTCTGTGATTTACCTCCCGAGGGGGCATCATCAACATCAGCATCAAAAACATATCAGGGGCAAAAAAATTATTTTCTTTGAAGCAATGCGTTTCACACATCACTTCAAAGAGGGGCAAAATGTATATGTCTAAAAATGGTTAGGAATAATCAAGCTTGTTAATTAATTAAATATAAATTATTTAATTAATCTTCTAAAGTAATCTACATATAAATAAATTTAATTATTTATTTATATTGTTCACTTTTATAAATTTTTCTACCTTAGTTAAATACATAACTTTATTTAATTATTACCATCTTCCATATTCCTCTTAATTAAATTAAATAAATTTTATAATTTATTTATATTAATTATCATGTTATTCTAAATTTGAATATTTGAATTCAAATAATGGAATATTCCTCCAAACAGCTGCTTCATCTCATAGTTAAATTAAATATTATAAATATTTAATTTAATATCTTTTCTCACTCCACACATAATTAAATATTACTTATTTAATTATGTAAACTTCTATATTCATCCTCACATATAATTAAATAAGTTTATTTATTTAATTATGAAATTCATTATCAACTCATTCTTCAAATGGCAACCTTCCTTTAGATCTAACTGAGAAAATTTGTGGAGGAAACCTTCTATTTCTCTCTCACCGTTCATCCCAACTAGCTTGATCTGAACCATTGATCACAATAGCCAATTAGGTTTTTCCAAAAACTTTTTAAACACATGTGCAAATCCAAGCATTGGTTACGAACACACATAGATGAACAGATATATGCAATTACTCTTATGCATTTGCATCTTTAGCATTTCAACAATATTCATATCTTGGCAATAATAATCTTATCATAACATAGCATAATCTTGCATTTTAGCATAGTATGCATTTTAGTTTAAATCTCATTTTCCAGTAGTCCATTTCGTTGAGCTTGGCACACGAAATCTGAGAGAAACTTGAATCAACAAAACGTTGGAGATAGAGAGCAATAGAACGATTTCAAAGAAGTTGTGGTAAAGAGTTTGTTTAATTTTCTTTCAATTTCTTCAATATAATGTTTTATTGAATGTGTTTTGAATCCTTTATAATAGGAATATTTTCAGACACACAGTTGGTAATTAAGGTGTATAACCCTTTGCAAGGGGTAAACCCACAAAACTAGTCTACAATTGGGTATGTGTAGGATCATCATGGAAAAAATAGGCCCTTAAGTGGCAAAAAATTCAGAAAAATTAGAATTAGACAACTTGACGTAAAAATTTGAATAATTTATCTATATTATTTGAAAAATATGTAAGATTAGAATGTATAGAAAATTGAATGTAGTTTCTAAACTACTAGGTTTATTTTAAAAAAAAATCTATTTGGAGAAAATTGAAAATTTCAATGTAAGTACTTAAATTTCAAGGAAAAAATAAGAAGTAGGTGTCCAAACCACCCTAACCACAATAAAATGATAATTATTTTTTATAAGATTTTAGATATAAGTAGAGGACTCATGTCCTAATGTGATGCATATTTTTTTGTAATTTTTTTCCAAGTAAATAATTAATTATGATTTTTTATTATAACTTTTAAAAAATTTAAAAACTTGTATGTCTGACCACCTTAACTTGGTCAAATATTCATGAAATTTAATATATATATTTTTAATCCTATAGTATGCGAAGCATGGAATGTGACACATGTTTTAGATTCAAAAAATGTGATATTGTTTGAAAGCTATAGATGTTTTTCAATCAAACTATCAATAAGGACTTTAGTCATAATTCAAATAGAAAATGAATAATAATTATTTATTAAATTCAAAGTAAAGCATAATTTATATTGGTGTAAATTTGATAATCTCCTTTAAAAACCCTTTTTGTTTCATCGATTTTGGGTAGAAAAAAAGTCATCAGCCACATACCTTACACATACCCATCATATTGCCACTTTTTGGCTCATCATGATCGTGCACATATCCAATTCTGTTGAGGAAGGAAAAAGGCATTTTCAGAGTTTGAATAATCATTGTGCAACACAATATATAATATTTTCTCAAAGGAAATAAATTTGAGGTTACAACCTATCATTCCAAGGATAATATCTCAAGAACATGGAGGCTTTGTCCTGGGGAAAGAAACATATGAAGGTGCAATCATGGCCCATGAAACTCTGCACTCAATAATAGTCAAGAAAATTCCCTCTATCATTGTCAAACTTGACATGATGAAGGAATATGATAAGGTTAATTAGAGTTTCTTGAGCAAATTTTTTGATTAAATTTGGTTTCTTAGCAAAATGGTGTTGATGGATGATTTCATATCTATCAGGAGCTAAATTTTTAGTTATTCTCAATGGTTCACCAACTGATTTTTTCAATGCCTCTCAAGGTGTTAGATAAGGTGACCCTTTGTCTCTCTTCCTATTTATCATCATGGAAGAGGCTTTAATAAAGTTTATCTTTGGCTTGCATTCTCTAGACATGTGGAAAGGAATCCACATAGAGAATTTAGATATAACAGTTACTCACTCTCTATTTGTAGATGCCACAAATTTATTTGGGGTTGCAATTGTAGATGAAGCTCATCAAATCAAGGATTTCTTAAATAAATATTCCTCAGCTTTAGGTCAATGGATTAATGCATCAAAATCTGAAGTTCATATTCTTACAACAAGTGAGAAAAATAAGAAAAAAAAATCTCAATATTCTAGGGTTTCAAAAAGAAACTTTTCCATGCTCATATTTAGGGATTCCTTCTTTCGTGGGCCCAAATAAAGCTACTTATTGGGTGAAGGTAATTGAAAGGATTAAATCTAGGATAGCAGTTTGGAAAGCTAGATGGCTTTCTTTAGTTGGTAGAGTTCTTTTAGTCAAAGTTGTGCTCTCTTCAATTCCAAATTATTATCTTGCAGTCCTAAAGGCTCTAAAATAAGTCATTTCTAAAATTGAAAGTTTCATCAAAAATTTCATATGGAAAAGAAATATGTATGACAGTAAGAAGGTACATTTAATATCACTTGAAGCCATGGCTTGAGGGAAAGCACAAGGCGGCATTGGTATTGCGAATCTCTCAAACCACAACAAAGCTTTTGGAGCAAAATTAGCTTGGAAAATGTATAAGAATTTGCAAGCTAAGTGGTGCCAAATAATGCAAGGAAAGTATCTAGATAACAATGATCCTGCACAGATTTTCATGATTGTTGACCCTCCAAAGGGGTCAGCCATTTGGAATTTCCTAGTCTCTTGCAGAATGTTAATATGTTCATGCATTTCTTGGGAAGTTAATAATGGACAAAGTGTGAACTTATGGAAGGATTCTTAGAATGGTAATCTTCCTCTACAAAGCATCCTACAACTTTTCGCAATAATGGAAATTTTAAGAAATATTGATTCTTGGGGAGACAACCTGCTAAATTATGTGCATTTGGTAGATCTTAACTCAGGTAAGGTAACTTGGAAGAGAATTTTGCATCCCTCATTATTAGCCCTTCATTGTAACACATTACAAGACATCTTGGAATCAAGAACAGTCTATCTTTCTTCCAAATTTGATAAATTATTGTGGGGCCCCTGTATAGAAGGAAATTATATAGTAAAGCAAGGTTGTAAAGCACTAAATCAAGAATCTGGGCAACTTCCTTCCCAAAGGGCCTTTTCCTTCTATTGGGATAATAAAATACTTCTCAAGGCAGGAAGTTTCACATGGTTATCATTGAAGAAACGTGTTTTAACTAGCGATCAATTAACCATGTTAAGAATAGCATATCCTTTCATGTGCCCCTTGTGCTCTAAGGAACTTGAGCATGTTGATCACTTATTTGTCAATTGTAAATTTTCACAACAATGTTGGGAATTCATTCTAGGTAAGCTCAACTTATACATGCCCCTTCCAAATTCTCTTTGGGATTTATTCCAATCCTGGCTATTGCTCTACAAATCCTCCTTTTTTACCTACATATGGAGAGTAGTTCCAACCATTTTTATATGGAATTTTTGGTGGGAAAGGAATCTAATAATATTCAGAAAAACATCACATTCTATAGGCGTTGTCAATATAAAGATTGAAAGTGCCATTTTTGAAGTTGTCAATCTAATACTAGAGAATTCAAAGATGCAAGTTACTCCTTTTCTAACTGGGACAATACCATTTTAAAAAGTGGAATTAGATAAATTTTTCATTCCCCAGTAGTTTTTTGTAAAAAAAGTTGGTGAAAATTGACAAAAAGAAGGTAAGGTGGAAAGCTCCTCAGAATGATTTTGTTAAGTTGAACTTTGATGGTGCATCAAAAGGAAATATAGGAGAGTCGGGGGTAGGGTTATGCATTCGTGATCCTCAAGGTAAAATTTTGGTTGTGTTCCAAATATCTTCATAGAAGATCAAATAACTTAGCTAAAGCTAAAGCTCTTTTACTGGGCTTGGAAATAGCCCTTGAGTTGGGTATCAAAAATCTTCATATTGAAGGTGACTCTCTACTAATAATTAATACGATCAAAACTAAGAGTATTCACAACTAGAGTACTAAGTACGTCCTCCAAAAAGCATGTGATCTCCTTCAAAAGTTCAAAAAGTATATAATAACTCATACTTTCAGAGAAGGAAATAATCTGGCGAACCTTTTAGCCAATATGGGTAGTACGAGGAAGGAAATACAAATTTCTTCTGATTTAACTTTGATTTCCAATTTCCCAAATATAGCACAAATGATTGAAGAAGACTCTTATCATCTTAAGTGAGCGATGCCAATCATACCGAGAAGCCTTGATCAACAGTTTCACACATGGAAGTTCTTTCGAATTTCGCAGAGAAAACTTACTGTGCTACTATTTTCATGCTAAAATTGGCACTTTTGTCATAATTACATAGTTTTTCTTGTCAAATGCAGATGGATTGGTACCTTGAGGATATCATCTTGTGTCCCAATATTCTGTTTGTGATCTCCAATGAATTGATGGGATAGGCCTCGCATGCAAATGACAAGTTACATTTATATCTTCCATTCATTAGTTAATTGTTGGTGGTTGTTTTCATTTAACTCCAGCACTTCCTTGATGAATGCTTGGCATATGATATTTTCCTATTTATTTTCCTATCCTTTGGAGATTGTTAGCTGAATGTTTGTTATATTTCTTGATGGTAACCTTTGGGTACCCACTCGTGTGTGGTGGTACTACATATTAATTTCTGTAGGAGAAATTTTCCTTTCGTATGATCATAAATATTTAAAAAGTTTTATCCCATTAATTCTTATGGCATACGAAATGGTTGCCATTATTTGCCCCAAAAATTGTGTGTGGGCTTATTTTTTCTCTTAAAAATGGTAATCTATCACTCCATTTAGCAATCTTTTTTAATACGCCTCTATGAATGAAAAAAATTGTATTATGTGACAAGAGAAGCTTTAGTGTAAGCCTGGCGCTCCAACCATGGAACTTGCGAATTAACTATCCCATTCAATATTGGGAGAGACCGTTTGAAGAGCGCCTTGCTTAGGCAGACTTGATCCTTATTTTTAGAACTGGAAGTATGCGTGAGGAAGATGCAATTCGTTTAGTGCTGGGTGTGGAAACAATTCGACCAAGAGCTTGATGGGTTTTATTTCCTTCCTAGGTGCTTTCTATTTTCTTGTCAAATACTATGGATTTGCTTCAATCTCTAAGGGAATTAGAACTAATTGTAGCTAAATTTGTAAACCCTCAATTCTGTGACAAGAATGAGTTGTTGCATCTTGTGAAAAAATATAATTTGTTCTCTAGGGAAGGATACATTGGAGGTTTATTTTTGCATGATTATATAAAAGAGAAAGCATGCTATGAAGAAATATTTGAGGCTATTCAATTGGGGCTTCAGTTTGGTAATGATTATGCCTTGTTATCTACTCTAAGCAAGAATGAAAAAATAATTTGTGTTTCTTTGGAGGCTGAAATCAAATAAATTTTTATGCTATCTCCTTCCTCTAGGATTATGCACCGAAAGAGCCCTTTTACCGACCCTCAATAGGGAAACAACCAATGATACTTCAATCTGTAGCTCTAGTGTGTAGAGAATTTGATGAGTTTGAAAATGTGAATTGTACCATTTCCTTGCATCAGTGTTCCAAGGTGGCCATTCGTTTGGAAGTAGTGGCCCAAATAGAAGAAGAAGCACCTTTTGTGGGCTACGATTTTTTTCGCAAAGGAGATGCCTCTCCCAACCATGCCCAAGATGCATAATGAAGAAGATGTTGCGCACGACCATAATTCAACTTGTGCAAAGTAAATGGAGGAATATAATAAGAAGATAATTTGTATTTTTGCATTTTGAGAGGCTTTGAATGTATAAGTTTAGATTTTATGCATCATTTTGCACCACTCATTTTGAGTTTTTAGAAAATTTAAGGTGGTGGCACTATAGCTAGTTTTGTAAAATCTGAATATCCTACACGTCGGATAATTTTGTACTCAATATATTTTTGAATGGGCTATAATCAGATATTTTCTTCCTGGTTATTTCCTACTGGTATGCCCTCTGAACTAGGTCTATGTACATACTTTATATTTATTAATATAATATTGTGGCATGTCAACTTTTGCTAAAAAAAAATTAGGGGGTTTGCTCAAACTTAGGTGTTCGAGTGAACATCTTTTAGGGTTTGCTCGAACCCTTAGTTTTCTTGAACCCTTGGACTTGGATTACCTTTTAATTAAAAAATGGGATTCAAGCGAATGGGGGTTCACTCAAGCCCATGAAGTAGGGGTTTTTTTTAAATAAAACATTTCACTGTGATTTCATTTCAACTGTCATTTTCACGAACAGTGTTCAATAGAAAACCTACATCCCATCCTCCTCTAGGGAAACTTAGGTGATGACCTCACCACCTTTAGTGATGACCTCACCCTCCACTACGTCGATGCCCAAGTTGGTGAATTTCATTTTCTTGAAATTTTCTAAACCGTTTTGAACAAATCCATTTTTTGCATATCTTTCAATCATGGCAACATTTAGAGCATATTTTCCAAAAACGTAGAGAGCACAAAAATTTAAGAAACTGGGTGTGATATTTGATAGAGGGAACACAAAATAAACCTTGAAGAATGCGTTAGAACCCTCACTATACAACACAAAAAATTTGTATCATAAACCCTAGAATGTTTTTTGTTGGCTCTTATTTTACTGATATGTGATGTATCCATTTACAATACCTACACGGTGTTTGAAAATTTTGTGCCATGCTTAAGATAAGCTGAGTAATGATTGTCTCTATATTTCCATACTTTGTTGTTTTTCATTGACTAAATTGCTATTTTCCCATATGTTGTTGCACTATTTCTAAGATAAATTCACCTAACCTTTTTCATCATAAAGCTCACATTTACAAGTCTACTCATGCATTGCTCATTCTCAAACTCCATCCCCTAGTTTTTCCATTTTACTTTACACTCCATCACATGTTACTCATTTCATAATTACATCCCATTAATCTTACTCTTACATTTCTTCTACTTCCAAAACTTTGAGCTTCTAGTATTACCTTTCATTTACATTAGAAACTATAATACCTTATCATACATTTCATCTTATTATTTCCCTTTTAGGGGTTCACCATAATAAATGTATTTCAAACCTATTATTACTTATATTGTCACCCATATTTAAACTATCAACCAATCTGGCATTAATACAATCATATTTATAGTATTTAAGGATCTATTATTTAAGTGGAGTAATTATATTTTCTTTGTATATAAAGAAAGGAATTACCAGTGAAATTAAGTATAATCATCTTTCATAAGATATATGGATGTATGCCAATTTTTCATTATTTTTATGTCATTTTATTTGGAGATGAAGAATGGTAAGCATAGGGTCTAAAATTACAAACTATTCAACCTATACCTTATGTTTTTCGACATAGGTTACTGCTCATCCTCTTATGTCTATTCTAAGGCACATTTACCATTTCCTAGGCCTTATCCAAAATAATAAAATTATTTCCTACAAGACCTAAGCCTTATTGGATCCCTAAAACCTTTTTAACATATGTACATGGCTAAAAATTTCAAAAAGATGCTTGCAAGTGAAAACACTGTTGTGATGGAAACACAACAAAATCTGGAATTGGTGTATAGGCTTAGTTTAAAATTTTTATATTTTAACTATATATCTTGAACCTAATTATAAATCCATTTAGAAACATCTACAATGATAGTTTAGCTTCAAAACATCAATAAAATATATTCATGTACATGCACATAGAGATACTTTTGTGGGTACGATACAATTTAGAGCAACTTCAGTTTCTCCTTCTAGTCCATTGATCATATTTTCATATGAATTGATCCTAAAAAACAATCATTAAGGTTTATTGTATGTTTTCATTGAAATACAAAATCATATTGGATTGGTGATATCCTTATAGTTCATATAATGCTCCATAACAACCTTATGTATCAATCCATAAACATTGCTTTATAATGACCATTAAAAAATTGAACTATTTCTTTTAGTAACACCCTAGAGAGAAGAGTAATAAAGATGTGCATGTAAGCACCTAAGGTATAAGAATTTTTAACTAACATAAAAAACTATTGTATGGGTCTCTATCAAAATATATACTTTTTAAGTTTATGTGCTTCAATACATACATTCTTATTATTTTTCAATTCATTGAACCTATTAAACAAAAACCAATTCTCTTGATAACATTTTTTGATGAGAACAAATGGAACCTAAAATCTATACCATCTCACATATATTTTGATAGATAATAATACTTTGGAGTTCAAATAAATCAATCATTCCTCTACCTTAGTTAAATTTATAAATCAAATAGATTTATATCCTTAAAGATCAATAGTTTCTTTCCAAATTAGTTTAAATATTCCTTACCTTTTCATACAAATAGAAAAGGATATTTTCTATAGCCTTTTTATTTGTGACCTATATGAATGTATGTCTCTATTTTCTTAACTTATCATGTTAAGGGAATACACACACTTGTACTCATATTGAAAGTATTTATTGTCTTATAACTTGGTGATTCCTCTTAGGTCAACTTGTAAATAGCTTAAGCGGATAAATGATTAAGGAGTTCTAGTTGCAACCCAACAATAATATGTTCTCTTTTATATTTGGTAGTTTTAGAACACTTAATAAATTACCTAAAAAAGACTGATTACAAAAACTAGATCAAATGCATCATAATTATTAGATTCATCTTCTTCCATGAATTCATATCTAGATCCATCATACTACTCATCTCATCCTCATAGTATTGAGCATAATATTCCTCATTAGGAATCTCTTTCTTTCACTCATTAAGAGGGATTTTGAACATTTTAATTTAGAAAGTTAAGTTTCCTAGAATTTGATCTTTGTTAGAAGTTGTTGTTTCTCTTATTCAATGTGATCTATAACATCTCATCATGTTTAACCTTGGATCTAAATTACACACTTGGAGAAGTGGGGTATTGGCTAGCAATTTCATGATACAAACATGTGATAATATTGTAGATTTACATCAAGGATCTTATCCACATTTCTTCTACTAATAGTTCCATATCATAATCTTTTATATGAACTTTCTAAGAATAAACTATTGTCAAAATATCCATTACCTCCTCTTTAAGGTAGCATGTAGCAAGTTGTCATACTCCATTGTATATCTTCATTTCATATATTCTAGAGAGGTGGGATGGTGGCCATCAAAATATGTTATCAAATCTTTATGTACTACAAGACACAACTTTGTATATATACATCAATCATTTTATGCACCTTTCTTATCTTGATCTAATTATATTTGCTATCTTCACCTCATAATTATATCATCAAAAATTCCTTTCCATTGCACCAAACCTCCTTAATGACATAATTAAATAATGTTACTTTTCATGCACTTATTTAAGTTCACATTTAGTTCCAAAAAAATGGACCCCTCCTCATCTAGTATAGGAAGTTTTATTGAAGCACTAGTGTGGATTGACCAATAACTCTCTTAAGGAATCACACATGAAAGTTTTGTATTTGATAAATTTCTTGTCTAAATTTGATATGCCTTTTGATTTTATGATGTTTAAATATAGTTTTGTTGAACATAGATAATTGCAATTTACATGTGTTAGCTTGAAAATTCTATAAGAAATATGAAACATATTTTTATTAAATAGTTCACTAGACCATTCCTCTCATCTATGTGTTCTTTCAAATCTCAATATAATTTAGCACTTGTTGGCCCTTGTTATTTACTCATGCAAATCATATATTTAAGACCATTTTATATATTTATTTATGTATAGTTAGAAGTTTCTACATTTTCGTGAAATGAGTTTGTTCATGACTTTAAATTATGTAAATTTAAATATTTACTAATATTTCAAATTAATTTACTTGTTTCACAAGTGTTTAGTAATTTCTAGAAGTTACATTATATTTATTGCACATGTATGCACTTGAGAACTATTATCTAGATATCTAGTGTTCATGTTTAATACATTCTATATCATGTGTACTTGTAAATTTATAGTTGTTTTAAAT
This sequence comes from Sequoia sempervirens, assembly GCA_007258455.2. Taxonomy (NCBI): domain Eukaryota; kingdom Viridiplantae; phylum Streptophyta; class Pinopsida; order Cupressales; family Cupressaceae; genus Sequoia; species Sequoia sempervirens. The sequence continues at coordinate 131,709,196 of VDFB02353493.1, forward strand.
TTAAATTGAACACATGTACATGCTCCATATTATTTCTATTTTCTAGATCTAGATATATTAATGGAAGGTCTCATTGCTCCTTTAGGTGTATATATCATGGAAAATGCACCTATTCCACCTCCACCTGCACTATTTGCAAATACTAATAGTGAGATTAAGGGATTGAAAGATTTAGTAATTGATGGTACAAAACAAGCATATATGCAAACACTTTCATGTCCATAATACATAGCCTTGAAAAAATTAGAGCTAAACTTGGGGATACTAGTGCATTTTCCCCTGAAAGAGTAGCTACTATTGTTTCCAACATGTGGGAAGAAGTACATGGTGAAGTTCCCTATTATCAAATAAAAGATGTTGTGACCAAAGATATGATTAAAAACCAATTTTTTCCATTCTATCAAAATAAACGTAAGGTGAGGGCATACCAGGTCACCAGATGTGTGGATGTTGTTATTACTTTGATCTACCATCGATTTCTTGTAGTGCATGATCAATATCCAAACAATGACCACCTTATGTTATATTACATTCAGTACTTGTATGTTGAGGTCCATTTGGGCTTTAAAATCAACTACCTGTACATTCCACCATATCTTGGTTAGGGTAATGGCAAGATTGTTGATAGACCCACCTATCATCGAGTAGGTCAACCAGCCCTGGTGTTTAGGGTATTGGTTGGTGAGAGGTCTCCTACTTTCACCCTAGCTCTAGCCTCCAGGTTATCAAATCAAGTTTTCATTACTTCCAAAAAGGAAGCAATCGACAATGTAGGCGATATTGCAGTTGTGACCACTAGGATATCTATTGATCATGTGGGTCAATATTTGATGTCTAGAAATTCACGATCCACACCATTTGTAGCACAACATAATAGCATTGGTCCTTTTACAACGATAGGAATCCCTACACCCACACAGCTCGACAGACTTACAAGAGAGATGGCACACAAGACTTTGCATTGTTTGGTTGAGGACCTCTTGGAGGCATATGTCTTCACATCAGACTTTGGGATCTCTATAGATTAGGTTAGAGGTCATTTGGGTGTAGGAGTTCATTCACATCCAGGATCCTATCATTCTCATGATCACTCTCATCCCAACACTAGTGCACATTAGGATCCACCTATAGATCATTCAGGTGTTGCATAGGCTATTGATCCTTCAGTTGACCTGGAGAGGATGTAGACTTCTATGTGTTTTGTAGATATGTTGACCAATCCAAATTCATCATATTTGATGCTATCTCAACTGCATAGTCCCCTTCACTCATCATTTTTTGCATGACATCTAATGACTAGATGAATGTAGATCTTGGCACATCAATTGAGCAGAAAACTCATTTGGTTGATTTGGTGGAGGCATCCATTGTAGAGGGCTCAAATCATTTGATACCACCTGATGTGCACGTTAAATTATATGTTTTTTAAATTATTTAAATTTTAGTTTTAACAATATTCATGTAATATATATATGTATATATTGTAGATGGACATACCTCATGTTACTCCTAGCCTAGGTTTAGATTGTGTATGTCGACATGGTTTTTTGGATGATATTGCTGCCAGTGGACATGTAAGTTTTAAATTTTTATATATACATGTATAGATATAGATAAATATTTAAAAATACATGTAAATTCTTAAATAATTTTAATTATATATATATAATATGTATTTAACATTGTGTATAATTTTATCTCCAGGGCTTGACACATCCATCAAAGTAGTGTTCTCATTCAGAGGATCATTTGACTAGGAGTTGACATGACTATTAGGTTGCATTGGATCTATGAGTTGTTGAACATTATATATGACAGGATACATGTTTGATGATCTCTAGTACATGTTTGTTAGGTTGTTGATACATTTACTTACATTTGATGGTCTAGATAGTAAATTTTTTAAATTGTTGATGTACATTATTAAAGGTACATTTGATGATCTCTATTACCTTTGTTATGTTGTTGATACATTATTACCTACATTTGATGATCTCTAGTACATTTTCTTATATGATATACATACACGTGTTTGAGCTTAAAAATAATCATTTGCTTATGTTGATATGATTATTTTCATTCAATCTATGTGCATGTACCTCTTTTCTTATAATGTATATTCTTATGTTCATCTATATGCATACATACATGTGTTTTCTTATGTTTAAATGTTTATGTTAATCTAAATGTGTACATGTACATGTTGTGGCAACGAAAAAAGTACCCCTCTACTTTTCCTTGCTTGTTTGGGCCCTCCTTGTTAAATTAAGCATAATTTTACCTTGATTTAGTGTTGTAATGTGTTTGACACATTCACATTAGGTCTTGGGCCCTTGTGAACTAAATGAACTTAGTTGTACCTTATTTAGAGTATTTTAAAGTGTTGTAACAAACTTTCACACTTTTCTAGGGTTTTCATAAATAATTGGGCTTCTTTATGCTTTAGTTGATCTTATTTTGCATCCACAAGCCTCATTTAATGCATCTTTTTGAGGATAATCCCAACGTAAATCAATATCCAATCATAATTCAAGTGTTTATAGGTTGTGTGGCTCATATTTACTGATTTGGGACTCATACGCCTCCTTGGGTGTATGGGTCCCATCTAGGGTTTTGGGTCCCAATCTAGATTTTACACCTTTCTAAGAATTTTTGAAAATCATCCCATAAATTATGCCTAATGAATGGTCCCACAATTTATACCTAATGGGACTCATACACTACCTTGGGCATATGAGTCATGTGTGTCCCAAAATTAAAATTAATTCATATTCTTCATGGGATTTTATCCTCCTAGATTTGATGTCAGCTTCTAGTGTTGTAATTTCAAGAAATTTGGCATAATTAAGTATAAATACAATGTTCTTTCACTCATTTTCACCTAATAATTTTGTGAGAGCATATATCCTAGTGAATTTGAATTCACAAGAGTAGTCAAGTGTTTACAAGATAATTCAAGAGTCTTCAACGACTAATCATTGATTTTTTTAGAGCATTCATCAAGCATCAAGCATCATGTTTGTTTTGAGCTAACTTTTGTGATGTAGGGTTTTATGGTTCAAGCTAGCATTCAATTCAAGATCTATCAAATTCAAGCAAGAGTCAAGATCTACATCCATTGGAGTCATTTCATATGTGTTTGCAACACTTTATTTCTAAGGTTTGGTGAGTTGCAACATTACATTTTGTTCATTCATCATTCTCTTTTCCTATTTCATCTCATTTCAAGGTTTAATTACCAAAATGAGGTTTGACCAAGGAAAAATCCTTTCTACTAACAAAATAACATTTTCCCCTCTCTTTAGTGTGTGATTTTCATATTTGGGTTAAGGCATATTGAAGAGTAAGTTTGTTCAAAGTTGTTAAATTTGTCACCTTGCATTAGAGGTCAATGGAGAACACCTACAAGCTGCAAATTGAAGATTCAAACCAAAAAATCAGGTGGAAATTATAGAGCAGACCTTGAAGAGTAGAATCGGATCTTGAGTTTCTAGAAAACCTTAATTATACTGATACACCACTTCTAATCTATGAGTCCCAATATAGGTCAATTTCCAATATTTTGCAAATTCGCACTCACCACTATCAGAAACCTAGTCCTACCTAGAAACCCTAATCTGGGACTAAATTGCCCAAATTGGCATATGAGTCCCAAAAGGTTTTAAAATTAGTGTTTTCAACATTTTATGCCTCCATATAGTCTTCTTTAGGTTTCTAGCTGCACACCTTTCATCTCTCAGCTTTTTGTTTTGATTTACATGAATTTTTAGGTCATTTAGAGAAGTTTTGCATTGTATTAGGTTTAAGCATTAGGTATTGCATTTCATTTGTCTTTCCAAGCTCTATCTTGGCGGTGAACCCCTCTTTATTTTACAATCAAACCCTAGGATATCCCTATTGTAGATATCTTTCTCCTTTTCATATCTTATATTGAGATCTCTAGGGTTTCCATTCAATGAAATGATTGGGAGATATGTTTTCTCTATTTCCTAAACTATACCTAGAAAATCCATTTTTCGATATTTCATTTTAGTGAACCTACATTTAGAACATCATAATTATTATTTGGAGTGCATCATCATCCTATATTTTCTTGCATAAACTTTGCATTAGGATTTGCACTAGTTAATTGACATTCTAGGGTTTCTAAATCTTGCAATAGTGAAAAGTGCATATAGCTTATATTTTTGCATCTCAAATCATTGAAAATCATATAAAATCTATGTTTTCACTTAGGTTATAAATCATACAAACTAGAAAGCATAAAAATCACTTAAAATTTTCTAAAAATTAAAAAAAAACACTCATTGGAACTCATATGCCCCTCTGGGCGATTTAGTCCCAATGCAGATTTTACACTACATTTTATAGAATTTAAAACTCTATTTCTCTGCTTCTATTTGCTATTGATATATTTTTGTTTTAGTTTATAGAATTTATATTTCATTTACTTCATTGCATCTAGTTCAAATTGTTTTGTCTTGTGCATTGCTTAATTACATTTGAAAGGAATATTTTTTGTTGGTTTTATGCTTAGGAGACAAAATAACAACCTTCACACTCTCTCATTCAAGGATAACCCTAGAGATCTCAACCTAAGGTGTAGAAAGGAGAAAGAGATATTGCAATAGGGATATCCTAGGGTGTTATTATAAACTAATGAGGGTTTCACCACCAAGCTAGGGCTTGGAAAGACAAATCCAATGCAAATAAAAATGCTTAAACCTAGTATGATGCAATCTTTCACTAAATGACCTAAAAATGCATGAAAATAAAAAAAATAACTACAAGATGAAATGTTTGCACCTGGAGATCCAAATAAGGTTGAATGAATCTTTGAAATTCTAGAAAAACTAAAAATTTTGCATGTTGGGACTCATACCTAATTTGGGCATATCAATCCCAAATCAGGGTTTTTGGGCAGAAATTGAAGTCTGGCAAAAGGGTGTCTAAAACTATAAGAATTTGAAAAATGACCTATATTGGGACTCATATGCCAAAACTGGTGTATTAGTGCAATTAGGGTTTTTTGAAACTTCAAATTTTGAATCTTCTCCTTAATGTCTACTATGTCCTTTCTAATTGATTTTCAGATCTGAAATATTGATTTACAACTTGTAGAAGTCTTCCAATGATCTTCAATGCAAGGTGACAACTTTGAGAACTATAGAAACTTTCTCCAAACTTTCTCTTTAATGTGTCTTAAATCTAGACCTACAAATCACACAATGAAGAGAGGTAAAAATGTTTCTTTGTTAGTGGAAAGGGGTTTTCCTTGGTCAAACCACGTTTTGGTAATTAAACCTTGAAATGGAATGAAAGAGGAAAAGAGAATGATGAATGCACAAAATAAGATATTGCAACTCACCAAACCCTAGCAATAAAGTGTTGCAAACATGTATGAAATGGCTCCAATGGATGTGGATCTTGACTCTTGCTTAAATGTGATAGATATTGAGTTGAATCCTAGCTTGAATCATGAAACGTTACATCACAATTGTTAGCTCAAAAAACAAATGATGCATGAATACTTTGACATGATGCTTGATGCTTGAATAATGCTATAAAACACTTGATAATCTAACATTGAATTCTCTTCAATGCTCTTGTAAACACTTGAATTCTATTTTAAACTCCAATTTTCTATTATGAATGTTCTTACAAAAGTCTTGGGTGAAAATGAGTGAAATAACCTTGTATTTATACTTAATTATGCCAAATTTCCCAAAATTACAACACTACAAGCCAACATTAGATCTAGGAGGATAAAATCCTACCAAGAATTTGAATTAATTTTAATTTTGGGCCACATGGGATTCATATTCCCAAGGTGGCATATGAGTCCCATTAGCCATAAATTATAGGACCAATTTAAAAAATACTTAGAAAGGTGTAAAATTAGGACTAGGACCCAAAACCCTAGGTGGGACTCATATGCCCAAGGTGGTGTATGAGTTGCAAATCACTAAATATAGGCCACACAATCTAAAAATACCTAAATTTTGATTGGTATTGATTTATGTAAATTATCCTCGAAAAGATGCATAAATTAAGGCTTGTGGGTGCAAAATAGGGCCAATTAAGGCATAAAGAGGTCCAATTATTTATGAAAACCCTAGAGAAGTGTGAAAGTGTATTACAACACTTTACAACACTATAAATAAGGTATAAATAGGTTTATTTAGTTTACAAGGGCCCAAGACCTAATGTGAGTGTGTTAAACACATTAAAACACTAAGTCAAGGAATCATTAAGCTCAATTTTACAAGGAGGGCCCAAACAAGTGTGAAAATGTCACTGATGACATTTTTTGACACTACAACATCTAGAAATTTTCATTTCACATTGTTGTATAGTTTAGAATCTGAAATTTGCATTGCATTTCATCATGGATATGTGCTTTGGTCAACTATGGATGCCCTTGAAGTCCTTAGTGGATGTGTCAAGTTGTGCTTTTGGAAGTGACCATAATGAAATTGAACTTACTCATGCTCACTCAACTCCTAATGCATGTCCTCCTCTTGATGTTGACAACATTAGAGAAGATGATGATGACATGAATAAATTTCTAAATGATTGCCTTATCAACCTTGAAGCTAATGTATCCTTTTATCCATGAATGAAACAACCAACACCCCCTATAATACCACCACTTGAGATGTTTTGTTACTTACATCTTGAAATTGAGACACAAATTGGACCTAAGTTCCCTACAATAGGTGAACCTAGTTCCTCTAAGCAAGAAAACACTCAACCATTCTATGTTAACTAACAAACACTCCCATCAACCTAGAAGAGACATATGAAAAAGGATTCATGATTGTGTGTAAATAATTTTGTGATACAAGTGAACATGAAATTCATCAACTCTTAGAGAAAATACCAATTGAAAATACAAAAGGGTTAGGATATCAAGATCCTCCTCTTGATATGAATGTCCTCCTTCCTAATGAACAACCAATAATTTGTAACGATCATAAGGATGAAAGGATCATCTTAGGTTCTCCTCCTCAACATTAAACTCAATAAATTGGTGAATCTAGCAAGCACAAAAGACCTTACAAACTAAAGAAACTACAATTCCCTTACCCACCAATTGATATTGAAAGGAATCTATATATACTTTTACACTGAGGGGTTATTACATTACCTCCCATAAGAGAAGACTGAAAACCAAATCCTAAGAACACAAACACATTGCATTGTCAATATCATAGAGTTCTTGGACATAATACTAATGAGTGTCATGCTTTACATCAAATATTTAAAAATCTTGATATCATAGAAATAGTCCCTTTGAAACAAGACCCTTTTGCTCCTTCCCATCTAATGGTTGTAGGATATTAACATTTTCCCTATTACATGCCTCTAATTCATTGCAAATAATTTCAAAATGCAAGGAGCTCTTTCCCATCACCCACCTCGGCTCATTCTTGTCCTACACATCATTGAGGAAAGAATTAGATAGCCATGTCCCAGTAATGCATTTGACGTTGTCCCTTTGGCTAGTTTTCCACCTTTGGCTTATAATGAACATAATTAGGATATAGACGACCTACTTTCGAATGAGTCACATGTTCCTTACTAGTCTTTTGCATTCTTTCTTTTTCCTTTGTGTGATTACATGTGCATAATGTGATCTACCATGATGTTTTGTTGGATGTATCGCTCTCTCTCTCTTTGTGATATTCCTCTATTTGTACCTTCATTCCTCTCTATGTCGTAAATATTTTATCTTTTCCTTTATCTTTTTCATTTTTATCGTGTTTTCCTTTTGGGGATGATGCAAGGTGTTGAGACATTCATTTCTCTTCCATGTTGAACCAAAAATATTCTCCTTTTCCTTTTTCTTGTGTTTTCCTTTTGGGGAGGATGCAAGGAATTGAGAAATTCATGTCTCTTCCTGTGCCATAGAAAAATGTCCATTTGACATTTTTATGGTCTTTTAGGTCTTTCTTCATGATGTTTGGTCCATTTTTCTTTGATTTAATGTTGTAATGTGACTTGAACATTCACATTAAGTCCTTAAAATTCAAAATATGGTGTTTTGTGAAAGTGTTGTAAAGTGTTGTAAAACATTTATACACTTTTCTAGACACTTTTCATTACAATTCACCTAAAAACCACCTTTTCATCACTTATCAAGTCCTATTTTGAAGTGTTGTAAAGTCTTGTAACAAGATTTCATGTTTTTTTGGGCTTAATTTCACTATTTACACCTTTATTATGCTGTATTTGACTCCTTTATGTGCTCATAAGGATTAATTAAGTATGTTTTTGAATGTAAACTTGGCAAAGAACATTAAATGCATGATAATTTTTAGAGTAAAGGTTTTAACTTAATTATGTTAATTAAGTTACCTTTATTCCTCTCTTAAGATTTCACTTTAGTTTGCATATTGTGACATTTAATAATTAATATTAATTATTAAATGTCTACCTATTAGGGTTTCTTTAGGGTTGCATAATCTCCTTTTATAAGGATTGATCATTGTATTTTACCTCACTCTCTGATTAATACATTTTTAGCTTTCAGAGCACCTTTGCCTTTTTTCTAGAATGTCTTCTTTCTGTGACAGGTTATTTGCATGAAGGTGATCTTTGGGGTCTGTGAGGTTGGCTTTCACAACTTCAACATGGTATAAGAGCTCCAAATCCGCGGTTTCCTATTCATTTTTTGAAGATATCAGCTTACAGAGTTTTCTTTTGTGCAAGGGTTTCATTCCAGTTATTTTTTGCCAAATTAGAGGGGTTTTCCATCATTTTTTTGAAATTGTTTGACCTTGATCTCTCAAACAGTGGATGCTAGTGCAAAACGGACTTCATGGGTGTGCTCAGAAGGCCCACAAACCCCTATTTGCATATAAAATATGATAGGGTTTGCTGAAAATTGATTTTTTAGTGTTTTTGGGGAATCTCAAAATAGTTGCCAAACAAATTCGTATGATTGTACGAATCCATATGGAAGCCTCGACTTTTGTGCCATATTTTTTGGTGTCTAATCAATTTTGATCTGCCTTGATTTTTGTACCATTTTGCATCGATTTATGTGCCCTTTTGATTTATGTGCTACCTCGATTTTTGTGCCATAAAGGTACAACTGAATATTTTATTAATTTTTTAATCTTTAAATTAATAAAATGTTTGGTTTAAAGCCTAAATGAGCATATTTAGTAAAATGATCATATCTTGAGCATACGGTCTCCATTTTTCAAAAATGAGATACTGTTGGAAAGCTGATTTTGACATCAATATGATGGAGTAGGTGTGGTTTCTAGATTTTTCCGTTTTAATACTTTTTTTCTCAGTCAAAGTCAGAACATGTTTTTTGCACTCCTGGGGGCATAACTTTTGCGTACAGACTCTGTTTCTTGCAAACAAATAGGAGTTGGAAAGGTGGTTCTATGCTCTTTTCAGATATGTCATTTATTTGTCCAGAATCTGCCATAGGTACATTTTATTCAGTATTTTGTGTTTTCACAATTATGTCAATTACTTGGATGTTTTGGCAACTGGAAAGGATCTGTTTGCATGAGATGGCATATTTTGATTTGCTTTATATGTATTGAGGTCACTAGTCTCTTATTTATTCATTTGAGTGAATATAATGGGTTTTTCTATTCATCCTTCTGTGATCAACTTGGATAAGGATAATTATGAGCCATGGGAAAAGGGCATAATTACACATTGTAGGTGGCTTAATATTTTTCCTCATTTGTATGGACTCATACCTACACCAGACACATCAAGGATTTTATCAACATGGGTTATTATTCGAAATCATATTGTAGGGGTTATTGGTTGTAGTGTTGATTTTAACACTTTGTGTGCTTTATCTAACATTCGTTGTCCTCACACACTTTGGCACTGTCTTTGGGAGATTTTTGGAGATTCTAATATCTCTCCATTCCCAGAGGATCCTGCTGCAGATTGTTTCATCCCTCTTGTAGATATAGATTTCATACCCTATGATAACCGTACTCTAGAGGAGCTTGATTATATCACATGTCTTGCATATGATGATGGTTTAGAGACTTGTATTCATGTTCCCACTCTTGAGATCAAGACACATCAACATCTCCTATTGTTCCTGATCAGTTTGACATTGCCATATCTTTGGCCCCTATTGATTCATTATAGTAGGACATCATCCATCTTCAAGACATAACTACTTGGGATTTGTATCTTGCAGACATATCATCCTTGTTTGTAGAGTCCTATATTGTAGATCTAGAGGATTACTTTGAGGACATTCATCTCCTCTACCATGATAGTCAGGTTATCACTATCCACCCACCATTATCAGTGCATTCAGAGGTTGCATTTCAGGAGTCTTCACATCAGTTTGGATTTGGCATCATTTGTTTTAGTTTAGACACAGAGATTCTTCAGCATCCTATCATGGCACACATCTTGAGACATATTGGTTCATCACTCTTCACAAGGTTTTTTCGACATCGTCCTTTGGATCCGTTTCTTCCCAAGGGGAGGAATGTTATTTTCTGCTTCAGGATCTCTTTATGGATTCTACATCAGCCATCCACCATTGCGACAAGAGTTTCTTCATTGTGAGGGGGCCTTCTTATCTCTTTATATCTCTCCTATGGAGGCCATTGTATATGTACTTATATGATAGAAGTTGTTTATGGGGGGTAGCATGTATTCCACCTCCTATCCTTCTTTCATTAGTGCATTTCATTCTTTTTTTTTCTCTCTTTTGGGGGGGAGTTTTGTTCCCATGAAGTTTTCTCCCTTTCTCCACTTTATAGAGATTTGGTTGTATTCAGGTACCTGATCAGGCCTAGTTGTCGGGACCCAAGTTTTCTTTCATGCATTGTAGTTACCTTTGCTTTCTTGCACATGTTTGTAGCTGCACTTTTGCTCATCTTAAGGGGGGTTGTTAGAGTAAAGGCTTTAACTTAATTATGTTAATTAAGTTACCTTTATTCCTCTCTTAAGACTTTGAACTTTAGTTTGCATATTGTGACATTTAATAATTAATATTAATTATTAAATGTCTACCTATTATGGTTTCTTTAGGGTTTCACAATATCCTTTTATAAGGATTGATCATTATATTTTACCTCACTCTCTGATTAATACATTTTCAGCTTTCAGAGCACCTTTGCGTTTTGTTTGGAATGTGTTCTTTCTGTGACAGGTTATTTGCATGCAGGTGATCTTTGGGGTCTATGAGGTTGGCTTTCACAACTTCAACAATAATTCCTAACACCCACTTTCAAGTCCAAGGTGGCACCCATTCACAATGGGTGGCGAATGAGTCCCTCTTGGCTCAAAATTCAAAATATTTCAAATTTTATTTCGGGTTTTTATTCAAAATCACCTTATGTCGGCATGTGATGATGTATCATTGGGTTACTAAGGCACAAGTGTGTATAAATATATGTTTTTCTCCTCATCTTACATCTCCTAATCTTCCAATTTATTCAAGCAATCTTTTCATTCACTAAGCATTCAATCAGCATTTGAGCACTTTGCATCATTCAATCAAGCATCAATCAAGTATCTTCGAGCAACCATTGACATATATTCATATTTCTTCAACAAGGTTGGTGAGTTTAGGAGATTTTGACATTGTTTATTCATCATTCCTTGTTCATTTCATTCCATTTATTCATTAAGGTTTTGATTACCAAAGTGGGATTTGACTAAGGAAAATCCCTATAACCTAACCCTTAACCATTTTCCTCCTCTTCAATGTGTGTTTGCAGATTTGTGTATAAAAAAATATCAAGTATTTAGGTGTTGAAAAGTGTATAAGAAGTCAAAAAAGTGTTTCAAGTCAACTACAACCTATTTCAATCTTGGAGACAACCTATAGTCCCTTTTCTATAGATTTGACTCTATCAACCAGACAAGAAGACAAGCTCAAATCTGGTGCTATAGAATTAGTCCCTAATTTCATAGAATTTTGGGATAGGACTATTTCACCATTAGTGATGAATGAATCCCACCTTAAGGCTAGAAAACTAGATTTTGTCATATTTTGGATCCTGACACTCAGAGACCTATTTTCAAAAGTTTTCATCAGAAGTAGGACTGATTCACCATCAGTGGTGAATGAGTCCCACTAGTGATTTTTAGTGATCTTTGTCAGCATTGGTACACTCCAGATTGTTCATTCTTTTCCCAGGTGCACTTTGATTTAGCCTTCTTCAATTATATTTTGCATTTGTTAATCTTTTAGTTCATGCTTGCATATCACATTGTGTTTTCAAACATTCAAAAAATCTTAGGTTTTGCATTCATAATCAATCAATTACTTATCTTAGTTGCATTTACATCATCTCATTTAATCTAAATTACATCACACATTTCCTAATTTGAGTGAACCACATTGATTTTTTGTGAGGTTTATCTCTCTCCTTTTAGGTGAAACATCCTAAGAGTGCAAGAGTAGCCTATAAACCTCATGCCCAAAAATATATGCTTCATTTTGGTGAACCTACATATTGAACATCATATCATTCTGATTTTCATTTATATTTGCATCCTTGGACTTAATTAAATTGTCTTTTGTATTATTTTTGCATAGTAGGGTTTATTAAAATTGCATTAGTGGAAGACTCATTTAGACTTCATTTTTGCATATCATATCATTCAAAAACTAAAAATATGCATTTGCATCCTTAGTTTGCATCTGAAAAGCATTAAAATCACTTTAAAGTTTTTGAAAAATATAAGAAAATATCATACAAAATATCATACTTGGACTCATTCACCGCCCTAGGCGAATCAGTCCACCTACACATTTTGTACTGCATTTTTAGGTATTTTTTTGGGTAATTACTTTATTTCTCCTCTCTGTTGTTATTTCTCTATTTCAGTTTGTATAATTCCTATTATTTGCATTTTGTACTCCTAGATTACATTGCATTTTCATTCACCACATCTTTTGTGGTACTTGTATGAGTGTTTGGTGCCCCATTGATAATACTAAATAGTGAGATGAAGTTCTAGACTCATGGCTTCCTATGATAGCAATTTCATTGTGGACCTTGGGATCTCAAGAACTTCTACTCCTAGTATGGAAAATCATGCATTATGCATGGATACTACCACAACTATGCCTTCACCTTTCCATCCAATGAATGTTTGACACACAAAAAAATTCCATTCCACAAGAAAAATTCATTAGTATTCATGAGGTTTTTGCACATTTACAACAATATTTATCCCTTGAAAACATTTCTACCACTACCATATATGCAATAGAAAACCTTCATCGTTTGATTGAAAGTGATGATGGATTACAATTTATGAAAAGAATAGCTAAGATATACAATAAACATGTTCGTTCTACTTCCCAGTCAGCTAACATTGTTGTAAGCCATGGAGGACCTCACAATCCTCCTCCTTCAACCATAGCATCCATACCAACTTATACCACTCCTCAAGTTACAATAACTTGATATAACTCTAGATATTACCCAAGTTAATCCTATGGATGAACTTTTGGGTATGATAGATGTTGTCCCTCATAAGGGCCCAACCAACAAATCTCTTGATATTATTTTTTCTTATCATGATATACTTAAAAATCTTCCCAATGGTCCTCTTTACATAGCCGATAGAATCTACAATAAGCCCACTAATGGGATATTAATAGATCCTGCCTATGGTGAGAATGTGATCATGAAAGAGTTTTTAGTATTACATAATATTTATCAAGATGATTATAAAAAACCAACTACATGGATTAAAACACATACTAGTTTTGTGTGCCTTACAATCAGATCAATCGTACTCCCCTTACATAGGACCCAAAACTTTGGAGGTAACATTTTCTATCATTCCACAATCAGAACAATTTTGTCTATGACTAGGTCATCCTTGGCTCTGCTTGATGAAAGTGGTCCCATCAGTTTTTCAAAAAATTATGAAGGTTATGCATGAAAATGAAATGTTTACCATACACCATAGTGGATTTAATCAATTATCCTCTAAAATTTTTTCCTTAGAAGCCTTTTTTCCTGAACCTATGGTACCCATCATCCCTCAAAAGGACTTCTTTTTCATAGCCTATCAAAATTTCAAAGCCAAACACATGGCCAAATTGTCTCTTCATAACCTATGCATGTCCACTTCCACTCCTCCTATCCTAGATGAAACCATGCTTCAACCTGAGTCCAACATTGAACAAAAAATACAACCTTATGAGCATCCAACCATAGACACTTCCCCTCCATCATTTAAATTCCCAAGAGAAAATGAAACCAATCCTATCATGCCTCCTCACATTAAACAATTGTATAAAGATAAAGAGAAAGTGATTGGACCATCTTCTTCATTTTCTTCTATTCTTCCCCCTCTAGAAGAAAAGGAACCTATGATGGATCAACCCGCTCTTACGCCTCAACAACTTCAAAATTAAATTAAATGAAACTACGGTGCTAGAGAGCGTAAGCGTCGTCGTCGTCTCCTTTCTCATCAAGTGAAAAATGAAAATAACAAAGAAAAGAAACCTCCACCTTTGACAGAAGCAATAGATGATCACCCTCTTCCTCCTAACCCACCACTAGATAATATAGTCTAGCCCTCACAACAAAATGAACTGATCCAAAAGCCACAACTTTTGATACATCATTCCTTGGAAATAACCCTTTGTCCTCCTATCATAATCAATCTTAATGATGATGATGATGAGGAGATCATAAAAATAGATGAAGAAGTGCATAATGATCTAAAATCTTTATTTTCATCTACCATGAGCTTAAATGATAAATCTTCTGTACCAAGTGAAGAACCTGGTACATCTCCTAGTTTGACACTTGCAATTGTTCCTTTGGATAGCCAACCACTCTCACAATACACTAAACATGATTGGGAGGTAGATGACTTGTTAGATGGTTGACATGCATTCACTTTACTATCCTTTTATATTCATTTTCGTTTTTCTTTTTCTTTGGTGTGATTCTATGTGTGTATTGTGTTCCCTCGTAACGTGTGTTTGATGTTCTCTCTATTTGTACACTTCCTCTATTTGTACATCTATTCTTCTATATGTTGTGCATTTCCTTTTTCACTTTTGTTTTGTTTTTTTTGGGGATGAAGCAAAGCATTGAGATTCCCTATGTATCTTCCATGTTGACCCAAAAGGTTCTTTTCCTTTTTCACTTTTTTTTTGTGTTTCTCCTTTTGGGGATGATGCAAAGCATTGAGATGCCCTATGTCTCTTCCATGTTGACCCAATTGGCCCATTTTCCTTTTTACTTTATCTTTTTCTTGTGTGTCTCCTTTTCAGGATGATGCAAGGCATTGAGGAAACAACGTATCCTTCATGTTAACCCAAAATATTTTCCTTTTATTTTTCCTTTTCATTTTCTTTTTTCTTTTGTTTCTCCTTTTGGGGAAAATACAAAGCATTGAGACCACAATGTCTCTTCCATGTTGTCCCAAAAGAGACTTTGTTTTCCTTTTGTTTTCACTCTCTTTGTGTCATTCTTCTAGTTCTATACGCTTGGGAAATGTTGTGGTTGTGTTGCTAATATGTGGTTTTCATTGATCTCAACACTATTAGCATTGATGTATTGAATGTTGTATATGTCAAGGATATTGAGAAAATTGTTAAAGAAAATGTTGTAGGTTGCTAGAGGAATAGTGAAGGTCATGAAGGTGTCTTGATCCATACATCGATGATCAACTATTGTGGACTAAAGGATTCATTGTTGAGAGTATCTAGTTTATCCAATAGAAGTTTTAGAGGTCCGCGTGAAGTTTTGATCGTGTTATGAACAACTATGTTCTAACAATTTTTTTGTGGTTTCAGTTAGTATTCCTAAGTGAAGTTGATATGATTCTATTAATTTCAGTTGTTGCAGATATTTCTATGTTGGTTCTTGTTACTTGTGGACATTTCCATATCATTCTCTATCTTTGTTACATGTTTTCCTTGATTAGTGTGTTCGCGGTCAAAGATTTTTTTCTCATATGTGTTTGGGCTTTCATGTTCCTGGCCAACATGGTGGTTGTAACATATTGTGGATGCTTGAGATTAAACTATGAATGTTTGGTGCACTCGAGGATGTTGTTTTGGGCCACAATATAATATTGGTCGATGGTGCTTGATTCGTATTGAAAATTTATTTGTAAAATTAGGTCGACATTGCATATATGTCTTTTATTTTCATATGTATTTTGGCCGATAAAGTTGTTGATGAAATTCATGTTCCGGATATATAAGAGTGGTTGTTTATTCAAATTTAAGGGTTCCCAGTGTGCTCCCATGTGTGTATGTGTGAATATCATTTGATTGTAAAGTAGAGCATGAAAAAGTTTGAGCGAAGTGTGAAGGAGTGTTTATGTGCTTAATTAGAACTCTAATTAGGCTTTTGAAAAATCTATTTTCTCAGTTCATACCCTTCGGATCTAATCTTTATTTCTCTTTATTGGGCAGTGAGCCTTCTTGTATTTGAGTAGTGAGCTCTAAGAAGTGTTCCTGAATGCATGTGCATTCCCATTATTATTCTTATACTTTTAATAGGGTATAGTCTTGTGGACTAACATCTACCATGGTTTTTCCCCTAACAAGGTTTCCATGTAAAAAATCTTAGTGTTCTCTATGTTTCTGATGTGTTGATTGTTTATGGTCTATTTTTCATGCATCAGATCTGAAATTGGGTTAAGTTTAAGTTAAGATTGAAAATTTTAAATAATCTGTGACAACAAATTCACCCCCCTCTTAGTTGTTATTCCTTGTTTTTCCAACAATTGGTATCAGAGTAGGTTCCTCTAAATAAGTTTAAAAGCTTGAGGTGATCTGTGATGGCATCATATAAGAAGGAAAACCCTAGATTTGATGGGACAAACTAATCATTGTGGAAAACTAGAATGGAATGTCATTAAAGATGTTTAGGTGAACACTTTTGGAAGATTACAAAGAACATATATACTATACCTTAGAATGGTCCTTCCACTCTTGATGAGATTAAAGATGTTGAGAATAATATCAGGGCTATGGAACCTTTGTTGAGTGCTTTGACAGATTCAAAAATGAAAAATGTGATAGGTCTAAAGAAAACTCAATGAGATGTGGATGAAGCTAGAGACTTTGTATGAAGGATATGTACATGTGAAGGTTGCTAATATATAGAGTTTGAAAGGCAAGTATGGACATTTGAAGATTGGTGAAGATGAAAATATTTCTTCTTTTATGCAAAGAGTAAAAGAAATTGTGATGGGTATTAGATGTGTGAGCACTAACTAACAATCTTGCTCAAACAAAGACAAATGTTAGCATTAGTCAATTTAAACAAAGCAAATACAATGCTCCCTATGAAATTCATTCAATCAGAAGAATAATGGAAACAAAAAAAAGCAAACAAAATAGAATGAAACACTATTCTAATGATCAAACTAGCATCCCATAAGAGGATTGGTGCTTCTTTGATGTGGAAAGAAGCCCTTTCCCAATCCCTTGATAAGCTCTTGATGATGGAGATGTGTGATTCTTGACTGAAACTACTATGGATTATGGATGCAAAATGCCTAAACTTGTGTCCCTTCATCAAATAGAGAAGGCCTCTATTTATAGTGAAGAAGGTTCAAAGAATGGAGAATAGGATGGATGTGGGAAAAAAGGAAACCAATCAAAAGATGCCACTTGTCAACATGTCATTGGAGGAAGGATGAGCATATTTTGGTCATTGTGCATGATAAATGCTATTAGGTTCAAATTTGAAATTTGAAAGTTGGCTTGTTGGAGGGAGAAGAAAGAGTCTTAAATGCCAAGTGGGAGACATGTAAGAGGCAATGTAAGAGGAGTTAATGCCATGTTGGAGGACAAGACACTTGGGGGGAAGAATTCAAAGTTGGAGAATATTCCATCTTGATGCCTTTTTTGAATGAAAAAGGAAGATTTAATAAATCAATTAAATTGATTTATTTGCACAAGTTGCAAAATCTAGAGCATTAGAGTGATTAGGATTAGGATTAATCATGGTTTGATTAATTTAAGTGAAGATTAGATGATTTTGACTTTTGAATTAGATTTTAGGATTAAAATAAATCAAAATGAGAAGAAAATGATTTTAGATTTAATTAAATAAAGATTTTATTTATTTAATCAAAGAGGATAATGCTAGTGTTAAATCAAATAAAGATGAATTTATTTAATTTAAATGGATGACTTTAGAGATTAATTAAATAAAGTGAATTATTTAATTAAAATAGGGACGTTAGAATTTGATTAAATAAAATTGATTTATTTAATCAAAGAGGTATGCAAGGATTAAATTAAATAAAGTTGATTTATTTAATTAAAGGAGGAATTTAATCGAATAAATTGCTTTATTTGATTAACAAAAGAATTTGATGTTAATTATTTAGATTTAGATGCATAATGTCGATTTTCCATGTCTACATTTTTCCCCTCTTTGAAGCAATGTACTTGTTGCATTCGTTCAAAGAATAACTTTGCCATGATCAAATGTAAAAGAAAATCTTATTTTTTCGGATGCCTTAGCAGAAAGCAGTATATTGGTACATTTCCCCCTTGAGAGATCGAGCGAAAGGTTTGATTTGAAGGTCGATCTCACAACAAGAGGCTGAAGATGGACATATGGATGGTTATAATGATGATGCAAATGAGGTGGTTTCAAGATTCTTAAAATAACCAATATATATTATCCTAAACAACTTAAAATGATGATGTACTGCATTTGAGATGAATGATGTGATGATGCCTATATGATTATACAATGGATGTTTTATGCAAATGTATGATTTATGAGATGCTTAGACTAACAGATCTATATTATGATGATGAACATACATGTGAGATGACTAGTGTTTCTTATATGATATGATATGATATGTAGTATGTTGATGGTTTGTGGATGTAGGATGGATGCACTAGTGATGATGATTAACTATTAGCGTGGAGAGAAGAAAGAAGAAACAAATGATGAAAATCAGATAGGAGTATCCCTATTTACACCTGACATACACAACCTCGTTCAAAATGTAGTTTAGATATTTCAAACATCTCAAACCAAAACATTGAAAGGAAAGCCTTCCT
Organism: Sequoia sempervirens; assembly: GCA_007258455.2. Taxonomy (NCBI): domain Eukaryota; kingdom Viridiplantae; phylum Streptophyta; class Pinopsida; order Cupressales; family Cupressaceae; genus Sequoia; species Sequoia sempervirens. The sequence continues at coordinate 131,728,235 of VDFB02353493.1, forward strand.
ATGTGGTCAACAAGATACCTAAAACATCCTACCTACATTCAAACAAAGCATGCATGACCAAGGTTATTTTACAAGAATATCCAACAAGCACAATAGATAAAAAGATAATGATCATTTCCCCATTTCTTTCTCTCTAAATCCCTTCATTTGGTACATCATCAAAAGGTCATACAAATGAGCGCAAAAATAATAAGTCAAAAAACAAAGATAAAGTAAAAAAACAAGTTAATGTTCTTCAATACTGCTAGCCAAGACTAAACTACGGTGATGCCTAATGTTGATGTCCATTATAGGAAGGATGCATCCTAGGACATGATGATATCAGATGATTGATTTGGGATTGATTGGATAATAGGCTATTGATACCAAGAGTTGACTAACTTGTTCATGTACTGACCTAGACTTGAGACCTTGACACTTGAGTTTTCACTTTTGAACTGCCAGACTTGTTTCTGATTGTTTCACCAAAGGTTGGGGATGATGATTGATTTATTGTGAGTGATTTTTATTGTAGGTGAAAGTGAGATGAGACAAATGGTTTTTTCAAATATTTGGATCTTTTTGACATTTTGAAATGTTTTGAGGCTATTTTTGGTTTTTTCAAGATTTTATGAATGTTTTGATTTTCCAATTTTCCAACTGTTTTGGGATTTTTCTAAGATTTTATGAATGTTTTTGGATTTTGTGTCTCGAGGGTTGATCAAAGATTAGCCTTTCCTATGTTTAAGCTCAAAGACAAGCCTTGCAGATGTTTAAGCTGAAAGACGACGTAGTTCAGATACCATTTTTTTGACATTTTTTTACTTTTATGATTGTTTTTGGATTTTGATATGATTTTGGATGTTTTTGGATTTTTTGATTTTATGAATGTTTTTGGATTTTGATATGATTTTGGATGTTTTTGGATTTTCTTGGTTTTCTAATTTTTTTTGATTTTCCACATGATTTTGATGTTTTAGATATGGACATGTGTGACAATATCAGTGCTGTATTTGGGATTTTGTTGAAAACCAAGCTAAGGTTGATGGATTGATGATGATAACATTGTTGAGGATACACAACAATGTAAGGATAGTGCTTAAGCAACACGAGGATTAGGATGGATATCCCAAGATGATGAGGGATTGATTGGATTTGATTGATCAGGATTTTGAATCTTGATTTGGAACAAAAAAATTTTGAATGATTTGATGTGACGTTGATGTGCAAATTAGATGTGACATAATATTGAATTTTTGGATTGATGTTCAATGAAAGATAAAGCTTGATAAGGAACATCTTCTCATCAAAATACACCATGGGCTAGTGATTTGGAATTTTTACTCACAAGTGTTTTGACCAATTTGATTTTACGTTTTCTAATGTTTGGATCACCATATAAATTGGAAGGTATAAATCAATATTTATTCCTAGAGAAAGATGTAAATACCTGCCTCCAGTGTCTAGCAATGTATGGAATTCCATGGATGGATTCTTGGATAGGTGTAGGATTGGATGGATATGGATTATCTTTTCATAAGATAAGGTGTTTGAATGGAGGAATGCTTCATTGGAAAATGCTTCATGGCCCAGATAACGTTGGGATGGGATAGGATCAATGAAAATGACTCATGTCAAGATGTTTACCATTAAAAAGTGTAAAGTGTGCACCAAAATTTCATCAAGATCAAGATAATTTGGACTATGGATGTAAATGGATTGGATAAATGGTTCATGGATGCATGAATTTATTATGGATGAGATGGATGGGATGAGATGCTTCCACTTGAAGTGGCACACGTAGATGCTCAATTCTACACATGACACATGTTTGCTAGGATTTCAACATGGTACTTGTCCAAAGTGCCACCATAGTGGTTTTCATCGGAGGATGATTTTTTCTTTATTGTTTTCAATCCTTTTTCTATTTTTTTTGGATTTTCATATTTTTTGATTTTTTTGATTTTTTGAAAGATTTTAAGCTGATGTTGAACCACCTGGTGTTGCTGATGTAGATGCTTCTATCATAATGTTCCATCAATATCTTGATTGAAGAAGTTTCTTTGCCAAGATATGTGCACTTGAATACAACTTTTGAGATTCCTAATCTACTTTGCTAATACCAGAGTTAACTTTGTCTTTGTGTGCACATTGCGATAGAGTACCTTCTGAATCCTTATGATGAAGGGTGGTTGTTAATAGATCGTCAATGTGAGAATTGAATATCATGCATGGAGGTGTGGATGGAGTGTGTTTAGGAATAAAAGATGGATTGGTTGATAGTTTGGAATATCATATTTTAATGTTTCTTCAAGAGGTGTCGATGATTCACTATCCCTGTACAAGTCTTCCTTATGATTCATTTTTTATACTCCTTCACAAGATGTTCCCAATTCACAATTTCTATAGAAGCCCTCTTCATGACCCATTTTTTATGTCTCTAGATTTTTCTGTATCATGCTCATGTGTACAAATGTTAAGAGTTGGAGACTCTTGTTCCTTGGTAATGATATTGAGAGTATGAGACTCTTGTTTTGAATAAAGATCATCTACATGTCCATTAGGAGTAAGCATCTCATGGGAAAATGGAGGAATATGTGCTATATGGATATGATCATCATTTGCGACATGTTATATAGATAGGGGAGTCTCCATTAGATCATTGTAGTATCTTGGAGATACAAATTCTTGATCTTGAATGATTAGATCAAAATTTCTTTTGACATGCTTTGGATCGAGTTCTTGACATGGGTCAGTTTCAAAGGATGGATTTATTATAAAGGATTCTTTGATATCTTCATTAGGAATGGGAAGTGGCTCAATATCCTCTTGATCTTTGAGTAGACTTGGATCAAATGTTGAGTTGAGGATTCCTTCAATATCTACAACCATGAGGTCAAAGGATGTCAATATGTCTTGGAAAGGACCATTGCTAGACTTTGGTGAAATATGTTGATAATTCTTTGGAATGAATTCTTGAGATACATCCTCTAACTCATTAGATGATGTAGAGGTATTATCAAAATGATCATTGGTGGAAGGATCACTGATTATAGGATCAAATAATTTTAACACTCCTTGACATAGATCATTGTTGGATATTGTTGAGGGGCTCTTATCATGATCAAAAAGTGGCTCTTAATATATGTTGAGTTGATCTTTGGATGAGGTAGAAGCATCTTCAAGGTGCTCATTGATGGATAGATCTTGATCATTGTTTTCAACAATTATGGTGGGGAGATTGTCAATACTATCACTACTAGTTGAAAATTTATTGTCCCCAATAGTTATTATTTTTTGTCAATAAGGTCTTGGATGATATATTTGAGTCAAATACAATTTGATGTTGTGTGTCGCTTGATTTTATGGAAATCACAAAGGTGATTTTCATTGTACCATGGTGGTTTCACTAAGGGATCTTGATAATTTTTATAGGTGGGAATTGTGATGAGTTTTTCCTACACCAACTATTGCATGATTGATTTGATTGGTTTCCCAAGTGGTGTGTATTTTTCATTTGTTACCTTATAATATTTGTACTTTAAATTGACCTTGTGGTGATTGATTTTGGAGATGTGGTGATTGATTTTGGAGATGTGGTGATTGATCTTTGAGATATGGTGATTGATCTTTGATATGTGGGGGTTGTATTTGTTGATGTGGTCAATCTTGATATCTAACTTCTTGACATTGGAGATATTTTTCTTGATGTGGTTGTGGACACAACTTAATGATTTGATGACATGGTTTAACCAATGAAAGAGTGTATTGATTTTGGGGTGGAGATGTATCTTGGTGCAATGAATCAATTAATTTGGCAAGTGAAGCAATTTGATCTCACAAAATTTGATCTTGATTTTGATCTTGACACCCTAATAATTGATTTGGTTTTTGTTCAAGCACATTTTGAATGTCTACTTGTGGTGGTTGCAAGGGGTCATGGACAAATTGATTTTGGAAATTTTTTTGATTTGGGATGATGTTTAGATTTGGCATGTTAGGTTGAAATTGAACATTGTTGTGGTTGAGAATCACATTGCCTTGATTTAGGTAATTCTGACTTATCATGGTGTTACCTTGACTTGGATCAAAAAATGGAGTCGTTAACATCTTGTTTGGAATTTGAACAACATTTGTATGATTTGCAAACATATCTATCCCAAAGTTTACCAAGTGTGGATTCAAAATGTTCAGGTTTGATAAAATTGTACTTGGTATATTCACATTTGGAATGTATGGATTTGGTGGGATAATGTTGTTTTGTTGAAGACTCATGCATTGATTGTTTGGTTGATAGATTTGTAGGTTTGGACTTTGATTTAAATATACCATAGAAAAAGGTGTTCCAAAATTGAGATTGGGCATACTCACACTTGTTGTAGCATTGAGGTTTGTATGAGATAATGATCCTATGTATGGATTGTATAAATGTGAGTTTTGATAGCTAAGTGGCATTGTAAGGATTTGATAGTTTGGTTGGTTTAGATCACTCATGATGTATGGAGCAATTTTATATTCCATTTTCTTCTTGTGTTTTTACCTTGTTGACCTCTAAGGGATTTAGGACCAATGATGAGATGAAGGATGAAAGGGATGAATGATATGGGTGTTTGAACTTTTAGGAACTTTGGATCAATACTAGAATTTAGGATTTTATTTTATGATTTAGATTGGATTTGATTTTGATCTAGATTTTTGATTTGGATTTGATTTTAATTTGAATTTGATGTGGATTTGATTTTGATTTGGATTTTGGATAATGAACTAATAAACCCCAAGATGTTGGATGTTATCTATGGGATAAATTTTCTCACAAGATGATAATTTGACTAAGTGTAGGGAGAAGGATGCATCTACACACACTTAGCCAAACAAGATGATTTTGATTTTGTTTTGAAAGGATTTTCCAAAATTATAGTATGATTGATTTTCCCAATGGTTCAAAAATTGTTTGTGAGATGGGATTTGATTGATGTTTTGAGGATGGATGAAATGTTTGATTTTGATACTAAATTAACCTAAGAAGGACCTATTTACTAGACCAAGATATTGAAGAACATGCTTTTCCCAAAAAATAGTTCAAACCAAAAGACCAATGTTTGCATGCAAACCATATGACCAAAAGATACCAAGAAAATGTGTGGGGTTCAATTGATTTAATCTTGGTTAATGAATTGCTTTTACCACATCCACACTTCTTGCTTAGCTTTTGAAACTAAATGTCTATGTCTTAGCTTTCTTTTCATCCCACAAGGTCTATTATGTGGAAATCAAGAGAATCAAGGCAATAGTTCTTTAATGTTGACTTTAGTGAGAGAAAATTGTGATATAAATTCAAATGCTTAGAAGCCTCTAAGGACATTTAATCCCCAGGACAAGCAATAACACTTGAATTTTGTCAATAGTATTTTCTTCCTAAAGGGTTTGAAATTCAATTATGATGTTGAATTTTTGTTTTCCAATGTTTTAGATCCAAGAAAAGTGTTTTGTTTCCAAATTCATGCACAATACTATGGATGAAAGGCAATACTTGTTGAGTCCCCACTTGGATAAATCCAATTGTTCCTATTCAAAGTAGATGACTAGATGCTTGACCACACAGGCTCCCCCTTATAGTGCAATCTCTTATCAAGTTAGCCAAGCATCAGTACCCATGAAACTCCCATGGCATACTTCTCATCTCTACTAGGAACCAAAAAAACATGGGGCAGCTTTAGAGGTCCAACCTCTTGCACCAATAAATAGATAAGGGATTTTGGCCTTTATACAAAATATTCTAGTAGGGGAATTTCATTTTTGGGGGATCATCCATATGGTGAGAGACCATTGCTACCATTCTCATTGGAACAATCCTCATGATACTTCCCTTTCCTCAAGTAGCCACACTTATATACCAGTTGGAAGTTGCTTGGCTTTAATGTGTTCTTGATTAGGTCATTCCCTTGGGTGATTATTTCTTCGCACAAGGTAGGCCCTCTAGAGATAACACAAAAGTGAGCAAGTACATTCATAGTTCGATCAATCTTCATTGAGAAACAAAGAGAGAACACACATGATGTACCTAACCCACACTCACAATATTTTGTTCAATTTTAGAATCCAAATCAAAATATGGAGGTAATCACCTATGCAACTTAAAATCACAAAAATCTTTTTGATTCTCAAGATCTCTATGAGGTGTGAGAGAAGTGCATATGTATTTTAGATGATATTCCTTTGGATAAGTGATTACAAAACATAAAAGGAACATATTCAATTTCCAAAAGAAAAATTGAGTTCTTTTTAAAGTACCAACTTTGAAGTGTGAGATTTTTCTGTTCAATTGTTAAATCCCAAAAAAAAACTTTAGTAAGTTCCTAAGATTCTTTTTAATCCTTTGTAACAAAAAATGAAAGATTTTGTAATGTTCCTTTTAGAGCCCCAAAAATAAGTGAGTTGGCTTAAAACAAAAAACAAAAGTAGAAAATGGAAGCTCTAAGCATTTAAAAAATGCTTTGTTGATTTCAAATTTGATGCTTAATTTTTTCAACTCCAATCTATTTGTGTTCTTTGATTCCAATGTGAGAGAAAATCCACCGTTGTTTCCCGATGCCAACCTATCATGCAAAGTAGAAACAAAAAATTATATTTTCTTTAAAATCACAACTATGTTTAAGA